>CM061115.1:0-357120 GCA_030770115.1 Daphnia galeata
ATTTGTTCTTCAAAATCCCATAGTAAGGTCCCAAAGTTTGGAAAAAGTTGAACCAAAATTTCAAGGAGCTTATGATGGATCTTTATGATCTTGGAAGTGATGCTACTCATAAAATCTATGGTATTTGTTTTTAATTTTTACAAAACCACATTTGTGGGGACTCCCTTATTCTAAATTTGCAATAATTTTATGCTATTTGTTCTTCAAAATTATATAGTAAGGTCCCAAAGTTTGGAAAAAGTTGAACCAAAATTTCAAGGAGCTTATGATGGATCTTTATGATCTTGGAAGTGATGCTAATCATAAAATCTATGGTATTTTTTTTTAATTTTTACAAAACCACATTTGTGGGGACTCCCTTATTCTAAATTTGCAATTATTTTATGCTATTTGTTCTTCAAAATCCCATAGTAAGGTCCCAAAGTTTGGAAAAAGTTGAACAAAAATTTCAAGTAGCTTATGATGGATCTTGACGATCTTCGAGATGATGCTACTCATAAAATCTATTGTATTTGTTTTTAATTTTTACAAAAACACATTTGTGGGGACTCCCTTATTCTAAATTTGCAATAATTTTATGCTATTTGTTCTTCAAAATCCCATAGTAAGGTCCCAAAGTTTGGAAAAGGTTGAACCAAAATTTCAAGGAGCTTATGATGGATCTTGATGATCTTCGAAGTGATGCTACTCATAAAATCTATGGTATTTGTTTTTAATTTTTACAAAAACACATTTGTGGGGACTCCCTTATTCTAAATTTGCAATAATTTTATGCTATTTGTTCTTCAAAATCCCATAGTAAGGTCCCAAAGTTTGGAAAAAGTTGAGCAAAAATTTCAAGGAGCTTATGATGGATCTTTATGATCTTCGAAGTGATGCTACTCATAAAATCTATGGTATTTGTTTTTAATTTTTACAAAAACACATTTGTGGGGACTCCCTTATTCTAAATTTGCAATAATTTTATGCTTTTTGTTCTTCAAAATCCCATAGTAAGGTCCCAAAGTTTGGAAAAAGTTGAAAAAAAATTTCAAGGAGCTTATGATGGATCTTGACGATCTTCGAGGTGATGCTACTCATTAAATCTATGGTATTTGTTTTTAATTTTTATAAAAACACATTTGTGGGGACTCCCTTGTTCTAAATTTGCAATAATTGTATGCTATTTAATCTTCAAAATCCCATAGTAAGGTCCCAAAGTTTGGAAAAAGTTGAACAAAAATTTCAAGGAGCTTATGATGGATCTTTATGATCTTCGAAGTGATGCTACTCATAAAATCTATGGTATTTGTTTTTAATTTTTACAAAAACACATTTGTAGGGACTCCCTTATTCTAAATTTGCAATAATTTTATGCTGTTTGTTCTTCAAAATCCCAAAGTAAGGTCCCAAAGTTTAAAAAAAGTTGAACAAAAATTTCAAGTAGCTTATGATGGATATTGACGATCTTCGAGATGATGCTACTCATAAAATCTATTGTATTTGTTTTTAATTTTTACAAAAACACATTTGTGGGGACTCCCTTATTCTAAACTTGCAATAATTTTATGCTATTTGTTCTTCAAAATCCCATAGTAAGGTCCCAAAGTTTGAAAAAGGTTGAACCAAAATTTCAAGGAGCTTATGATGGATCTTGATGATCTTCGAAGTGATGCTACTCATAAAATCTATGGTATTTGTTTTTAATTTTTACAAAAACACATTTGTTGGGACTCCCTTATTCTAAATTTGCAATAATTTTATGCTATTTGTTCTTCAAAATCCCATAGTAAGGTCCCAAAGTTTGGAAAAAGTTGAACCAAAATTTCAAGGAGCTTATGATGGATCTTTATGATCTTCGAAGTGATGCTACTCATAAAATCTATGGTATTTGTTTTTAATTTTTACAAAAACCACATTTGTGGGGACTCCCTTATTCTAAATTTGCAATAATTTTATGCTATTTGTTCTTCAAAATCCCATAGTAAGGTCCCAAAGTTTGGTTAAAGTTTAACCAAAATTTCAAGGAGCTTATGATGGATCTTTATGATCTTCGAAGTGATGCTACTCACAAAATCTATGGTATTTGTTTTTAATTTTTACAAAAACACATTTGTGGGGACTCCCTTATTCTAAATTTGCAATATTTTTATGCTATTTGTTCTTCAAAATCCCATAGTAAGGTCCCAAAAATTGGAAAAAGTTGAACCAAAATTTCAAGGAGCTTATGATGGATCTTTATGATCTTCGAAGTGATGCTACTCATAAAATCTATGGTATTTGTTTTTCATTTTTTACAAAAACACATTTGTTGGGGACTCCCTTGTTCTAAATTTGCAATAATTTTATGCTATTTGTTCTTCAAAATCCCATAGTAAGGTCCCAAAGTTTGGAAAAAGTTGAACAAAAATTTCAAGTAGCTTATGATGGATCTTGACGATCTTCGAGGTGATGCTACTCATAAAATCTATGCTATTTGTTTTTAATTTTTACAAAAACACATTTGTGGGGACTCCCTTATTCTAAATTTGCAATAATTTTATGCTATTTGTTCTTTAAAATCCCATAGTAAGGTCCCAAAGTTTGGAAAAAGTTTAATCAAAATTTCAAGGAGCTTATGATGGATCTTTTTGATCTTGGAAGTGATGCTAATCATAAAATCTATGGTATTTGTTTTTAATTTTTACAAAAACAAATTTTTTGGGACTCCCTTGTTCTAAAATTGCAATAATTGTATGCTATTTGTTCTTCAAAATCCCATAGTAAGGTCCCAAAGTTTGGAAAAAGTTTAACCAAAATTTCAAGTAGCTTATGATGGATCTTTACGATCTTCGAGGTGATGCTACACATAAAATCTATGGTATTTAATTTTTACAAAAACACATTTGTGGGGACTCTAATATTCTACATTTGCAATAATTTTATGCTATTTGTTCTTCAAAATCCCATAGTAAGGTCCCAAAGTTTGGAAAAAGTTTAACCAAAATTTCAAGGAGCTTATGATGGATCTTTATGATCTTCGAAGTGATGCTACTCATAAAATCTATGGTATTTGTTTTTAATTTTTACAAAAACACATTTGTGGGGACTCCCTTGTTCTAAATTTGCAATAATTGTATGCTATTTGTTCTTCAAAATCCCATAGTAAGGTCCCAAAGTTTGGAAAAAGTTGAACAAAAATTTCAAGGAGCTTATGATGGATCTTTATGATCTTCGAAGTGATGCTACTCATAAAATCTATGGTATTTGTATTTAATTTTTACAAAAACACATTTGTGGGGACTCCCTTATTCTAAATTTGCAATAATTTTATGCTATTTGTTCTTCAAAATCCAATAGTAAAGTCCCAAAGTTTGGAAAAAGTTTAACCAAAATTTCAAGGAGCTTATGATGGATCTTTATGATCTTCGAAGTGATGCTACTCATAAAATCTATGGTATTTGCTTTTAATTTTTACAAAAACACATTTGTGGGGACTCCCTTATTCTAAATTTGCAATAATTTTATGCTATTTGTTCTTCAAAATCCCATAGTAAGGTCCCAAAGTTTGGAAAAAGTTGAACAAAAATTTCAAGTAGCTTATGATGGATCTTGACGATCTTCGAGATGATGCTACTCATAAAATGTATTGTATTTGTTTTTAATTTTTACAAAAACACATTTGTGGGGACTCCCTTATTTTAAATTTGCAATAATTTTATGCTATTTGTTCTTCAAAATCCCATAGTAAAGTCCCAAAGTTTGGAAAAAGTTGAACAAAAATTTCAAGTAGCTTATGATGGATCTTGACGATCTTCGAGGTGATGCTACTCATAAAATCTATGGTATTTGTTTTTAATTTTTACAAAAACACATTTGTAGGGACTCCCTTATTTTAAATTTGCAATAATTTTATGCTATTTGTTCTTCAAAATCCCATAGTAAGGTCCCAAAGTTTGGAAAAAGTTGAACAAAAATTTCAAGTAGCTTATGATGGAGCTTGACGATCTTCGAGATGATGCTACTCATAAAATCTATTGTATTTGTTTTTAATTTTTACAAAAACACATTTGTGGGGACTCCCTTATTCTAAATTTGCAATAATTTTATGCTATTTGTTCTTCAAAATCCAATAGTAAAGTCCCAAAGTTTGGAAAAAGTTGAACCAAAATTTAAAGGAGCTTATGATGGATCTTTATGATCTTCAAAGTGATGCTACTCATAAAATCTATGGTATTTGTTTTTAATTTTTACAAAAACACATTTGTGGGGACTCCCTTATTCTAAATTTGCAATAATTTTATGCTATTTGTTCTTCAAAATCCCATAGTAAGGTCCCAAAGTTTGGAAAAAGTTGAACAAAAATTTCAAGTAGCTTATGATGGATCTTTACGATCTTCGAGGTGATGCTACACATAAAATCTATGGTATTTAATTTTTACAAAAACACATTTGTGGGGACTCTAATATTCTACATTTGCAATAATTTTATGCTATTTGTTCTTCAAAATCCCATAGTAAGGTCCCAAAGTTTGGAAAAAGTTTAACCAAAATTTCAAGGAGCTTATGATGGATCTTTATGATCTTCGAAGTGATGCTACTCATAAAATCTATGGTATTTGTTTTTAATTTTTACAAAAACACATTTGTGGGGACTCCCTTGTTCTAAATTTGCAATAATTGTATGCTATTTGTTCTTCAAAATCCCATAGTAAGGTCCCAAAGTTTGGAAAAAGTTGAACAAAAATTTCAAGGAGCTTATGATGGATCTTTATGATCTTCGAAGTGATGCTACTCATAAAATCTATGGTATTTGTATTTAATTTTTACAAAAACACATTTGTGGGGACTCCCTTATTCTAAATTTGCAATAATTTTATGCTATTTGTTCTTCAAAATCCAATAGTAAAGTCCCAAAGTTTGGAAAAAGTTGAACCAAAATTTAAAGGAGCTTATGATGGATCTTTATGATCTTCAAAGTGATGCTACTCATAAAATCTATGGTATTTGTTTTTAATTTTTACAAAAACACATTTGTGGGGACTCCCTTATTCTAAATTTGCAATAATTTTATGCTATTTGTTCTTCAAAATCCCATATTAAGGTCCCAAAGTTTGGAAAAAAGTTGAACAAAAATTTCAAGTAGCTTATGATGGATCTTGACGATCTTCGAGGTGATGCTACTCATAAAATCTATGGTATTTAATTTTTACAAAAACACATTTGTGGGGACTCTAATATTCTACATTTGCAATAATTTTATGCTATTTGTTCTTCAAAATCCCATAGTAAGGTCCCAAAGTTTGGAAAAAGTTTAACCAAAATTTCAAGGAGCTTATGATGGATCTTTATGATCTTCGAAGTGATGCTACTCATAAAATCTATGGTATTTGCTTTTAATTTTTACAAAAACACATTTGTGGGGACTCCCTTATTCTAAATTTGCAATAATTTTATGCTATTTGTTCTTCAAAATCCCATAGTAAGGTCCCAAAATTTGGAAAAAGTTGAACAAAAATTTCAAGTAGCTTATGATGGATCTTGACGATCTTCGACGTGATGCTACTCATAAAATCTATGCTATTTGTTTTTAATTTTTACAAAAACACATTTGTGGGGACTCCCTTATTCTAAATTTGCAATAATTTTATGCTATTTGTTCTTTAAAATCCCATAGTAAGGTCCCAAAGTTTGGAAAAAGTTGAACCAAAATTTCAAGGAGCTTATGATGGATCTTTATGATCTTGGAAGTGATGCTAATCATAAAATCTATGGTATTTGTTTTTACTTTTTACAAAAAAACCAAATTGTGGGGACTCCCTTATTCTAAATTTGCAATAATTTTATGCTATTTGTTCTTCAAAATCCCATAGTAAAGTCCCAAAGTTTGGAAAAAGTTGAACCAAAATTTCAAGGAGCTTATGATGGATCTTTATGATCTTCGAAGTGATGCTACTCATAAAATCTATGGTATTTGTTTTTAATTTTTACAAAAACACATTTGTGGGGACTCCCTTGTTCTAAATTTGCAATAATTGTATGCTATTTGTTCTTCAAAATCCCATAGTGAGGTCCCAAAGTTTGGAAAAAGTTGAACAAAAATTTCAAGGAGCTTATGATGGATCTTTATGATCTTCGAAGTGATGCTACTCATAAAATCTATGGTATTTGTTTTTAATTTTTACAAAAACACATTTGTAGGGACTCCCTTATTTTAAATTTGCAATAATTTTATGCTATTTGTTCTTCAAAATCCCATAGTAAAGTCCCAAAGTTTGGAAAAAGTTGAACAAAAATTTCAAGTAGCTTATGATGGATCTTGACGATCTTCGAAGTGATGCTACTCATAAAATCTATGGTATTTGTTTTTAATTTTTACAAAAACACATTTGTGGGGACTCCCTTATTCTAAATTTGCAAAAATTTTTATGCTATTTGTTCTTCAAAATCCCATAGTAAGGTCCCAAAGTTTGGAAAAAGTTTAACCAAAATTTCAAGGATCTTATGATGGATCTTTATTCTATTCTATTCTATTCTGTACATTTATATAGCGCATTTTCCATAGTTAAAGATCAAATGACGCTCTTCCGACACCGCAAAATTGAACATGAAATAATCAGAGATAAGCAGTGTTATACAAGTGTGTCTTCAGTATACTCTTAAACACGGGGAAGTTAGGAGCAAGACGGATCAATGATGGAAGATCATTCCACAGTCGAGGTGCAGCCTGCGAAAAAGCTCTCAGACCATAGTTGACAAGTTTAGGTTTGGGAGGGACAATAATGCGACCGAGGTTATCCGACCGCAAAGAACGACCAGGCACATATGGAACAATGTGGCGAGACAAGTAAGGGGGGCTTGACCATGAAGACAACGAAACGTGATTACAATCAATTTATAATCAATACGTTGAGAGATGGGGAGCCAATGCAACTTTCTTAAAAGGACCGTCGCATCATCAGATGCTTTCTTGCGAAAGATGAGACGAGCGGCGGCGTTTTGAATTCCCTGAAGGCGATGGATGTAACTTTTAAGAAGGCCAACAAAAAGCGAGTTGCAATAGTCGAGTCTCGACAAAACCAGGGCGTGAACGAGGATCTTGGTGGAATCAACAGTCAGATGCCGCCTGATGCGGCCAATGCGATACAGTTGGAAAAAGCAATGCCTCCGAAGAGAAGAGATGTGCTGGGAGAGACGAAGATGGCGGTCAATGATGACACCCAAGTGAAGGATGGTGTCAGACGGTGATGATCTTCGAAGTGATGCTACTCATAAATTCTATGGTATTTGTTTTTAATTTTTACAAAAACACATTTGTGGGGACTCACTTATTCTAAATTTGCAATAATTTTATGCTATTTGTTCTTCAAAATCCCATAGTAAGGTCTCAAAGTTTGGGAAAAGTTGAACAAAAATTTCAAGGAGCTTATGATGGATCTTTATGATCTTCGAAGTGATGCTACTCATAAAATCTATGGTATTTGTTTTTAGTTTTTACAAAAACACATTTGTGGGGACTCCCTTATTCTAAATTTGCAATAATTTTATGCTATTTGTTCTTCAAAATCCCATAGTAAGGTCCCAAAGTTTGGAAAAAATTGAACAAAAATTTCAAGTCGCTTATGATGGATCTTGACGATCTTCGAGGTGATGCTACTCATAAAATCTATTGTATTTGTTTTTAATTTTTACAAAAACACATTTGTAAAAACTCCCTTATTCTAAATTTGCAATAATTTTATGCTATTTGTTCTTCAAAATCCAAAAGTAAGGTTCCAAATTTTGAAAAAAGTTTAACCAAAATTTCAAGGAGCTTATGATGGATCTTTATGATCTTCGAAGTGATGCTACTCATAAAATCTATGGTATTTGTTTTTTATTTTTACAAAAACACATTTGTGGGGACTCCCTTATTCTAAATTTGCAATAATTTTATGCTATTTGTTCTTAAAAATCCCATAGTAAGGTCCCAAAGTTTGGAAAAAGTTGAACAAAAATTTCAAGTAGCTTATGATGGATCTTGACGATCTTCGAGGTGATGCTACTCATAAAATCTATGGTATTTAATTTTTACAAAAACACATTGTGGGGACTCTAATATTCTACATTTGCAATAATTTTATGCTATTTGTTCTTCAAAATCCCATAGTAAGGTCCCAAAGTTTGGAAAAAGTTTAACCAAAATTTCAAGGAGCTTATGATGGATCTTTATGATCTTCGAAGTGATGCTACTCATAAAATCTATGGTATTTGTTTTTAATTTTTACAAAAACACATTTGTGGGGACTCCCTTATTCTAAATTTGCAAAAATTTTATGCTATTTGTTCTTCAAAATCCCATAGTAAGGTCCCAAAGTTTGGAAAAAGTTTAACCAAAATTTAAAGGAGCTTATGATGGATCTTTTTGATCTTGGAAGTGATGCTACTCATAAAATCTATGGTATTTGTTTTTAATTTTTACAAAACCACATTTGTGGGGACTCCCTTATTCTAAATTTGCAATAATTTTATGCTATTTGTTTTTCAAAATCCCATAGTAAGGTCCCAAAGTTTGGAAAAAGTTGAACAAAAATTTCAAGTAGCTTATGATGGATCTTGACGATCTTCGAGGTGATGCTACTCATAAAATCTATGGTATTTGTTTTTAATTTTTACAAAAACACATTTGTGGGGACTCCCTTATTCTAAATTTGCAAAAATTTTATGCTATTTGTTCTTCAAAATCCCATAGTAAGGTCCCAAAGTTTGGAAAAAGTTTAACCAAAATTTCAAGGATCTTATGATATGGCGCCGGCGGCTTAGTTAAACCAGACTCGCTTTCTTTCTTTTTCAGAGTTCTTCTGCTATCGTCCGGACCGGTCGCAAGCTTCGTGTGCTCCGTACCTTTTCGTGTGTGTGTTCATCTTTCGTGTGTGTGTTTTGCCCTATTTGTTTGTGTTAGTTTAGACCCACTAGGGGCACCATCGGGTAGATAAGATTAGTTTAGTGTAGACCGATGGTGTGTTTCACCATCTCGTACTGTGCCAGTGTCCAAGGCCAGCGTTACGGTGATTTACATTGTGGCGTCGCATTCAGCAAGTGTTTAAACTAGCCATTCTGTGTTTTACCCGTGACATTTGGTTATTCTATTCTATTCTATTCTATTCTGTACATTTATATAGCGCATTTTCCATAGTTAAAGATCAAATGACGCTCTTCCGACACCGCAAAATTGAACATGAAATAATCAGAGATAAGCAGTGTTATACAAGTGTGTCTTCAGTATACTCTTAAACACGGGGAAGTTAGGAGCAAGACGGATCAATGATGGAAGATCATTCCACAGTCGAGGTGCAGCCTGCGAAAAAGCTCTCAGACCATAGTTGACAAGTTTAGGTTTGGGAGGGACAATAATGCGACCGAGGTTATCCGACCGCAAAGAACGACCAGGCACATATGAAACAATGTGGCGAGACAAGTAAGGGGGGGCTTGACCATGAAGAAAACGAAACGTGATTACAATCAATTTATAATCAATACGTTGAGAGATGGGGAGCCAATGCAACTTTCTTAAAAGGACCGTTGCATCATCAGATGCTTTCTTGCGAAAGATGAGACGAGCGGCGGCGTTTTGAATTCCCTGAAGGCGATGGATGTAACTTTTAAGAAGGCCAACAAAAAGCGAGTTGCAATAGTCAAGTCTCGACAAAACCAGGGCGTGAACGAGGATCTTGGTGGAAACAACAGTCAGATGCCGCCTGATGCGGCCAATGCGATACAGTTGGAAAAAGCACTGCCTCCGAAGAGAAGAAATGTGCTGGGAGAGACGAAGATGGCGGTCAATGATGACACCCAAGTGAAGGATGGTGTCAGACGGTGATGATCTTCGAAGTGATGCTACTCATAAATTCTATGGTATTTGTTTTTAATTTTTACAAAAACACATTTGTGGGGACTCCCTTATTCGAAATTTGCAATAATTTTATGCTATTTGTTCTTCAAAATCCCATAGTAAGGTCCCAAAGTTTGGAAAAAGTTGAACAAAAATTTCAAGTAGCTTATGATGGATCTTGACGATCTTCGAGGTGATGCTACTCATAAAATCTATGGTATTTGTTTTTAATTTTTACAAAAACACATTTGTGGGGACTCCCTTATTCTAAATTTGCAATAATTTTATGCTATTTGTTCTTCAAAATCCCATAGTAATGTCCCAAAGTTTGGAAAAAGTTGAACCAAAATTTCAAGGAGCTTATGATGGATCTTGATGATCTTCGAAGTGATGCTACTCATAAAATCTATGGTATTTGTTTTTAATTTTTACAAAAACACATTTGTGGGGACTCCCTTATTCTAAATTTGCAATAATTTTATGCTATTTGTTCTTCAAAATCCCATAGTAAGGTCCCAAAGTTTGGAAAAAGTTTAACCAAAATTTCAAGGAGCTTATGATGGATCTTTATGATCTTCGAAGTGATGCTACTCATAAAATCTATGGTATTGGTTTTTAATTTTTACAAAAACACATTTGTGGGGACTCCCTTATTCTAAATTTGCAATAATTTTATGCTATTTGTTCTTCAAAATCCCATAGTAAGGTCCCAAAGTTTGGAAAAAGTTGAACCAAAATTTCAAGGAGCTTATGATGGATCTTTATGATCTTCGAAGTGATGCTACTCATAAAATCTATGGTATTTGTTTTTGATTTTTACAAAAACACATTTGTGGGGACTCCCTTATTTTAAATTTGCAATAATTTTATGCTATTTGTTCTTCAAAATCCCATAGTAAAGTCCCAAAGTTTGGAAAAAGTTGAACAAAAATTTCAAGTAGCTTATGATGGATCTTGACGATCTTCGAGGTGATGCTACTCATAAAATCTATGGTATTGGTTTTTAATTTTTACAAAAACACATTTGTGGGGACTCCCTTATTCTAAATTTGCAATAATTTTATGCTATTTGTTCTTCAAAATCCAATAGTAAAGTCCCAAAGTTTGGAAAAAGTTTAACCAAAATTTAAAGGAGCTTATGATGGATCTTTATGATCTTCGAAGTGATGCTACTCATAAAATCTATGGTATTTGTTTTTAATTTTTACAAAAACACATTTGTGGGGACTCCCTTATTCTAAATTTGCAATAATTTTATGCTATTTGTTCTTCAAAATCCCATAGTAAGGTCCCAAAGTTTGGAAAAGTTGAACCAAAATTTCAAGGAGCTTATGATGGATCTTTATTATCTTCGAAGTGATGCTACTCATAAAATCTATGGTATTTGTTTTTACTTTTTACAAAAACACATTTGTGGGGACTCCCTTATTCTAAATTTGCAATAATTGTATGCTATTTGTTCTTCAAAATCCCATAGTAAGGTCCCAAAGTTTGGAAAAAGTTGAACAAAAATTTCAAGTAGCTATGATGAATCTTGATGATCTTCGAGGTGATGCTACTCATAAAATCTATGGTATTTGTTTTTACTTTTTACAAAAACACATTTGTGGGGACTCTCTTATTCTAAATTTGCAATAATTGTATGCTATTTGTTATTCAAAATCCCATAGTAAGGTCCCAAAGTTTGGAAAAGTTTAACCAAAACTTCAAGGAGCTTATGATGGATCTTGATGATCTTCGAAGTGATGCTACTCATAAAATCTATGGTATTTGTTTTTAATTTTTACAAAAACACATTTGTGGGGACTCCCTTATTCTAAATTTGCAATAATTTTATGCTATTTGTTCTTCAAAATCCCATAGTAAGGTCCCAAAGTTTGGAAAAAGTTGAACCAAAATTTCAAGGAGCTTATGATGGATCTTTATTATCTTCGAAGTGATGCTACTCATAAAATCTATGGTATTTGTTTTTACTTTTTACAAAAACACATTTGTGGGGACTCCCTTATTCTAAATTTGCAATAATTGTATGCTATTTGTTCTTCAAAATCCCATAGTAAGGTCCCAAAGTTTGGAAAAAGTTGAACAAAAATTTCAAGTAGCTATGATGAATCTTGATGATCTTCGAGGTGATGCTACTCATAAAATCTATGGTATTTGTTTTTACTTTTTACAAAAACACATTTGTGGGGACTCTCTTATTCTAAATTTGCAATAATTGTATGCTATTTGTTATTCAAAATCCCATAGTAAGGTCCCAAAGTTTGGAAAAAGTTTAACCAAAACTTCAAGGATCTTATGATGGATCTTTATGATCTTCGAAGTGATGCTACTCATAAAATCTATGGTATTTGTTTTCAATTTTTACAAAAACACATTTGTGGGGACTCCCTTATTCTAAATTTGCAATAATTTTATGCTATTTTTCTTCAAAATCCCATAGTAAGGTCCCAAAGTTTGGAAAAAGTTGAACAAAAATTTCAAGTAGCTATGATGGATCTTCGAGTCGATGCTACTCATAAAATCTATGGTATTTGTTTTTATTTTTTACAAAACCACATTTGTGGGGACTCCCTTATTCTAAATTTGCAATAATTTTATGCTTTTTGTTCTTCAAAATCCCATAGTAAGGTCCCAAAGTTTGGAAAAAGTTGAACCAAAATTTCAAGGAGCTTATGATGGATCTTTATGATCTTCGAAGTGATGCTACTCATAAAATCTATGGTATTTGTTTTTAATTTTTACAAAAACACATTTTTGGGGACTCCCTTATTCTAAATTTGCAATAATTTTATGCTATTTGTTCTTCAAAATCCCATAGTAAGGTCCCAAAGTTTGGAAAAAGTTGAACCAAAATTTCAAGTAGCTTATGATGGATCTTGACGATCTTCGAGGTGATGCTACTCATAAAATCTATGGTATTTGTTTTTAATTTTTACAAAAACACATTTGTGGGGACTCCCTTATTCTAAATTTGCAATTATTTTATGCTTTTTGTTCTCCTACATACATGTCAAATAATTAAAAATACTGGTCCTGAGGAATGCAAGGGGACCCAAGTAAGCCACCGAAACAAAAAAATCGGATTATACCACAGCCATTGGACAAATACGTGGTATAACACATGCTGAAAATCTCAATTTTCTTTCTCAGGTATCCTTTGGAACTCAATTAATCGTGGTTTGATTTTACATATACTTACGATACCATACCAATTTTGCTTATTGGTTTCTCAAGCGAAAATATATTTTGAGGACCCCAAAAAAGGTATTTCATGAATATTTTCATTATGCTTGTTCCTTAAAAGCCAATGGTGAAACCACAAAGTCGGGTTAAATGGAAAAAAAATCTTTTGGCAACTTTAACGGATTCACTTTCTTCAAGGTGAAGTAACGCTTGAAAATATATTTTGCTTGTTGGTTTCTCAAGCGAAAATATATTTTGAGGACCCCAAAAACGGTATTTCATGAATATTTTCATTATGCTTGTTACTTAAAAGCCAATGGTGAAGCCACAAAGTCGGGTAAAATGGAAAAAAATCTTTTGACAACTTTAACGGATTCACTATCTTTAAAGTGATGTAACGCTTGAAAATTTATTTTGCTTTTTGGTTCTCAAGAGAAAATATATGTTGAAGATCCCAAAAAAGGTATTTCATGAATATTTTCATTATGTTTTTTACTTAAAAGCCAATGGTGAAGCCACAAAGTTGGGTAAAATGGAAAAAAATCTTTTGACAACTTTAACGGATTCACTATCTTCAAGGTGATGTAACGCTTGAAAATATATTTTTCTTGTTGGTTTTTGAAGCAAAAATATATATTGAGGACCCCAAAAAAGGTATTTCATGAATATTTTCATTATGCTTGTTACTTAAAAGCCAATGGTGAAGCCACAAAGTCGGGTAAAATGGAAAAAAATCTTTTGGCAACTTAAACGAATTCACTATCTTCAAGGTGATGTAACGCTTGAAAATATATTTTGCTTGTTGGTTTCTCAAGCGAAAATATATTTTGTGGACCCTAAAAAAGGTATTTCATGAATATTTTTATTATGCTTGTTACTTAAAAGCCAATGGTGAAGCCACAAAGTCGGGTAAAATGGAAAAAAATCTTTTGACAACTTTAACGGATTCACTATCTTCAAGGTGATGTAACGCTTGAAAATATATTTTTCTTGTTGGTTTTTGAAGCGAAAATATATATTGAGGACCCCAAAAAAGGTATTTCATGAATATTTTATTATGCTTGTTACTTAAAAGCCAATGGTGAAGCAACAAAGTCGGGTAAAATGGGAAAAATTCTTTTGAGAACTTTAACGGATTCACTATCTTCAAGGTGATATAACGCTTAAAAATATATTTTCCTTGTTGGTTTCTCAAGCGAAAATATATTTTGAGGACCCCAAAAAAGGTATTTCATGAATATTTTCATTATGCTTGCTCCTTAAAAGCCAATGGTGAAGCCACAAAGTCGGGTAAAATGGAAAAAAAAATATTTTGACAACTTTCACGGATTCACTATCTTCAAGGTGATGTAACGCTTGAAAATATATTTTGCTTGTTGGTTTCTCAAGCTAAAATATATTTTGAGGACCCCAAAAAAGGTATTTCATGAATATTTTCATTATGCTTGTTCCTTTAAAGCCAATGGTAAAGCAACAAAGTCGGGTAAAATGTAAAAAAATCTTTTAACAACTTTAAAGGATTTTCTATCTTCAAGGGGATGTAACGCTTGAAAATATATTTTGCTTGTTGGTTTCTCAAGCGAAAATATATTTTGAGGACCCCAAAAAAGGTATTTCATGAATATTTGCATTATGCTTGTTCCTTAAAAGCCAATGGTGAAGCCACAAAGTCTGGTAAAATGGAAAAAAATATTTTGAAAACTTAAACGGATTCACTATCTTCAAGGTGATGTAACGCTTGAAAATATATTTTGCTTGTTGGTTCTCAAGAGAAAATATATGTTGAAGATCCCAAAAAAGGTATTTCATGAATATTTTCCTTATGCTTGTTAATTAAAAGCCAATGGTGAAGCCACAAAGTCGGGTAAAATGAAAAAAACTCTTTTGACAACTTTAACGGATTCACTATCTTCAAGGTAATGTAACGCTTGAAAATATATTTTGCTTGTTGGTTTCTCAAGCGAAAATATATTTTGTGGACCCTAAAAAAGGTATTTCATGAATATTTTTATTATGCTTGTTACTTAAAAGCCAATGGTGAAGCCACAAAGTCGGGTAAAATGAAAAAAATATTTTGACAACTTAAACGGATTCAATATCTTCAAGGTGATGTAACGCTTGAAAAAATATTTTGCTTGTTTGTTTCTCAAGAGAAAATATATGTTGAGGACCCCAAAAAAGGTATTTCATGAATAGTTTCATTATGCTTGTTCCTTAAAAGCCCATGGCAATGCCACAAAGTCGGTTAAAATGGAAAAAAAATCTTTTGGCAACTTAAACGAATTCACTATCTTCAAGGTGATGTAACGCTTGAAAATATATTTTGCTTGTTGGTTTCTAAAGAGAAAATATATTTTGAGTACCCCAAAAAAGGTATTTCATGAATAGTTTCATTATGCTTGTTCCTTAAAAGCCCATGGCAATGCCACAAAGTCGGTTAAAATGGAAAAAAAATCTTTTGACAACTTTAACGGATTCACTATCTTCAAGATGATGTAACGCTTGAAAATATATTTTGCTTGTTGGTTTCTCAAGCGAAAATATATTTTGAGGACCCAAAAAAAGGTATTTCATGAATATTTTCATTATGCTTGTTTCTTTAAAAGCCCATAGTGAAGCCACAAAGTCGGGTAAAATGGAAAAAAATATTTTGACAACTTTAACGGATTCACTATCTTCAAGGTGATGTAACGCTTGAAAATATATTTTGCTTGTTGGTTTCTCAAGAAAAAATATTTGTTGAGGACCCCAAAAAAAGTATTTCATTAATATTTTCATTATGCTTGTTCCTTAAAAGCCAATGGCGAAGCCACAAAGTTGGGTAAAATGGAAAAAAATCTTTTGTCAACTTTAATGGATTCACTATTATCAAGGTGATATAACGCTTGAAAATATATTTTGCTTGTTGGTTTCTTAAGAGAAAATATATGTTGAAGACCCCAAAAAAGGTATTTCATGAATATTTTTATTATGATTGTTACTTAAAAGCCAATGGTGAAGCCACAAAGTCAGATAAAATGAAAAAAAAATCTTTTGACAACTTTAACGGATTCACTATCTTCAAGATGATGTAACGCTTGAAAATATATTTTGCTTGTTGGTTTCTCAAGCGAAAATATATTTTGAGGACCCCAAAAAAGGTATTTCATGAATATTTTCATTATGCTTGTTTCTTAAACGCCAATGGCGAAGCCACAAAGTCGGGTAAAATAGAAAAAAATCTTTTGTCAACTTTAATGGATTCACTATTATCAAGGTGATATAACGCTTGAAAATATATTTTGCTTGTTGGTTTCTCAAGCGAAAATATATTTTGAGTACCCCAAAAAAGGTATTTCATGAATATTTTCATTATGCTTGTTACTTAAAAGCCAATGGTGAAGCCAAAAAGTCGGGTAAAATGGAAAAAAATATTTTGACAACTTTAACGGATTCACTATCTTCAAGGTGATGTAACGCTTGAAAATATATTTTGCTTGTTGGTTTCTTAAGAGAAAATATATGTTGAGAACCCAAAAAAAGGTATTTCATGAATATTTTTATTATGCTTGTTACTTAAAAGCCAATGGTGAAGCCACAAAGTCAGGAAAATGAAAAAAAATCTTTTGACAGCTTTAACGGATTCACTATCTTCAAGGTGATGTTACGCTTGAAAATATATTTTGCTTGTTGGTTTCTCAAGAAAAAATATTTGTTGAGGACCCCAAAAAAAGTATTTCATTAATATTTTCATTATGCTTGTTCCTTCAAAAGCCAATGGCGAAGCCACAAAGTTGGGTAAAATGGAAAAAAATCTTTTGTCAACTTTAATGGATTCACTATTATCAAGGTGATATAACGCTTGAAAATATATTTTGCTTGTTGGTTTCTCAATCGAAAATATATGTTGAGTACCCCAAAAAAGGTATTTCATGAATATTTTCATTATGCTTGTTACTTAAAAGCCAATGGTGAAGCCAAAAAGTCGGGTAAAATGGAAAAAAATATTTTGACAACTTTAACGGATTCACTATCTTCAATGTGATGTAACGCTTGAAAATATATTTCGCTTGTTGGTTTCTTAAGAGAAAATATATGTTGAGGACCCCAAAAAAGGTATTTCATGAATATTTTTATTATGCTTGTTACTTAAAAGCCAATGGTGAAGCCAAAAAGTCGGGTAAAATGGAAAAAAATATTTTGACAACTTTAACGGATTCACTATCTTCAAGATGATGTAACGCTTGAAAATATATTTTGCTTGTTGGTTTCTCAAGCGAAAATATATTTTGAGGACCCCCAAAAAGGTATTTCATGAATATTTTCATTATGCTTGTTCTTTAAAAGCCCATGATGAAGCCATAAAGTCTGGTAAAATGGAAAAAAAATATTTTTGCAACTTTAACGGATTCACTATCTTCAAGGTGATGTTACGCTTGAAAATATATTTTGTTGTTGGTTTCTCAAGCGAAAATATATTTTGAGGACCCCAAAAAAGATATTTCATGAATATTTTTATTATACTTGTTACTTAAAAGCCAATGGTGAAGCCACAAAGTCGGGTAAAATGGAAAAAAATCTTTTGACAACTTTAACGGATTCACTATCTTCAAGGTGATGTAACGCTTGAAAATATATTTTTCTTGTTGGTTTCTCAAGCAAAAATATATATTGAGGCCCCCAAAAAAGGTATTTCATGAATATTTTATTATGCTTGTTACTTAAAAGCCAATGGTGAAGCAACAAAGTCGGGTAAAATGGGAAAAAAACTTTTGACAACTTTAACGGATTCACTATCTTCAAGGTGATATAACGCTTGAAAATATATTTTGCTTGTTGGTTTCTCAAGCGAAAATATATTTTGAGGACCCCCAAAAAGCTATTTCATGAATATTTGCATTATGCTTGTTACTTAAAAGCCAATGGTGAAGCCAAAAAGTCGGGTTAAATGGAAAAAAATATTTTGACAACTTTAACGGATTCACTATCTTCAAGATGATGTAACGCTTGAAAATATATTTTGCTTGTTGGTTTCTCAAGCGAAAATATATTTTGAGGACCCCAAAAAAGGTATTTCATGAATATTTTTATTATGCTTGTTTCTTTAAAAGCCCATGGTAAAGCCACAAAGTCGGGTAAAATGGAAAAAAAAATCTTTTTGCAACTTTAACGGATTCACTATCTTCAAGGTGATGTTGCGCTTGAAAATATATTTTGCTTGTGGGTTTCTCAAGAAAAAATATTTGTTGCGGACCCCAAAAAAAGTATTTCATGAATATTTTCATTATGCTTGTTCCTTAAAAGCCCATGGTAAAGCCACAAAGTCGGGTAAAATGGAAAAAAAATTTTTGACAACTTTAACGGATTCACTATCTTCAAGGTGATGTAACGCTTGAAAATATATTTTGCTTGTTGGTTTCTTAAGAGAAAATATATGTTGAGGACCCCAAAAAAGGTATTTCATGAATATTTTTATTATGCTTGTTCTTTAAAAGCCCATGGTGGAGCCATAAAGTCTGGTAAAATGGAAAAAAAAATATTTTTGAAACTTTACCGGATTCACTATCTTCAAGGTGATGTTACGCTTGAAAATATATTTTTCTTGTTGGTTTCTCAACCGAAAATATATGTTGAGGACCCCAAAAAAGGTATTTCATGAATATTTTCATTATGCTTGTTCCTTAAAAGCCCATGGTAAAGCCACAAAGTCGGGTAAAATGGAAAAAAAATTTTTGACAACTTTAACGGATTCACTATCTTCAAGGTGATGTAACGCTTGAAAATATATTTTGCTTGTTGGTTTCTTAAGAGAAAATATATGTTGAGGACCCCAAAAAAGGTATTTCATGAATATTTTTATTATGCTTGTTACTTAAAAGCCCATGGTGAAGCCACAAAGTCAGGTAAAATGAAAAAAAATCTTTTGACAACTTTAACGGATTCACTATCTTCAAGATGATGTAACGCTTGAAAATATATTTTGCATGTTGGTTTCTCAAGCGAAAATATATTTTTAAGAACCCCAAAAAAGGTATTTCATGAATATTTTCATGATGCTTGTTTCTTTAAAAGCCCATGGTGAAGCCACAAAGTCGGGTAAAATGGAAAAAAATCTTTTGACAACTTTAACGGATTCACTATCTTCAAGGTGATGTAACGCTTGAAAATATATTTTTCTTGTTGGTTTCTCAAGCAAAAATATATATTGAGGACCCCAAAAAAGGTATTTCATGAATATTTTATTATGCTTGTTACTTAAAAGCCAATGGTGAAGCAACAAAGTCGGGTAAAATGGGAAAAAATCTTTTGACAACTTTAATGGATTCACTATCTTCAAGGTGATATAACGCTTGAAAATATATTTTGCTTGTTGGTTTCTCAAGCGAAAATATATTTTGAGGAACCCAAAAAAGCTATTTCATGAATATTTGCATTATGCTTGTTACTTAAAAGCCAATGGTTAAGCCAAAAAGTCGGGTAAAATGGAAAAAAATATTTTGACAACTTTAACGGATTCACTATCTTCAAGGTGATATAACGCTTGAAAATATATTTTGCTTGTTGGTTTCCTAAGAGAAAATATATGTTGAGGACCCCAAAAAAGGTATTTCATGAATATTTTTATTATGCTTGTTACTTAAAAGCCAATGGTGAAGCCACAAAATTAGGTAAAATGAAAAAAAATCTTTTGATTACTTTAACGGATTCAATATCTTCAAGATGATGTAACGCTTGAAAATAAATTTTGCTTGTTGGTTTCTCAAGCGAAAATATATTTTGAGGACCCCAAAAAAGGTATTTCATGAATATTTTCATTATGCTTGTTTCTTTAAAAGCCCATGGTGAAGCCACAAAGTCGGGTAAAATGGAAAAAAAATCTTTTAGCAACTTTAACGGATTCACTATCTTCAAGGTGATGTTACGCTTGAAAATATATTTTGCTTGTTGGTTTCTCAAGCAAAAATATATTTTGAGGACCCCCAAAAAGGTATTTCATGAATATTTTCATTATGCTTGTTCCTTAAAAGCCCACGGTGAAGCCACAAAGTCGGGTAAAATGGAAAACAAATCTTTTTGCAACTTTATCGGATTCACTATCTTCAAGGTGATGTTACGCTTGAAAATATATTTTGCTTGTTGGTTTCTCAAGCGAAAATATATTTTGAGGACCCCAAAAAAGGTATTTCATGAATATTTTCATTATGCTTGTTACTTAAAAGCCAATGGTGAAGCAACAAAGTCGGGTAAAATGGGAAAAAATCTTTTGACAACTTTAATGGATTCACTATCTTCAAGGTGATATAACGCTTGAAAATATATTTTGCTTGTTGGTTTCTCAAGCGAAAATATATTTTGAGGAACCCAAAAAAGCTATTTCATGAATATTTGCATTATGCTTGTTACTTAAAAGCCAATGGTTAAGCCAAAAAGTCGGGTAAAATGGAAAAAAATATTTTGACAACTTTAACGGATTCACTATCTTCAAGGTGATATAACGCTTGAAAATATATTTTGCTTGTTGGTTTCCTAAGAGAAAATATATGTTGAGGACCCCAAAAAAGGTATTTCATGAATATTTTTATTATGCTTGTTACTTAAAAGCCAATGGTGAAGCCACAAAATTAGGTAAAATGAAAAAAAATCTTTTGATTACTTTAACGGATTCAATATCTTCAAGATGATGTAACGCTTGAAAATAAATTTTGCTTGTTGGTTTCTCAAGCGAAAATATATTTTGAGGACCCCAAAAAAGGTATTTCATGAATATTTTCATTATGCTTGTTTCTTTAAAAGCCCATGGTGAAGCCACAAAGTCGGGTAAAATGGAAAAAAAATCTTTTAGCAACTTTAACGGATTCACTATCTTCAAGGTGATGTTACGCTTGAAAATATATTTTGCTTGTTGGTTTCTCAAGCAAAAATATATTTTGAGGACCCCCAAAAAGGTATTTCATGAATATTTTCATTATGCTTGTTCCTTAAAAGCCCACGGTGAAGCCACAAAGTCGGGTAAAATGGAAAACAAATCTTTTTGCAACTTTATCGGATTCACTATCTTCAAGGTGATGTTACGCTTGAAAATATATTTTGCTTGTTGGTTTCTCAAGCGAAAATATATTTTGAGGACCCCAAAAAAGGTATTTCATGAATATTTTCATTATGCTTGTTCCTTAAAAGCCAATGGCGAAGCCACAAAGTCGGGTAAAATGGAAAAAAATCTTTTGTCAACTTTAATGGATTCACTATCTTCAAGGTGATATAACGCTTGAAAATATATTTTGCTTTTTGGTTTCTCAAGCGAAAATATATTTTGAGGACCCCCAAAAAGGTATTTCATGAATATTTTCATTATGCTTGTTCTTTTAAAGCCCATGGTGAAGCCATAAAGTCTGGTAAAATGGAAAAAAAATCTTTTGTCAACTTTAACGGATTCACTATCTTCAAGGTGATGTAACGCTTGAAAATATATTTTGCTTGTTGGTTTCTCAAGCGAAAATATATGATGAGGACCCCCAAAAAAGGTATTTCATGAATATTTTCATTATGCTTGTTACTTAAAAGCCAATGGTGAAGCCAAAAAGTGGGGTAAAATTGAAAAAAAATTTTTGACAACTTTAACGGATTCACTATCTTCAAGGTGATGTAACGCTTGAAAATATATTTTGCTTGTTGGTTTCTTAAGAGAAAATATATGTTGAGGACCCCAAAAAAGGTATTTCATGAATATTTTTATTATGCTTGTTACTTAAAAGCCAATGGTGAAGCCACAAAGTCAGGTAAAATGAAAAATGTATCTTTTGACAACTTTAACGGATTCACTATCTTCAAGATGATGTAACGCTTGAAAATATATTTTGCTTGTTGGTTTCTCAAGCAAAAATATATTTTGAGGACCCCAAAAAAGGTATTTCACGAATATTTTCATTATGCTTGTTTCTTTAAAAGCCCATGGTGAAGCCACAAAGTCGGGTAAAATGGAAAAAAAATCTTTTTGCAACTTTAACGGATTCACTATCTTCAAGGTCATGTTACGCTTGAATATATATTTTGCTTGTTGGTTTCTCAAGAAAAAATATTTGTTGAGGACCCTAAAAAAAGTATTTCATGAATATTTTCATTATGCTTGTTCCTTAAAAGCCAATGTTTTGATCCACAAAGTCGGGTAAAATGGAAAAAAAAAATCTTTTGTCAACTTTAATGGATTCACTATCTTCAAGGTGATATAACGCTTGAAAATATATTTTGCTTGTTGGTTTCTCAAGCGAAAATATATGTTGAGGACCCCAAAAAAGGTATTTCATGAATATTTTCATTATGCTTGTTACTTAAAAGCCAATGGAGAAGCCAAAAAGTGGGGTAAAATGGAAAAAAAAATTTTTGACAACTTTAACGGATTCAATATCTTCAAGGTGATGTAACGCTTGAAAATATATTTTGCTTGTTGGTTTCTCAAGCGAAAATATATTTTTAGGACCCCAAAAAAGGTATTTCATGAATAATTTCATTATGCTTGTTCCTTAAAAGCCAATGGCGAAGCCACAAAGTCGGGTAAAATGGAAAAAAATCTTTTGTCAACTTTAATGGATTCACTATCTTCAAGGTGATATAACGCTTGAAAATATATTTTGCTTGTTGGTTTCTCAAGCGAAAATATATTTTGAGGACCCCCAAAAAGGTATTTCATGAATATTTTCATTATGCTTGTTCTTTAAAAGCCCATGGTGAAGCCATAAAGTCTGGTAAAATGGAAAAAAAATATTTTTGCAACTTTAACGGATTCACTATCTTCAAGGTGATGTTACGCTTGAAAATATATTTTGCTTGTTGGTTTCTCAACCGAAAATATATGTTGAGGACCCCAAAAAAGGTATTTCATGAATATTTTCATTATGCTTGTTCCTTAAAAGCCCATTGTAAAGCCACAAAGTCGGGTAAAATAAAAAAAAAATCTTTTGTCAACTTTAACGGATTCACTATCTTCAAGGTGATGTAACGCTTGAAAATATATTTTGCTTATTGATTTCTCAAGCGAAAATATATGTTGAGGACCCCCAAAAAAAGGTATTTCATGAATATTTTCATTATGCTTGTTACTTTAAAGCCAATGGTAAACCAAAAAGTGGGGTAAAATGGAAAAAAAAATTTTTGACAACTTTAACGGATTCACTATCTTCAAGGTGATGTAACGCTTGAAAATATATTTTGCTTGTTGGTTTCTTAAGAGAAAATATATGTTGAGGACCCCAAAAAAGGTATTTCATGAATATTTTTATTATGCTTGTTACTAAAAAGCCAATGGTGAAGCCACAAAGTCAGGTAAAATGAAAAAAAAATCTTTTGACAACTTTAACGAATTAACTATCTTCAAGATGATGTACTGCTTGAAAATATATTTTGCTTGTTGGTTTCTCAAGCGAAAATATATTTTGAGGACCCCAAAAAAGGTATTTCATGAATATTTTCATTATGCTTGTTTCTTTAAAAGCCCATGATGAAGCCACAAAGTCGGGTAAAATGAAAAAAAATTCTTTTTGCAACTTTAACGGATTCACTATCTTCAAGGTGATTTTACGCTTGAAAATATTTTTTGCTTGTTGGTTTCTCAAGAAAAAATATTTGTTGAGGACCTCAAAAAAAAGTATTTCATGAATATTTTCATTATGCTTGTTACTTAAAAGCCAATGGTGAAGCCAAAAAGTGGGGTAAAATGGAGAAAAAATTTTTGACAACTTTAACGGATTCTATTTCTTCAAAGTGATGTAACGCTTGAAAATATATTTTGCTTGTTGGTTTCTCAAGCGAAAATATATTTCGAGGACCCCAAAAAAGGTATTTCATGAATATTTTCATTATGCTTGTTCCTTAAAAGCCAATGGCGAAGCCACAAAGTCGGGTAAAATGGAAAAAAAATCTTTTGTCAACTTTAATGGATTCACTATCTTCAAGGTGATATAACGCTTGAAAATATATTTTGCTTTTTGGTTTCTCAAGCGAAAATATATTTTGAGGACCCCCAAAAAGGTATTTCATGAATATTTTCATTATGCTTGTTCTTTAAAAGCCCATGGTGAAGCCACAAAGTCTGGTTAAATGGAAAAAAAAATATTTTTGCAACTTTAACGGATTCACTATCTTCAAGGTGATGTTACGCTTGAAAATATATTTTGCTTGTTGGTTTCTCAACCGAAAATATATGTTGAGGACCCCAAAAAAGGTATTTCATGAATATTTTCATTATGCTTGTTCCTTAAAAGCCCATGGTAAAGCCACAAAGGTGGGTAAAATGGAAAAAAAATTTTTTTGCAACTTTAACGGATTCACTATCTTCAAGGTGATGTTACGCTTGAAAATATATTTTGCTTGTTGGTTTTTCAAGAAAAAATATTTGTTGAGGACCCCAAAAAAGGTATTTCATGAATATTTTTATTATGCTTGTTACTTAAAAGCCAATGGTGAAGGAACAAAGTCGGGTAAAATGGAAAAAAATATTTGGACAACTTTAACGGAGTCACTATTTTCAAGGTGATGTAACGCTTGAAAATATATTTTGCTAGTTGGTTTCTCAAGAGAAAAAATAAATTGAGGACCCCAAAAAAGGTATTTCATGAATATTTTAATTATGCTTGTTCCTTAAAAGCCAATGTTTTGATCCACAAAGTCGGGTAAAATGGAAAAAAAAAATCTTTTGTCAACTTTATTGGATTCACTATCTTCAAGGTAACGCTTGAAAATATATTTTGCTTGTTGGTTTCTCAAGCGAAAATATATTTTGAGGACCCCCAAAAAGGTAGTTCATGAATAGTTTCATTATGCTTGTTCCTTAAAAGCCCATGGTAATGCCACAAAGTCGGTTAAAATGGAAAAAAAAAATCTTTTGGCAACTTAAACGAATTCACTATCTTCAAGGTGATGTAACGCTTGAAAATATATTTTGCTTGTTTGTTTCTCAAGCGAAAATATATTTTGAGGACCTCAAAAAAGGTATTTCATGAATATTTTCATTATGCTTGTTACTTAAAAGCCAATGGTGAAGCCAAAAAAAGGGGTAAAATGGAAAAAAAAATTTTTGACAACTTTAACGGATTCACTATCTTCAATGTGATGTAACGCTTGAAAATATATTTTGCTTGTTGTTTTCTCAAGCGAAAATATATTTTGAAGACCCCAAAAAAGGTATTTCATGAATATTTTCATTATGCTTGTTCCTTAAAAGCCAATGGCGAAGCAACAAAGTCTGGTAAAATGGAAAAAAAATCTTTTGTCAACTTTTAAGGATTCACTATCTTCAAGGTGATATAACGCTTGAAAATATATTTTGCTTGTTGGTTTTTCAAGCGAAAATATATGTTGAGGACCCCAAAAAAGGTATTTCATGAATATTTTCATTATGCTTGTTCCTTAAAAGCCCATGGTAAAGCCACAAAGGTGGGTAAAATGGAAAAAAAATCTTTTTGCAACTTTAACGGATTCACTATCTTCAAGGTGATGTTACGCTTGAAAATATATTTTGCTTGTTGGTTTCTCAAAAAAAAATATTTGTTGAGGACCCCAAAAAAGGTATTTCATGAATATTTTCATTATGCTTGTTACTTAAAAGCCAATGGTGAAGCAACAAAGTCGGGTAAAATGGAAAAAAAATATTTGGACAACTTTAACGGAGTCACTATTTTCAAGGTGAAGTAACGCTTGAAAATATATTTTGCTTGTTGGTTTCTCAAGAGAAAAAATAAATTGAGGACCCCCAAAAAGGTATTTCATGAATATTTTCATTATGCTTGTTCTTTAAAAGCCCATGGTGAAGCCAGAAAGTCTGGTAAAATGGAAAAAAAATAATTTTGCAACTTTAACGGATTCACTATCTTTAAGGTGATGTTACGCTTGAAAATATATTTTGCTTGTTGGTTTCTCAAGCGAAAATATATATTGAAGGCCCCAAAAAAGGTATTTCATGAATATTTTCATTATGCTTGCTCCTTAAAAGCCCATGGTAAAGCCACAAAGTCGGGTAAAATGGAAAAAAAAATCTTTTGGCAACTTTAACGGATTCACTATCTTCAATCAAAAAAAGGTATTTCATAAATATTTTCATTATGCTTGTTACTTAAAAGCCAATGGTGAAGCAACAAAGTCGGGTAAAATGGAAAAAAATATTTGGACAACTTTAACGGAGTCATTATTTTCAAGGTGATGTAACGCTTGCAAATATATTTTGCTTGTTGGTTTCTCAAGAGAAAAAATAAATTGAGGACCCCCAAAAAGGTATTTCATGAATATTTTCATTATGCTTGTTCTTTAAAAGCCCATGGTGAAGCCAGAAAGTCTGGTAAAATGGAAAAAAAAATAATTTTGCAACTTTTACGGATTCACTATCTTCAAGGTGATGTTACGCTTGAAAATATATTTTGCTTGTTGGTTTCTCAAGCGAAAATATATATTGAAGGCCCCAAAAAAGGTATTTCATGAATATTTTCATTATGCTTGTTCCTTAAAAGCCCATGGTAAAGCCATAAAGTCGGGTAAAATGGAAAAAAAATCTTTTGGCAATTTTAACGGATTCACTATCTTCAAGATGATGTAACAATTGAAAATATATTTTGCTTGTTGGTTTCTCAAGCGAAAATATATTTTTTAGGACCCCAAAAAAGGTATTTCATGAATATTTTCATTATGCTTGTTCCTTAAAAGCCGATGGTGAAGCCAAAAAGTAGGGTAAAATGGAAAAAAATCTTTTGTCAACTTTAATGGATTCACTATCTTCAAGGTGATATAACGCTTGAAAATATATTTTGCTTGTTGGTTTCTCAAGCGAAAATATATTTTGAGGACCCCCAAAAAGGTATTTCATGAATATTTTCATTATGCTTGTTCCTTAAAAGCCCATGGTAAAGCCACAAAGTCGGGTAAAATGGAAAAAAAAATCTTTTTGCAACTTTAACGGATTCACTATCTTCAAGATGATTTAACGCTTGAAAATATATTTTGCTTGTTGGTTTCTCAAGTGAAAATATATTTTGAGGACCCCAAAAAAGGTATTTAATGAATATTTTCATTATGCTTGTTTCTTAAAAGCCGATGGTGAAGCCACAAAGTCGGTTAAAATGGAAAAAAAATATTTGGACAACTTTAACGGAGTCACTATTTTCAAGGTGAAGTAACGCTTGAAAATATATTTTGCTTGTTGGTTTCTCAAGAGAAAAAATAAATTGAGGACCCCCAAAAAGGTATTTCATGAATATTTTCATTATGCTTGTTCTTTAAAAGCCCATGGTGAAGCCAGAAAGTCTGGTAAAATGGAAAAAAAAATAATTTTGCAACTTTAACGGATTCACTATCTTTAAGGTGATGTTACGCTTGAAAATATATTTTGCTTGTTGGTTTCTCAAGCGAAAATATACATTGAAGGCCCCAAAAAAGGTATTTCATGATTTTCATTATGCTTGCTCCTTAAAAGCCCATGGTAAAGCCACAAAGTCGGGTAAAATGGAAAAAAAATCTTTTGGCAACTTTAACGGATTCACTATCTTCAATCAAAAAAGGTATTTCATAAATATTTTCATTATGCTTGTTACTTAAAAGCCAATGGTGAAGCAACAAAGTCGGGTAAAATGGAAAAAAATATTTGGACAACTTTAACGGAGTCATTATTTTCAAGGTGATGTAACGCTTGCAAATATATTTTGCTTGTTGGTTTCTCAAGAGAAAAAATAAATTGAGGGACCCCCAAAAAGGTATTTCATGAATATTTTCATTATGCTTGTTCTTTAAAAGCCCATGGTGAAGCCAGAAAGTCTGGTAAAATGGAAAAAAAATAATTTTGCAACTTTTACGGATTCACTATCTTCAAGGTGATGTTACGCTTGAAAATATATTTTGCTTGTTGGTTTCTCAAGCGAAAATATATATTGAAGGCCCCAAAAAAGGTATTTCATGAATATTTTCATTATGCTTGTTCCTTAAAAGCCCATGGTAAAGCCATAAAGTCGGGTAAAATGGAAAAAAAAATCTTTTGGCAATTTTAACGGATTCACTATCTTCAAGATGATGTAACAATTGAAAATATATTTTGCTTGTTGGTTTCTCAAGCGAAAATATATTTTTAGGACCCCCAAAAAAGGTATTTCATGAATATTTTCATTATGCTTGTTCCTTAAAAGCCGATGGTGAAGCCAAAAAGTAGGGTAAAATGGAAAAAAATCTTTTGTCAACTTTAATGGATTCACTATCTTCAAGGTGATATAACGCTTGAAAATATATTTTGCTTGTTGGTTTCTCAAGCGAAAATATATTTTGAGGACCCCCAAAAAGGTATTTCATGAATATTTTCATTATGCTTGTTCCTTAAAAGCCCATGGTAAAGCCACAAAGTCGGGTAAAATGGAAAAAAAAATCTTTTTGCAACTTTAACGGATTCACTATCTTCAAGATGATTTAACGCTTGAAAATATATTTTGCTTGTTGGTTTCTCAAGCGAAAATATATTTTGAGGACCCCAAAAAAGGTATTTAATGAATATTTTCATTATGCTTGTTTCTTAAAAGCCGATGGTGAAGCCACAAAGTCGGTTAAAATGGAAAAAAATCTTTTGTCAACTTTAATGGATTCACCATCTTCAAGGTGATATAACGCTTGAAAATATATTTTGCTTGTTGGTTTCTCAAGCGAAAATATATATTGAAGACCCCCAAAAAGGTATTTCATGAATAGTTTCATTGTAATTGTTCCTTAAAAGCCCATGGTAAAGCCACAAAGTCTGGTAAAATGGAAAAAAAAAATCTTTTGGCAACTTCAACGGATTCACTATCTTCAAGGTGATGTAACGCTTGAAAATATATTTTGCTTGTTGGTTTCTCAAGCGAAAATATATTTTGAGGACCCCAAAAAAGGTATTTCATGAATATTTTTCATTATGCTTGTTCCTTAAAAGCCAATGGCGAAGCCACAAAGTCGGGTAAAATGGAAAAAAATCTTTTGTCAACTTTAATGGATTCACTATCTTCAAGGTGATATAACGCTTGAAAATATATTTTGCTTTTTGGTTTCTCAAGCGAAAATATATTTTGAGGACCCCCAAAAAGGTATTTCATGAATATTTTCATTATGCTTGTTCTTTAAAAGCCCATGGTGAAGCCACAAAGTCTGGTTAAATGGAAAAAAAATATTTTTGCAACTTTAACGGATTCACTATCTTCAAGGTGATGTTACGCTTGAAAATATATTTTGCTTGTTGGTTTCTCAACCGAAAATATATGTTAAGGACCCCAAAAAAAGGTATTTCATGAATATTTTCATTATGCTTGTTCCTTAAAAGCCAATGGCGAAGCCACAAAGTCTGGTAAAATGGAAAAAAAATCTTTTGTCAACTTTAATGGATTCACTATCTTCAAGGTGATATAACCCTTGAAAATATATTTTGCTTGTTGGTTTTTCAAGCGAAAATATATGTTGAGGACCCCAAAAAAGGTATTTCATGAATATTTTCATTATGCTTGTTCCTTAAAAGCCCATGGTAAAGCCACAAAGGTGGGTAAAATGGGAAAAAATTTTTTTTGCAACTTTAACGGATTCACTATCTTCAAGGTGATGTTACGCTTGAAAATATATTTTGCTTGTTGGTTTTTCAAGAAAAAATATTTGTTGAGGACCCCAACAAAGGTATTTCATGAATATTTTCATTATGCTTGTTACTTAAAAGCCAATGGTGAAGCAAAAAGTCGGGTAAAATGGAAAAAAATATTTAGACAACTTTAACGGAGTCACTATTTTCAAGGTGATGTAACGCTTGAAAATATATTTTGCTAGTTGGTTTCTCAAGAGAAAAAATAAATTGAGGACCCCAAAAAAGGTATTTCATGAATATTTTAATTATGCTTGTTCCTTAAAAGCCAATGTTTTGATCCACAAAGTCGGGTAAAATGGAAAAAAAAATCTTTTGTCAACTTTATTGGATTCACTATCTTCAAGGTAACGCTTGAAAATATATTTTGCTTGTTGGTTTCTCAAGCGAAAATATATTTTGAGGACCCCAAAAAAGGTATTTCATGAATATTTTCATTATGCTTGTTACTTAAAAGCCAATGGTGAAGCCAAAAAAAGGGGTAAAATGGAAAAAAAATTTTTGACAACTTTAACGGATTCACTATCTTCAAGGTGATGTAACGCTTGAAAATATATTTTGCTTGTTGTTTTCTCAAGCGAAAATATATTTTGAAGACCCCAAAAAAGGTATTTCATGAATATTTTCATTATGCTTGTTCCTTAAAAGCCAATGGCGAAGCAACAAAGTCTGGTAAAATGGAAAAAAAATCTTTTGTCAACTTTTAAGGATTCACTATCTTCAAGGTGATATAACGCTTGAAAATATATTTTGCTTGTTGGTTTTTCAAGCGAAAATATATGTTGAGGACCCCAAAAAAGGTATTTCATGAATATTTTCATTATGCTTGTTCCTTAAAAGCCCATGGTAAAGCCACAAAGGTGGGTAAAATGGAAAAAAAAATCTTTTTGCAACTTTAACGGATTCACTATCTTCAAGGTGATGTTACGCTTGAAAATATATTTTGCTTGTTGGTTTCTCAAAAAAAAATATTTTTTGAGGACCCCAAAAAAGGTATTTCATGAATATTTTCATTATGCTTGTTACTTAAAAGCCAATGGTGAAGCAACCAAGTCGGGTAAAATGGAAAAAAATATTTGGACAACTTTAACGGAGTCACTATTTTCAAGGTGAAGTAACGCTTGAAAATATATTTTGCTTGTTGGTTTCTCAAGAGAAAAAATAAATTGAGGACCCCCAAAAAGGTATTTCATGAATATTTTCATTATGCTTGTTCTTTAAAAGCCCATGGTGAAGCCAGAAAGTCTGGTAAAATGGAAAAAAAATAATTTTGCAATTTTAACGGATTCACTATCTTTAAGGTGATGTTACGCTTGAAAATATATTTTGCTTGTTGGTTTCTCAAGCGAAAATATATATTGAAGGCCCCAAAAAAGGTATTTCATGAATATTTTCATTATGCTTGCTCCTTAAAAGCCCATGGTAAAGCCACAAAGTCGGGTAAAATGGAAAAAAAATCTTTTGGCAACTTTAACGGATTCACTATCTTCAATCAAAAAAGGTATTTCATGAATATTTTCATTATGCTTGTTACTTAAAAGCCAATGGTGAAGCAACAAAGTCGGGTAAAATGGAAAAAAATATTTGGACAACTTTAACGGAGTCATTATTTTCAAGGTGATGTAACGCTTGCAAATATATTTTGCTTGTTGGTTTCTCAAGAGAAAAAATAAATTGAGGACCCCCAAAAAGGTATTTCATGAATATTTTCATTATGCTTGTTCTTTAAAAGCCCATGGTGAAGCCAGAAAGTCTGGTAAAATGGAAAAAAAATAATTTTGCAACTTTTACGGATTCACTATCTTCAAGGTGATGTTACGCTTGAAAATATATTTTGCTTGTTGGTTTCTCAAGCGAAAATATATATTGAAGGCCCCAAAAAAGGTATTTCATGAATATTTTCATTATGCTTGTTCCTTAAAAGCCCATGGTAAAGCCATAAAGTCGGGTAAAATGGAAAAAAAATCTTTTGGCAATTTTAACGGATTCACTATCTTCAAGATGATGTAACAATTGAAAATATATTTTGCTTGTTGGTTTCTCAAGCGAAAATATATTTTTAGGACCCCAAAAAAGGTATTTCATGAATATTTTCATTATGCTTGTTCCTTAAAAGCCGATGGTGAAGCCAAAAAGTAGGGTAAAATGGAAAAAAATCTTTTGTCAACTTTAATGGATTCACTATCTTCAAGGTGATATAACGCTTGAAAATATATTTTGCTTGTTGGTTTCTCAAGCGAAAATATATTTTGAGGACCCCCAAAAAGGTATTTCATGAATATTTTCATTATGCTTGTTCCTTAAAAGCCCATGGTAAAGCCACAAAGTCGGGTAAAATGGAAAAAAAATCTTTTTGCAACTTTAACGGATTCACTATCTTCAAGATGATTTAACGCTTGAAAATATATTTTGCTTGTTGGTTTCTCAAGCGAAAATATATTTTGAGGACCCCAAAAAAGGTATTTAATGAATATTTTCATTATGCTTGTTTCTTAAAAGCCGATGGTGAAGCCACAAAGTCGGTTAAAATGGAAAAAAATCTTTTGTCAACTTTAATGGATTCACCATCTTCAAGGTGATATAACGCTTGAAAATATATTTTGCTTGTTGGTTTCTCAAGCGAAAATATATATTGAAGACCCCCAAAAAGGTATTTCATGAATAGTTTCATTGTAATTGTTCCTTAAAAGCCCATGGTAAAGCCACAAAGTCTGGTAAAATGGAAAAAAAATCTTTTGGCAACTTCAACGGATTCACTATCTTCAAGGTGATGTAACGCTTGAAAATATATTTTGCTTGTTGGTTTCTCAAGCGAAAATATATTTTGAGGACCCCAAAAAAGGTATTTCATGAATATTTTCATTATGCTTGTTCATTAAAAGCCAATGGCGAAGCCACAAAGTCGGGTAAAATGGAAAAAAATCTTTTGTCAACTTTAATGGATTCACTATCTTCAAGGTGATATAACGCTTGAAAATATATTTTGCTTTTTGGTTTCTCAAGCGAAAATATATTTTGAGGACCCCCAAAAAGGTATTTCATGAATATTTTCATTATGCTTGTTCTTTAAAAGCCCATGGTGAAGCCACAAAGTCTGGTTAAATGGAAAAAAAATATTTTTGCAACTTTAACGGATTCACTATCTTCAAGGTGATGTTACGCTTGAAAATATATTTTGCTTGTTGGTTTCTCAACCGAAAATATATGTTAAGGACCCCAAAAAAGGTATTTCATGAATATTTTCATTATGCTTGTTCCTTAAAAGCCAATGGCGAAGCCACAAAGTCTGGTAAAATGGAAAAAAATCTTTTGTCAACTTTAATGGATTCACTATCTTCAAGGTGATATAACCCTTGAAAATATATTTTGCTTGTTGGTTTTTCAAGCGAAAATATATGTTGAGGACCCCAAAAAAGGTATTTCATGAATATTTTCATTATGCTTGTTCCTTAAAAGCCCATGGTAAAGCCACAAAGGTGGGTAAAATGGGAAAAAATTTTTTTTTGCAACTTTAACGGATTCACTATCTTCAAGGTGATGTTACGCTTGAAAATATATTTTGCTTGTTGGTTTTTCAAGAAAAAATATTTGTTGAGGACCCCAACAAAGGTATTTCATGAATATTTTCATTATGCTTGTTACTTAAAAGCCAATGGTGAAGCAAAAAGTCGGGTAAAATGGAAAAAAATATTTGGACAACTTTAACGGAGTCACTATTTTCAAGGTGATGTAACGCTTGAAAATATATTTTGCTAGTTGGTTTCTCAAGAGAAAAAATAAATTGAGGACCCCAAAAAAGGTATTTCATGAATATTTTAATTATGCTTGTTCCTTAAAAGCCAATGTTTTGATCCACAAAGTCGGGTAAAATGGAAAAAAAAATCTTTTGTCAACTTTATTGGATTCACTATCTTCAAGGTAACGCTTGAAAATATATTTTGCTTGTTGGTTTCTCAAGCGAAAATATATTTTGAGGACCCCAAAAAAGGTATTTCATGAATATTTTCATTATGCTTGTTACTTAAAAGCCAATGGTGAAGCCAAAAAAAGGGGTAAAATGGAAAAAAAATTTTTGACAACTTTAACGGATTCACTATCTTCAAGGTGATGTAACGCTTGAAAATATATTTTGCTTGTTGTTTTCTCAAGCGAAAATATATTTTGAAGACCCCAAAAAAGGTATTTCATGAATATTTTCATTATGCTTGTTCCTTAAAAGCCAATGGCGAAGCAACAAAGTCTGGTAAAATGGAAAAAAATCTTTTGTCAACTTTTAAGGATTCACTATCTTCAAGGTGATATAACGCTTGAAAATATATTTTGCTTGTTGGTTTTTCAAGCGAAAATATATGTTGAGGACCCCAAAAAAGGTATTTCATGAATATTTTCATTATGCTTGTTCCTTAAAAGCCCATGGTAAAGCCACAAAGGTGGGTAAAATGGAAAAAAAATCTTTTTGCAACTTTAACGGATTCACTATCTTCAAGGTGATGTTACGCTTGAAAATATATTTTGCTTGTTGGTTTCTCAAAAAAAAATATTTTTTGAGGACCCCAAAAAAGGTATTTCATGAATATTTTCATTATGCTTGTTACTTAAAAGCCAATGGTGAAGCAACAAAGTCGGGTAAAATGGAAAAAAAATATTTGGACAACTTTAACGGAGTCACTATTTTCAAGGTGAAGTAACGCTTGAAAATATATTTTGCTTGTTGGTTTCTCAAGAGAAAAAATAAATTGAGGACCCCCAAAAAGGTATTTCATGAATATTTTCATTATGCTTGTTCTTTAAAAGCCCATGGTGAAGCCAGAAAGTCTGGTAAAATAGAAAAAAAATAATTTTGCAATTTTAACGGATTCACTATCTTTAAGGTGATGTTACGCTTGAAAATATATTTTGCTTGTTGGTTTCTCAAGCGAAAATATATATTGAAGGCCCCAAAAAAGGTATTTCATGAATATTTTCATTATGCTTGCTCCTTAAAAGCCCATGGTAAAGCCACAAAGTCGGGTAAAATGGAAAAAAAAATCTTTTGGCAACTTTAACGGATTCACTATCTTCAATCAAAAAAGGTATTTCATGAATATTTTCATTATGCTTGTTACTTAAAAGCCAATGGTGAAGCAACAAAGTCGGGTAAAATGGAAAAAAATATTTGGACAACTTTAACGGAGTCATTATTTTCAAGGTGATGTAACGCTTGCAAATATATTTTGCTTGTTGGTTTCTCAAGAGAAAAAATAAATTGAGGACCCCCAAAAAGGTATTTCATGAATATTTTCATTATGCTTGTTCTTTAAAAGCCCATGGTGAAGCCAGAAAGTCTGGTAAAATGGAAAAAAAATAATTTTGCAACTTTAACGGATTCACTATCTTCAAGGTGATGTTACGCTTGAAAATATATTTTGCTTGTTGGTTTCTCAAGCGAAAATATATATTGAAGGCCCCAAAAAAGGTATTTCATGAATATTTTCATTATGGTTGTTCCTTAAAAGCCCATGGTAAAGCCATAAAGTCGGGTAAAATGGAAAAAAAATCTTTTGGCAATTTTAACGGATTCACTATCTTCAAGATGATGTAACAATTGAAAATATATTTTGCTTGTTGGTTTCTCAAGCGAAAATATATTTTTAGGACCCCAAAAAAGGTATTTCATGAATATTTTCATTATCCTTGTTCCTTAAAAGCCGATGGTGAAGCCAAAAAGTAGGGTAAAATGGAAAAAAATCTTTTGTCAACTTTAATGGATTCACCATCTTCAAGGTGATATAACGCTTGAAAATATATTTTGCTTGTTGGTTTCTCAAGCGAAAATATATATTGAAGACCCCCAAAAAGGTATTTCATGAATATTTTCATTATAATTGTTCCTTAAAAGCCCATGGTAAAGCCACAAAGTCTGGTAAAATGGAAAAAAAATCTTTTGGCAACTTCAACGGATTCACTATCTTCAAGGTGATGTTACGCTTGAGAATATATTTTGCTTGTTGGTTTCTCAAGAAAAAATATTTGTTGAGGACCCCAAAAAAGGTATTTCATGAATATTTTCATTATGATTGTTACTTAAAAGCCAATGGTGAAGCAACAAAGTCGGATAAAATGGAAAAAAATATTTGGACAACTTTAACGGAGTCACTATTTTCAAGGTGATGTAACGCTTGAAAATATATTTTGCTTGTTGGTTTCTCAAGAGAAAAAATAAATTGAGGACCCCAAAAAAGGTATTTCATGAATATTTTCATTATGCTTGTTCCTTAAAAGCCAATGGCGAAGCAACAAAGTCTGGTAAAATGGAAAAAAAATCTTTTGTCAACTTTTAAGGATTCACTATCTTCAAGGTGATATAACGCTTGAAAATATATTTTGCTTGTTGGTTTTTCAAGCGAAAATATATGTTGAGGACCCCAAAAAAGGTATTTCATGAATATTTTCATTATGCTTGTTCCTTAAAAGCCCATGGTAAAGCCACAAAGGTGGGTAAAATGGAAAAAAAATCTTTTTGCAACTTTAACGGATTCACTATCTTCAAGGTGATGTTACGCTTGAAAATATATTTTGCTTGTTGGTTTCTCAAAAAAAAATATTTGTTGAGGACCCCAAAAAAGGTATTTCATGAATATTTTCATTATGCTTGTTACTTAAAAGCCAATGGTGAAGCAACAAAGTCGGGTAAAATGGAAAAAAATATTTGGACAACTTTAACGGAGTCACTATTTTCAAGGTGAAGTAACGCTTGAAAATATATTTTGCTTGTTGGTTTCTCAAGAGAAAAAATAAATTGAGGACCCCCAAAAAGGTATTTCATGAATATTTTCATTATGCTTGTTCTTTAAAAGCCCATGGTGAAGCCAGAAAGTCTGGTAAAATGGAAAAAAAATAATTTTGCAACTTTAACGGATTCACTATCTTTAAGGTGATGTTACGCTTGAAAATATATTTTGCTTGTTGGTTTCTCAAGCGAAAATATATATTGAAGGCCCCAAAAAAGGTATTTCATGAATATTTTCATTATGCTTGCTCCTTAAAAGCCCATGGTAAAGCCACAAAGTCGGGTAAAATGGAAAAAAAATCTTTTGGCAACTTTAACGGATTCACTATCTTCAATCAAAAAAGGTATTTCATGAATATTTTCATTATGCTTGTTACTTAAAAGCCAATGGTGAAGCAACAAAGTCGGGTAAAATGGAAAAAAATATTTGGACAACTTTAACGGAGTCATTATTTTCAAGGTGATGTAACGCTTGCAAATATATTTTGCTTGTTGGTTTCTCAAGAGAAAAAATAAATTGAGGACCCCCAAAAAGGTATTTCATGAATATTTTCATTATGCTTGTTCTTTAAAAGCCCATGGTGAAGCCAGAAAGTCTGGTAAAATGGAAAAAAAAATAATTTTGCAACTTTAACGGATTCACTATCTTCAAGGTGATGTTACGCTTGAAAATATATTTTGCTTGTTGGTTTCTCAAGCGAAAATATATATTGAAGGCCCCAAAAAAGGTATTTCATGAATATTTTCATTATGCTTGCTCCTTAAAAGCCCATGGTAAAGCCATAAAGTCGGGTAAAATGGAAAAAAAATCTTTTGGCAATTTTAACGGATTCACTATCTTCAAGATGATGTAACGCTTGAAAATATATTTTGCTTGTTGGTTTCTCAAGCAAAAATATATTTTTAGGACCCCAAAAAAGGTATTTCATGAATATTTTCATTATGCTTGTTCCTTAAAAGCCGATGGTGAAGCCAAAAAGTAGGGTAAAATGGAAAAAAATCTTTTGTCAACTTTAATGGATTCACTATCTTCAAGGTGATATAACGCTTGAAAATATATTTTGCTTGTTGGTTTCTCAAGCGAATATATATATTGAGGACCCCCAAAAAGGTATTTCATGAATATTTTCATTATGCTTGTTCCTTAAAAGCCCATGGTAAAGCCACAAAGTCGGGTAAAATGGAAAAAAAATCTTTTGGCAACTTTAACGGATTCACTATCTTCAAGATGATTTAACGCTTGAAAATATATTTTGCTTGTTGGTTTCTCAAGCGAAAATATATTTTGAGGACCCCAAAAAAGGTATTTCATGAATATTTTCATTATGCTTGTTCCTTAAAAGCCGACGGTGAAGCCACAAAGTCGGTTAAAATGGAAAAAAATCTTTTGTCAACTTTAATGGATTCACTATCTTCAAGGTGATATAACGCTTGAAAATATATTTTGCTTGTTGTTTTCTCAAGCGAAAATATATATTGAAGACCCCAAAAAAGGTATTTTATGAATATTTTCATTATGCTTGTTCCTTAAAAGCCCATGGTAAAGCCACAAAGTCGGGTAAAATGGAAAAAAAATCTTTTGGCAACTTTAACGGATTCACTATCTTCAAGGTGATGTAACGCTTGAAAATATATTTTGCTTGTTGGTTTCTCAAGCGAAAAAATATTTTGAGGACCCCAAAAAAGGTATTTCATAAATATTTTCATTATGCTTGTTCTTTAAAAGCCGATGGTGAAGCCACAAAGTAGGGTAAAATGGAAAAAAATCTTTTCTCAACTTTAATGGATTCACTATCTTCAAGGTGATATAACGCTTGAAAATATATTTTGCTTGTTGGTTTCTCAAGCGAAAATATATTTTGAGGACCCCCAAAAAGGTATTTCATGAATATTTTCATTATGCTTGTTCTTTAAAAGCCCATGGTGAAGCCAGAAAGTCTGGTAAAATGGAAAAAAATTAATTTTGCAACTTTAACGGATTCACTATCTTCAAGGTGATGTTACGCTTGAAAATATATTTTGCTGGTTAGTTTCTCAAGCGAAAATATATATTGAAGGCCCCAAAAAAGGTATTTCATGAATATTTTCATTATGCTTGCTCCTTAAAAGCCCATGGTAAAGCCACAAAGTCGGGTAAAATGGAAAAAAAATCTTTTGGCAACTTTAACGGATTCACTATCTTCAAGGTGATGTAACGCTTGAAAATATATTTTGCTTGTTGGTTTCTCAAGCGAAAATATATGTTGAGGACCCCAAAAAAGGTATTTTATGAATATTTTCATTATGCTTGTTCCTTAAAAGCCCATGGTAAAGCCACAAAGTCGGGTAAAATGGAAAAAAAATCTTTTGGCAATTTTAACGGATTCACTATCTTCAAGATGATGTTACGCTTGAAAATATATTTTGCTTGTTGGTTTCTCAAGCGAAAATATATTTTTAGGACCCCAAAAAAGGTATTTCATGAATATTTTCATTATGCTTGTTCCTTAAAAGCCGATGGTGAAGCCAAAAAGTAGGGTAAAATGGAAAATAATCTTTTGTCAACTTTAATGGATTCACTATCTTCAAGGTGATATAACGCTTGAAAATATATTTTTCTTGTTGGTTTCTCAAGCGGAAATATATATTGAGGACCCCCAAAAAGTTATTTCATGAATATTTTCATTATGCTTGTTCCTTAAAAGCCCATGGTAAAGCCACAAAGTCGGGTAAAATGGAAAAAAAATCTTTTGGCAACTTTAACGGATTCACTATCTTCAAGATGATTTAACGCTTGAAAATATATTTTGCTTGTTGGTTTCTCAAGCGAAAATATATTTTGAGGACCCCAAAAAAGGTATTTCATGAATATTTTCATTATGCTTGTTCCTTAAAAGCCCATGGTAAAGCCACAAAGTCGGGTAAAATGGAAAAAAAATCTTTTGGCAACTTTAACGGATTCACTATCTTCAAGATGATGTAACGCTTGAAAATATATTTTGCTTGTTGGTTTCTCAAGCGAAAATATATTTTGAGGACCCCAAAAAAGGTATTTCATGAATATTTTCATTATGCTTGTTCCTTAAAAGCCGATGGTGAAGCCACAAAGTCGGTTAAAATGGAAAAAAATCTTTTTTCAACTTTAATGGATTCACTATCTTCAAGGTGATATAACGCTTGAAAATATATTTTGCTTGTTGGTTTCTCAAGCGAAAATTTATATTGAAGACCCCCAAAAAGGTATTTCATGAAAATTTTCATTATGCTTGTTCCTTAAAAGCCCATGGTAAAGCCACAAAGTCGGGTAAAATGGAAAAAAAAATCTTTTGGCAACTTTAACGGATTCACTATCTTCAAGATGATGTAACGCTTGAAAATATATTTTGCTTGTTGGTTTCTCAAGCGAAAATATATTTTGAGGACCCCAAAAAAGGTATTTCATGAATATTTTCATTATGCTTGTTCCTTAAAAGCCGATGGTGAAGCCACAAAGTCGGTTAAAATGGAAAAAAATCTTTTTTCAACTTTAATGGATTCACTATCTTCAAGGTGATATAACGCTTGAAAATATATTTTGCTTGTTGGTTTCTCAAGCGAAAATTTATATTGAAGACCCCCAAAAAGGTATTTCATGAAAATTTTCATTATGCTTGTTCCTTAAAAGCCCATGGTAAAGCCACAAAGTCGGGTAAAATGGAAAAAAAATCTTTTGGCAACTTTAACGGATTCACTATCTTCAAGGTGATGTTACGTTTGAAAATATATTTTGCTTGTTGGTTTCTCAAGCAAAAAAATTTTTGAGGACCCCAAAAAAGGTATTTCATAAATATTTTCATTATGCTTGTTCCTTAAAAGCCGATGGTGAAGCCACAAAGTAGGGTAAAATGGAAAAAAATCTTTTGTCAACTTTAATGGATTCACTATCTTCGTACGTATGTTTTCACTTGTAACGCTTGAAAATATATTTTGCTTGTTGGTTTTTTAAGCGAAAATATATGTTGAGGACCTCAAAAAAGGTATTTCATGAATATTTTCATTATGCTTGTTCCTTAAAAGCCCATGGTAAAGCCACAAAGTCGGGTAAAATTGAAAAAAAATCTTTCGGCAATTTTAACGGATTCACTATCTTCAAGACGATGTAACGCTTGAAAATATATTTTGCTTGTTGGTTTCTCAAGCGAAAATATATTTTGAGGACCCCAAAAAAGGTATTTCATGATTATTTTCATTATGCTTGTTCCTTAAAAGCCGATGGTGAAGCCACAAAGTAGGGTAAAATGGAAAAAAATCTTTTGTCAACTTTAATGGATTCACTATCTTCAAGGTGATGTTACGCTTGAAAATATATTTTGCTTGTTGGTTTCTCAAGCGAAAATATATATTGAGGACCCCCAAAAAGTTATTTCATGAATATTTTCATTATGCTTGTTCCTTAAAAGCCCATGGTAAAGCCACAAAGTCGGGTAAAATGGAAAAAAAATCTTTTGGCAACTTTAACGGATTCACTATCTTCAAGATGATTTAACGCTTGAAAATATATTTTGCTTGTTGGTTTCTCAAGAAAAAATATTTGTTGAGGACCCCAAAAAAGGTATTTCATGAATATTTTCATTATGCTTGTTCCTTAAAAGCCCATGGTAAAGCCACAAAGTCGGGTAAAATGGAAAAAAAATCTTTTGGCAACTTTAACGGATTCACTATCTTCAAGATGATGTAACGCTTGAAAATATATTTTGCTTGTTGGTTTCTCAAGCGAAAATATATGTTGAGGACCCCAAAAAAGGTATTTTATGAATATTTTCATTATGCTTGTTCCTTAAAAGCCGATGGTGAAGCCACAAAGTCGGTTAAAATGGAAAAAAATCTTTTTTCAACTTTAATGGATTCACTATCTTCAAGGTGATATAACGCTTGAAAATATATTTTGCTTGTTGGTTTCTCAAGCGAAAATTTATATTGAAGACCCCCAAAAAGGTATTTCATGAAAATTTTCATTATGCTTGTTCCTTAAAAGCCCATGGTAAAGCCACAAAGTCGGGTAAAATGGAAAAAAAATCTTTTGGCAACTTTAACGGATTCACTATCTTCAAGGTGATGTTACGTTTGAAAATATATTTTGCTTGTTGGTTTCTCAAGCGAAAAAATTTTTGAGGACCCCAAAAAAGGTATTTCATAAATATTTTCATTATGCTTGTTCCTTAAAAGCCGATGGTGAAGCCACAAAGTAGGGTAAAATGGAAAAAAATCTTTTGTCAACTTTAATGGATTCACTATCTTCGTACGTATGTTTTCACTTGTAACGCTTGAAAATATATTTTGCTTGTTGGTTTTTTAAGCGAAAATATATGTTGAGGACCTCAAAAAAGGTATTTCATGAATATTTTCATTATGCTTGTTCCTTAAAAGCCCATGGTAAAGCCACAAAGTCGGGTAAAATTGAAAAAAAATCTTTCGGCAATTTTAACGGATTCACTATCTTCAAGACGATGTAACGCTTGAAAATATATTTTGCTTGTTGGTTTCTCAAGAAAAAATATTTGTTGAGGACCCCAAAAAAGGTATTTCATAAATATTATCATTATGCTTGTTCCTTAAAAGCCCACGGTGAAGCCACAAAGTCGGGTAAAATGGAAAACAAATCTTTTTGCAACTTTAACGGATTCACTATCTTCAAGGTGATTTTACGCTTGAAAATATATTTTGCTTGTTGGTTTCTCAAGAAAAAATATTTGTTGAGGACCCCAAAAAAGGTATTTCATAAATATTATCATTATGCTTGTTCCTTAAAAGCCCACGGTGAAGCCACAAAGTCGGGTAAAATGGAAAACAAATCTTTTTGCAACTTTATCGGACTCACTATCTTCAAGGTGATGTTACGCTTGAAAATATATTTTGCTTGTTGGTTTCTCAAGCGAAAATATATGTTGAGGACCCCAAAAAAGGTATTTCATGAATATTTTTATTATGTTTTTTCCTTAAAAACCAATGGTGAAGCCACAAAGTCGGGTAAAATGGAAAAAAATATTTTGACAACTTAAACGGATTCGCTATCTTCAAGTTGATGTAACGCTTGAAAATATATTTTGCTTGTTGGTTTCTTAAGAGAAAATATATGTTGAGGACCCCAAAAAAGGTATTTCATGAATATTTTTATTATGCTTGTTACTTAAAAGCCGATGGTGAAGCCACAAAGTCGGGTAAAATAGAAAAAGATGTTTTGTCAACTTTAATGGATTCACTATCTTCAAGGTGATATAACGCTTGAAAATATATTTTGCTTGTTGGTTTCTCAAGCGAAAATATATTTTGAGGACCCCCAAAAAGGTATTTCATGAATATTTTCATTATGCTTGTTCCTTAAAAGCCCACGGTGAAGCCACAAAGTCGGGTAAAATGGAAAACAAATCTTTTTGCAACTTTATCGGATTCACTATCTTCAAGGTGATGTTACGCTTCAAAATATATTTTGCTTGTTGGTTTCTCAAGCGAAAATATATGTTGAGGACCCCAAAAAAGGTATTTCATGAATATTTTCATTATGCTTGTTCCTTAAAAGCCGATGGTGAAGCCACAAAGTAGGGTAAAATGGAAAAAAAAATCTTTTGGCAACTTTAACGGATTCACTATCTTCAAGGTGATGTTACGTTTGAAAATATATTTTGCTTGTTGGTTTCTCAAGCGAAAAAATTTTTGAGGACCCCAAAAAAGGTATTTCATAAATATTTTCATTATGCTTGTTCCTTAAAAGCCGATGGTGAAGCCACAAAGTAGGGTAAAATGGAAAAAAATCTTTTGTCAACTTTAATGGATTCACTATCTTCGTACGTATGTTTTCACTTGTAACGCTTGAAAATATATTTTGCTTGTTGGTTTTTTTAAGCGAAAATATATGTTGAGGACCTCAAAAAAGGTATTTCATGAATATTTTCATTATGCTTGTTCCTTAAAAGCCCATGGTAAAGCCACAAAGTCGGGTAAAATTGAAAAAAAATCTTTCGGCAATTTTAACGGATTCACTATCTTCAAGACGATGTAACGCTTGAAAATATATTTTGCTTGTTGGTTTCTCAAGCGAAAATATATTTTGAGGACCCCAAAAAAGGTATTTCATGATTATTTTCATTATGCTTGTTCCTTAAAAGCCGATGGTGAAGCCACAAAGTAGGGTAAAATGGAAAAAAATCTTTTGTCAACTTTAATGGATTCACTATCTTCAAGGTGATGTTACGCTTGAAAATATATTTTGCTTGTTGGTTTCTCAAGCGAAAATATATTTTGAGGACCCCAAAAAAGGTATTTCATGAATATTTTCATTATGCTTGTTTCTTTAAAAGACCATGGTGAAGCAACAAAGTCGGGTAAAATGGAAAAAAAAATCTTTTTGCAACTTTAACGGATTCACTATCTTCAAGGTGATGTTACGCTTGAAAATATATTTTGCTTGTTGGTTTCTCAAGAAAAAATATTTGTTGAGGACCCCAAAAAAGGTATTTCATGAATATTTTCATTATGCTTGTTACTTAAAAGCCAATGGTGAAGCAACAAAGTCGGGTAAAATGGAAAAAAATATTTGGACAACTTTAACGGATTCACTATCTTCAAGGTGATGTTACGCTTGAAAATATATTTTGCTTGTTGGTTTCTCAAGCGAAGATATATTTTGAGGACCCCAAAAAAGGTATTTCATGAATATTTTCATTATGCTTGTTTCTTTAAAAGCCCATGGTGAAGCCACAAAGTCGGGTAAAATGGAAAACAAATCTTTTTGCAACTTTAACGGATTCACTATCTTCAAGGTGATTTTACGCTTGAAAATATATTTTGCTTGTTGGTTTCTCAAGAAAAAATATTTGTTGAGGACCCCAAAAAAGGTATTTCATAAATATTATCATTATGCTTGTTCCTTAAAAGCCCACGGTGAAGCCACAAAGTCGGGTAAAATGGAAAACAAATCTTTTTGCAACTTTATCGGACTCACTATCTTCAAGGTGATGTTACGCTTGAAAATATATTTTGCTTGTTGGTTTCTCAAGCGAAAATATATGTTGAGGACCCCAAAAAAGGTATTTCATGAATATTTTTATTATGTTTTTTCCTTAAAAACCAATGGTGAAGCCACAAAGTCGGGTAAAATGGAAAAAAATATTTTGACAACTTAAACGGATTCGCTATCTTCAAGTTGATGTAACGCTTGAAAATATATTTTGCTTGTTGGTTTCTTAAGAGAAAATATATGTTGAGGACCCCAAAAAAGGTATTTCATGAATATTTTTATTATGCTTGTTACTTAAAAGCCGATGGTGAAGCCACAAAGTCGGGTAGAATAGAAAAAGATGTTTTGTCAACTTTAATGGATTCACTATCTTCAAGGTGATATAACGCTTGAAAATATATTTTGCTTGTTGGTTTCTCAAGCGAAAATATATTTTGAGGACCCCCAAAAAGGTATTTCATGAATATTTTCATTATGCTTGTTCCTTAAAAGCCGATGGTGAAGCCACAAAGTAGGGTAAAATGGAAAAAAAATCTTTTGGCAACTTTAACGGATTCACTATCTTCAAGGTGATGTAACGCTTGAAAATATATTTTGCTTGTTGGTTTCTCAAGCGAAAATATATGTTGAGGACCCCAAAAAAGGTATTTCATGAATAGTTTCATTATGCTTGCTCCTTAAAAGCCCATGGTAAAGCCACAAAGTCAGGTAAAATGGAAAAAAAATCTTTAGGCAACTTTAACGGATTCACTATCTTCAAGGTGATGTAACGCTTGAAAATATATTTTGCTTGTTGGTTTCTCAAGCGAAAATATATGTTGAGGACCCCAAAAAAGGTATTTTATGAATATTTTCATTATGCTTGTTCCTTAAAAGCCCATGGTAAAGCCACAAAGTCGGGTAAAATGGAAAAAAAAATCTTTTGGAAATTTTAACGGATTCACTATCTCCAAGATGATGTAACGCTTGAAAATATATTTTGCTTGTTGGTTTCTTAAGAGAAAATATATGTTGAGGACCCCAAAAAAGGTATTTCATGAATATTTTTATTATGCTTGTTACTTAAAAGCCAATGGTGAAGCCACAAAGTCGGGTAAAATAGAAAAAGATGTTTTGTCAACTTTAATGGATTCACTATCTTCAAGGTGATATAACGCTTGAAAATATATTTTGCTTGTTGGTTTCTCAAGCGAAAATATATTTTGAGGACCCCCAAAAAGGTATTTCATGAATATTTTCATTATGCTTGTTCCTTAAAAGCCCACGGTGAAGCCACAAAGTCGGGTAAAATGGAAAACAAATCTTTTTGCAACTTTATCGGATTCACTATCTTCAAGGTGATGTTACGCTTCAAAATATATTTTGCTTGTTGGTTTCTCAAGCGAAAATATATGTTGAGGACCCCAAAAAAGGTATTTCATGAATATTTTCATTATGCTTGTTCCTTAAAAGCCGATGGTGAAGCCACAAAGTAGGGTAAAATGGAAAAAAAAATCTTTTGGCAACTTTAACGGATTCACTATCTTCAAGGTGATGTAACGCTTGAAAATATATTTTGCTTGTTTGTTTCTCAAGCAAAATCATATGTTGAGGACCCCAAAAAAGGTATTTCATGAATATTTTCATTATGCTTGCTCCTTAAAAGTCCATGGTAAAGCCACAAAGTCTGGTAAAATGGAAAAAAAAATATTTTTGCAACTTTAACGGATTCACTATCTTCAAGGTGATGTAACGCTTGAAAATATATTTTGCTTGTTGGTTTCTCAACCGAAAATATATGTTGAGGACCCTAAAAAAGGTATTTCATGAATATTTTCATTATGCTTGTTCCTTAAAAGCCCATGGTAAAGCCACAAAGTCGGGTAAAATGAAAAAAAATCTTTTGTCAACTTTTACGGATTCACTATCTTCAAGGTGATGTAACGCTTGAAAATATATTTTGCTTGTTGGTTTCTCAATCGAAAATATATGTTGAGGACCCCAAAAAAGGTATTTCATGAATATTTTCATTATGCTTGTTACTTAAAAGCCAATGGTGAAGCAAAAAAGTGGGGTAAAATGGAAAAAAAAATTTTTGACAACTTTAACGGATTCACTATCTTCAAGGTGATGTAACGCTTGAAAATATATTTTGCTTGTTGGTTTCTCAAGCGAAAATATATTTTGAGGACCCCAAAAAGGTATTTCATGAATATTTTCATTATGCTTGTTCTTTAAAAGCCCATGGTGAAGCCAGAAAGTCTGGTAAAATGGAAAAAAAAAATAATTTTGCAACTTTAACGGATTCACTATCTTCAAGGTGATGTTACGCTTGAAAATATATTTTGCTTGTTGGTTTCTCAAGCGAAAATATATATTGAAGGCCCCAAAAAAGGTATTTCATGAATATTTTCATTATGCTTGTTCCTTAAAAGCCCATGGTAAAGCCACAAAGTCGGGTAAAATGGAAAAAAAATATTTTGGCAATTTTAACGGATTCACTATCTCCAAGATGATGTAACGCTTGAAAATATATTTTGCTTGTTGGTTTCTCAAACAAAAATATATTTTTAGGACCCCAAAAAAGGTATTTCTTGAATATTTTCATTATGCTTGTTCCTTAAAAGCCCATGGTAAAGCCACAAAGTCGGGTAAAATGGAAAAAAAATCTTTTTGGCAACTTTAATGGATTCACTATCTTCAAGGTGATGTAACGCTTGAAAATATATTTTGCTTGTTGGTTTCTCAAGCGAAAAAATATTTTGAGGACCCCAAAAAAGGTATTTCATAAATATTTTCATTATGCTTGTTCCTTAAAAGCCGATGGTGAAGCCACAAAGTAGGGTAAAATGGAAAAAAATCTTTTGTCAACTTTATTGGATTCACTATCTTCAAGGTGATATAACGCTTGAAAATATATTTTGCTTGTTGGTTTTTCAAGCGAAAATATATTTTGAGGACCCCCAAAAAGGTATTTCATGAATATTTTCATTATGCTTGTTCTTTAAAAGCCCATGGTGAAGCCACAAAGTCTGGTAAAATGGAAAAAAAAATATTTTTTCAACTTTAACGGATTCACTATCTTCAAGGTGATGTAACGCTTGAAAATATATTTTGCTTGTTGGTTTCTCAACCGAAAATATATGTTGAGGACCCTAAAAAAGGTATTTCATGAATATTTTCATTATGCTTGTTCCTTAAAAGCCCATGGTAAAGCCACAAAGTCGGGTAAAATGAAAAAAAAATCTTTTGTCAACTTTTACGGATTCACTATCTTCAAGGTGATGTAACGCTTGAAAATATATTTTGCTTGTTGGTTTCTCAATCAAAAATATATGTTGAGGACCCCAAAAAAGGTATTTCATGAATATTTTCATTATGCTTGTTACTTAAAAGCCAATGGTGAAGCCAAAAAGATGGGTAAAATGGAAAAAAAATTTTTGACAACTTTAACGGATTCACTATCTTCAAGGTGATGTAACGCTTGAAAATATATTTTGCTTGTTGGTTTCTCAAGCGAAAATATATTTTGAGGACCCCAAAAAAGGTATTTCATGAATATTTTCATTATGCTTGTTCTTTAAAAGCCCATGGTGAAGCCAGAAAGTCTGGTAAAATGGAAAAAAAATAATTTTGCAACTTTAACGGATTCACTATCTTCAAGGTGATGTTACGCTTGAAAATATATTTTGCTTGTTGGTTTCTCAAGCGAAAATAAATATTGAAGGCCCCAAAAAAGGTATTTCATGAATATTTTCATTATGCTTGTTCCTTAAAAGCCCATGGTAAAGCCACAAAGTCGGGTAAAATGGAAAAAAAAATCTTTTGGCAACTTTAACGGATTCACTATCTTTAAGGTGATGTAACGCTTGAAAATATATTTTGCTTGTTGGTTTCTCAAGCGAAAATATATTTTGAGGACCCCCAAAAAGGTGTTTCATAAATATTTTCATTATGCTTGTTCTTTAAAAGCCCATGGTGAAGCCACAAAGTCTGGTAAAATGGAAAAAAAATATTTTTGCAACTTTAACGGATTCACTTTCTTCAAGGTGATGTAACGCTTGAAAATATATTTTGCTTGTTGGTTTCTCAACCGAAAATATATGTTGAGGACCCCAAAAAAGGTATTTCATGAATATTTTCATTATGCTTGTTCCTTAAAAGCCCATGGTAAAGCCACAAAGTCGGGTAAAACGAAAAAAATCTTTTGTCAACTTTTACGGATTCACTATCTTCAAGGTGATGTAACGCTTGAAAATATATTTTGCTTGTTGGTTTCTCAAGCGAAAATATATTTTGAGGACCCCCAAAAAGGTGTTTCATGAATATTTTCATTATGCTTGTTTCTTTAAAAGCCCATGGTGAAGCCACAAAGTCGGGTAAAATGGAAAACAAATCTTTTTGCAACTTTATCGGACTCACTATCTTCAAGGTGATGTTACGGATGAAATATATTTTGCTTGTTGGTTTCTCAAGCGAAAATATATGTTGAGGACCCCAAAAAAGGTATTTCATGAATATTTTTATTATGCTTTTTCCTTAAAAACCAATGGTGAAGCCACAAAGTCGGGTAAAATGGAAAAAAATATTTTGACAACTTAAACGGATTCGCTATCTTCAAGTTGATGTAACGCTTGAAAATATATTTTGCTTGTTGGTTTCTTAAGAGAAAATATATGTTGAGGACCCCAAAAAAGGTATTTCATGAATATTTTTATTCTGCTTGTTACTTAAAAGCCAATGGTGAAGCCACAAAGTCGGGTAAAATAGAAAAAGATGTTTTGTCAACTTTAATGGATTCACTATCTTCAAGGTGATATAACGCTTGAAAATATATTTTGCTTGTTGGTTTCTCAAGCGAAAATATATTTTGAGGACCCCCAAAAAGGTATTTCATGAATATTTTCATTATGCTTGTTCCTTAAAAGCCCACGGTGAAGCCACAAAGTCGGGTAAAATGGAAAACAAATCTTTTTGCAACTTTATCGGATTCACTATCTTCAAGGTGATGTTACGCTTCAAAATATATTTTGCTTGTTGGTTTCTCAAGCGAAAATATATGTTGAGGACCCCAAAAAAGGTATTTCATGAATATTTTCATTATGCTTGTTTCTTAAAAGCCCATGGCAAAGGTACAAAGTCGGGTAAAATGGAAAAAAAAATCTTTTGGCAACTTTAACGGATTCACTATCTTCAAGATGATGTAACGCTTGAAAATATATTTTGCTTGTTGGTTTCTCAAGCGAAAATATATTTTGAGGACCCCAAAAAAGGTATTTCATGAATATTTTCATTATGCTTTTTCCTTAAAAGCCAATGGTGAAGCCACAAAGTCGGGTAAAATGGAAAAAAAATCTTTTGTCAACTTTAATGGATTCACTATCTTCAAGGTGATATAACGCTTGAAAATATATTTTGCTTGTTGGTTTCTCAAGAAAAAATATTTGTTGAGGACCCAAAAAAAGGTATTTCATGAATATTTTCATTATGCTTGTTACTTAAAAGCCAATGGTGAAGCAACAAAGTCGGGTAAAATTGAAAACAATATTTTGACAACTTTAACGGATTCACTATCTTCAAGGTGATATGTAACGCTTGAAAATATATTTTGCTTGTTGGTTAATCAATCGAAAATATATATTGAGGACCCCAAAAAAGGTATTTCATGAATATTTTCATTATGCTTGTTACTTAAAAGCCAATGGTGAAGCCACAAAGTCGGATAAAATGGAAAAAAATCTTTTGTCAACTTTAATGGATTCACTATCTTCAAGGTGATATAACGCTTGAAAATACATTTTGCTTGTTGGTTTCTTAAGCGAAAATATATTTTGAGGACCCCCAAAAAGGTATTTCATGAATATTTTCATTATGCTTGTTCCTTAAAAGCCCACGGTGAAGCCACAAAGTCGGGTAAAATGGAAAAAAATCTTTTGTCAACTTTAACGGATTCACTATCTTCAAGGTGATGTAACGCTTGAAAATATATTTTGCTTGTTGGTTTCTCAAGCGAAAATATATTTTGAGGACCCCCAAAAAGGTATTTCATTAATATTTTCATTATGCTTGTTCCTTAAAAGCTTGTTCCGTAAAGCCACAAAGTCGGGTAAAATGGAAAAAAATCTTTTTGCAACTTTAACGGATTCACTATCTTCAAGGTTAGGTTACGCTTGAAAATATATTTTGCTTGTTGGTTTCTCAAGCAAAAATATATATTGAGGACCCCAAAAAAGGTATTTCATGAATATTTTATTATGCTTGTTACTTAAAAGCCAATGGTGAAGCAACAAAGTCGGGTAAAATGGGAAAAAATCTTTTGACAACTTTAACGGATTCACTATCTTCAAGGTGATATAACGCTTTAAAATATATTTTGCTTGTTGGTTTCTCAAGCGAAAATATATTTTGAGGAACCCAAAAAAGCTATTTCATGAATATTTGCATTATGCTTGTTACTTAAAAGCCAATGGTGAAGCCAAAAAGTCGGGTAAAATGGAAAAAAATATTTTGACAACTTTAACGGATTCACTATCTTCAAGGTGATATAACGCTTGAAAATATATTTTGCTTGTTGGTTTCTTAAGAGAAAATATATGTTGAGGACCCCAAAAAAGGTATTTCATGAATATTTTTATTATGCTTGTTACTTAAAAGCCAATGGTGAAGCCACAAAATTAGGTAAAATGAAAAAAAATCTTTTGATAACTTTAACGGATTCAATATCTTCAAGATGATGTAACGCTTGAAAATATATTTTGCTTGTTGGTTAATCAATCGAAAATATATATTGAGGACCCCAAAAAAGGTATTTCATGAATATTTTCATTATGCTTGTTACTTAAAAGCCAATGGTGAAGCCACAAAGTCGGGTAAAATGGGAAAAAATCTTTTGTCAACTTTAATGGATTCACTATCTTCAAGGTGATGTAACGCTTGAAAATATATTTTGCTTGTTGGTTTCTCAAGCGAAAATATATTTTGAGGACCCCCAAAAAGGTATTTCATGAATATTTTCATTATGCTTGTTCCTTAAAAGCCCACGGTGAAGCCACAAAGTCGGGTAAAATGGAAAAAAATCTTTTGTCAACTTTAACGGATTCACTATCTTCAAGGTGATATAACGCTTGAAAATATATTTTGCTTGTTGGTTTCTCAAGCGAAAATATATTTTGAGGACCCCCAAAAAGGTATTTCATTAATATTTTCATTATGCTTGTTCCTTAAAACTTGTTCCGTAAAGCCACAAAGTCGGGTAAAATGGAAAAAAATCTTTTTGCAACTTAAACGGATTCACTATCTTCAAGGTTAGGTTACGCTTGAAAATATATTTTGCTTGTTGGTTTCTCAAGAAAAAATATTTGTTGAGGACCCCAAAAAAGGTATTTCATGAATATTTTTATTATGCTTGTTCCTTAAAAGCCCATGGTAAAGCCACAAAGTCGGGAAAAATGGAAAAAAAAATCTTTTGGCAACTTTAACGGATTCACTATCTTCAAGATGATGTAACGCTTGAAAATATATTTTGCTTGTTGGTTTCTCAAGCGAAAATATATTTTCAGGACCCAAAAAAAGGTATTTCATGAATATTTTCATTATGCTTGTTCCTTAAAAGCCAATGGTGAAGCCACAAAGTCGGGTAAAATGGAAAAAAATCTTTTGTCAACTTTAACGGATTCACTTTCTTCAAGGTGATATAACACTTGAAAATATATTTTGCTTGTTGGTTTCTCAAGCGAAAATATATTGCTTGTTCCTTAAAAGCCCATGGTAAAGCCACAAAGTCGGGTAAAATGGAAAAAAAATCTTTTGGAAACTTTAACGGATTCACTATCTTCAAGGTGATGTAACGCTTGAAAATATATTTTGCTTGTTGGTTTCGCAAGAGAAAATATATGTTGAGGACCCCAAAAAAGGTATTTCATGAATATTTTCATTTACGGCGATCTTAAAAGTGCTGTAACTTTTGAAATATCAGTGCCTAAATTATTTTTAATTTAAAACATATCAAATGAAGACTTCCTTAATGAAATTTAATAGTACTTTCCTGAAGCTAATCTATAGTCTGAGTAAAATCGATACAAACCTAAAAATGATTTGAGAATTTTTGAATTTTTGGAGCTGGCGATCTTAAAAGTGCTGTAACTTTTGAAATAGCAGTGCCTAAATTATTTTTTCTTTAAAACATATCAAATGAAGACTTCCTTAATGAAATTTAATAGTACTTTCCTGAAGCTAATCTATAGTCTGGGTGAAATCGATACAAACCTAAAAATGATATGAGAATTTTTTGAATTTTTTGAGCTGGCGATCTTAAAAGTGCTGTAACTTTTGAAATATCAGTGCCTTAATTATTTTTTCTTTAAAACAAATCAAATGAAGACTTCCTTAATGAAATTTAATAGTACTTTCCTGAAGCTAATCTATAGTCTGAGTGAAATCGATACAAACCTAAAAATGATATGAGAATTTTTTGAATTTTTGGAGCTGGCGATCTTTAAAGTGCTGTCACTTTTGAAATATCAGTGCCTAAATTATTTTTCTTTAAAACATATCAAATGAAGACTTCCTTAATGAAAGTTAATAGTTTTTTCCTGAAACTAATCTATAGTCTGAGTGAAATCGATACAAACCTAAAAATGATATGAGAATTTTTTGAATTTTTGGAGCTGGCGATCTTAAAAGTGTTGTAACTTTTGAAATATCAGTGCCTAAATTATTTTTTTCTTTAAAACATGTCGAATGAAGACTTCCCTAATGAAATTTAATAGTTTTTTTCCTGAAACTAATCTATAGTCTGAGTGAAATCGATACAAACCTAAAAATGATATGAGAATTTTTTGAATTTTTGGAGCTGGCGATCTTAAAAGTGCTGTAACTTTTGAAATATCGGTGCCTAAATTATTTTTTTCTTTAAAACATATCACATGAAGACTTCCTTAATGAAATTATATAGTACTTTCCTGAAGCTAATCTATAGTCTGAGTGAAATCGATACAAACCTAAAAATGATATTAAAATTTTTTGAATTTTTGGAGCTGGCGATCTTAAAAGTGCTGTAACTTTTGAAATATCAGTGCCTTAATTATTTTTTCTTTAAAACATATCAAATGAAGACTTCCTTAATGAAATTTAATAGTACTTTCCTGAAGCTAATCTATAGTCTGAGTGAAATCGATACAAATCTAAAAATGATATGAGAATTTTTGGAATTTTTGGAGCTGGCGATCTTAAAAGTGCTGTAACTTTTGAAATATCAGTGCCTTAATCATTTTTCCTTTAAAACATATCAAATGAAGATTTCCTTAATGAAATTTAATAGTACTTTCCTGAAGCTAATCTATAGTCTGAGTGAAATCGATACAAACCTAAAAATGATATGAGAATTTTTTGAATTTTTTGAGCTGGCGATCTTAAAAGTGCTGTTACTTTTCAAATATCAGTGCCTTAATTATTTTTTCTTTAAAACATATCAAATGAAGACTCCCTAATGAAATTAAAAGGTACTTTCCTGAAGTTAATCTATAGTCTGAGTGAAATCGATACAAACCTAAAAATGATATGAGAATTATTTTAATTTTTGGAGCTGGCGATCTTAAAAGTGCTGTAACTTTTGAAATATCAGTGCCTAAATAATTTTTTCTTTAAAACATATCAAATGAAGACTTCCTTAATGAAATTTAATAGTTTTTTCCTGAAGCTAATCTATAGTCTGAGTGAAATCGATACAAACCTAAAAATGATATGAGAATTTTTTGAATTTTTGGAAATGGCGATCTCAAAAGTGCTGTAACTTTTGAAATATCAGTGTCTTAATCATTTTTTCTTTAAAACATATCAAATGAAGACTTCCTTAATGAAATTTAATAGTTTTTTCCTGAAGCTAATCTATAGTCTGGTTGAAATCGATACAAACATTAAAATGAATTGAGAATTTTTTGAATTTTTGGAGCTGGCGATCTTAAAAGTGCTGTAACTTTTGAAATATCAGTGCCTAAATTATTTTTTCTTTAAAACATATCAAATGAAGACTTCCTTAATGAAATTTAATAGTACTTTCCTGAAGCTAATCTATAGTCTGAGTGAAATCGATACAAACCTAAAAATGATATGAAAATTTTTTAAATTTTTGGAGCTGGCGATCTTAAAAGTGCTGTAACTTTTGAAATATCAGTGCCTAAATTATTTTTTCTTTTAAACATATCATGATATCAAATGAAGACTTCCTTAATGAAATTTAATAGTACTTTTCTGAAGCTATAAATCGATAAAAACCTAAAAATGATATAAGAATTTTTGGAATTTTTGGAGCTGGCGATCTTAAAAGTGCTGTAACTTTTGAAATATCAGTGCCTAAATTATTTTTTCTTTAAAACATGTCGAATGAAGACTTCCCTAATGAAATTTAATAGTTTTTTTCTGAAACTAATCTAAAGTCTGAGTGAAATCGATACAAACCTAAAAATGATATGAGATTTTTTTGAATTTTTTGAGCTGGCGATCTTAAAAGTGCTGTAACTTTTGAAATATCAGTGCCTTAATTATTTTTTCTTTAAAACATATCAAATGAAGACTTCCTTAATGAAATTTAATAGTACTTTCCTGAAGCTAATCTATAGTCTGAGTGAAATCGTTACAAACCTAAAAATGATATGAGAATTTTTTGAATTTTTGGAGCTGGCGATCTTTAAAGTGCTGTCACTTTTGAAATATCAGTGCCTAAATTATTTTTCTTTAAAACATATCAAATGAAGACTTCCTTAATGAAATTATATAGTACTTTCCTGAAGCTAATCTATAGTCTGAGTGAAATCGATACACACCTAAAAATGATTTGTGAATTTTTTGAATTTTTTGAGCTGGCGATCTTAAAAGTGCTGTAACTTTTGAAATATCAGTGCCTAAATTATTTTTTCTTTTAAACATATCATGATATCAAATGAAGACTTCCTTAATGAAATTTAATAGTACTTTTCTGAAGCTATAAATCGATACAAACCTAAAAATGATATAAGAATTTTTGGAATTTTTGAAGCTGGCGATCTTAAAAGTGCTGTTACTTTTGAAATATCAGTTCCAAAATTATTTTTTCTTTAAAACATGTCAAATGAAGACTTCCTTAATGAAATTTAATAGTTTTTTTCCTGAAACTAATCTATAGTCTGAGTGAAATCGATACAAACCTAAAAATGATATGAGAATTTTTTGAATTTTTGGAGCTGGCGATCTTAAAAGTGCTGTAACTTTTGAAATATCGGTGCCTAATTTATTTTTTCTTTAAAACATATCACATGAAGACTTCCTTAATGAAATTATATAGTACTTTCCTGAAGCTAATCTATAGTCTGAGTGAAATCGATACAAATCTAAAAATGATATGAGAATTTTTTGAATTTTTGGAGCTGGCGATCTAAAAAGTGCTGTAACTTTTGAAATATCAGTGCCTTAATCATTTTTCCTTTAAAACATATCAAATGAAGATTTCCTTAATGAAATTTAATAGTACTTTCCTGAAGCTAATCTATAGTCTGAGTGAAATCGATACAAACCTAAAAATGATATGAGAATTTTTTGAATTTTTGGAGCTGGCGATCTTCAAAGTGCTGTTACTTTTCAAATATCAGTGCCTTAATTATTTTTTCTTTAAAACATATCAAATGAAGACTCCCTAATGAAATTAAAAAGTACTTTCCTGAAGCTAATCTATAGTCTGAGTGAAATCGATACAAACCTAAAAATGATATGAGAATTATTTTAATTTTTGGAGCTGGCGATCTTAAAAGTGCTGTAACTTTTGAAATATCAGTGCCTAAATAATTTTTTCTTTAAAACATATCAAATGAAGACTTCCTTAATGAAATTTAATAGTTTTTTCCTGAAGCTAATCTATAGTCTGAGTGAAATCGATACAAACCTAAAAATGATATGAGAATTTTTTAAATTTTTGGAAATGGCGATCTCAAAAGTGCTGTAACTTTTGAAATATCAGTGTCTTAATCATTTTTTCTTTAAAACATATCAAATGAAGACTTCCTTAATGAAATTTAATAGTTTTTTTCCTGAAGCTAATCTATAGTCTGGTTGAAATCGATACAAACCTAAAAATGATATGAGAATTTTTTGAATTTTTGGAGCTGGCGATCTTTAAAGTGCTGTCACTTTTGAAATATCAGTGCCTAAATTATTTTTCTTTAAAACATATCAAATGAAGACTTCCTTAATGAAATTATATAGTACTTTCCTGAAGCTAATCTATAGTCTGAGTGAAATCGATACACACCTAAAAATGATTTGTGAATTTTTTGAATTTTTTGAGCTGGCGATCTTAAAAGTGCTGTAACTTTTGAAATATCAGTGCCTAAATTATTTTTTCTTTTAAACATATCATGATATCAAATGAAGACTTCCTTAATGAAATTTAATAGTACTTTTCTGAAGCTATAAATCGATACAAACCTAAAAATGATATAAGAATTTTTGGAATTTTTGAAGCTGGCGATCTTAAAAGTGCTGTTACTTTTGAAATATCAGTTCCTAAATTATTTTTTCTTTAAAACATGTCAAATGAAGACTTCCTTAATACAATTTAATAGTTTTTTTTCTGAAACTAATCTAAAGTCTGAGTGAAATCGATACAAACCTAAAAATGATATGAGAATTTTTTGAATTTTTTGAGCTGGCGATCTTAAAAGTGCTGTAACTTTTGAAATATCGGTGCCTAATTTATTTTTTCTTTAAAACATATCACATGAAGACTTCCTTAATGAAATTATATAGTACTTTCCTGAAGCTAATCTATAGTCTGAGTGAAATCGATACAAATCTAAAAATGATATGAGAATTTTTTGAATTTTTGGAGCTGGCGATCTAAAAAGTGCTGTAACTTTTGAAATATCAGTGTCTTAATCATTTTTTCTTTAAAACATATCAAATGAAGACTTCCTTAATGAAATTTAATAGTTTTTTTCCTGAAGCTAATCTATAGTCTGGTTGAAATCGATACAAACATTAAAATGAATTGAGAATTTTTTGAATTTTTGGAAATGGCGATCTTAAAAGTGCTGTAACTTTTGAAATATCAGTGCCTAAATTATTTTTTCTTTAAAACATATCAAATGAAGACTTCCTTAATGAAATTTAATAGTACTTTCCTGAAGCTAATCTATAGTCTGAGTGAAATCGATACAAACCTAAAAATGATATGAAAATTTTTTTAATTTTTGGAGCTGGCGATCTTAAAAGTGCTGTAACTTTTGAAATATCAGTGTCTTAATTTTTTTTTCTTTGAAACATATCAAATGAAGACTTCCTTAATGAAATTATATAGTACTTTCCTGAAGCTAATCTATAGTTTGAGTGAAATCGATACACACCTAAAAATGATTTGTGAATTTTTTGAATTTTTTGAGCTGGCGATCTTAAAAGTGCTGTAACTTTTGAAATATCAGTGCCTAAATTATTTTTTCTTTTAAACATATCATGATATCAAATGAAGACTTCCTTAATGAAATTTAATAGTACTTTTCTGAAGCTATAAATCGATACAAACCTAAAAATGATATAAGAATTTTTGGAATTTTTGAAGCTGGCGATCTTAAAAGTGCTGTTACTTTTGAAATATCAGTTCCTAAATTATTTTTTCTTTAAAACATGTCAAATGAAGACTTCCTTAATGAAATTTAATAGTTTTTTCCTGAAACTAATCTATAGTCTGAGTGAAATCGATACAAACCTAAAAATGATATGAGAATTTTTTGAATTTTTGGAGCTGGCGATCTTAAAAGTGCTGTAACTTTTGAAATATCGGTGCCTAATTTATTTTTTCTTTAAAACATATCACATGAAGACTTCCTTAATGAAATTATATAGTACTTTCCTGAAGCTAATCTATAGTCTGAGTGAAATCGATACAAATCTAAAAATGATATGAGAATTTTTTGAATTTTTGGAGCTGGCGATCTAAAAAGTGCTGTAACTTTTGAAATATCAGTGCCTTAATCATTTTTCCTTTAAAACATATCAAATGAAGATTTCCTTAATGAAATTTAATAGTACTTTCCTGAAGCTAATCTATAGTCTGAGTGAAATCGATACAAACCTAAAAATGATATGAGAATTTTTTGAATTTTTGGAGCTGGCGATCTTCAAAGTGCTGTTACTTTTCAAATATCAGTGCCTTAATTATTTTTTCTTTAAAACATATCAAATGAAGACTCCCTAATGAAATTAAAAAGTACTTTCCTGAAGCTAATCTATAGTCTGAGTGAAATCGATACAAACCTAAAAATGATATGAGAATTATTTTAATTTTTGGAGCTGGCGATCTTAAAAGTGCTGTAACTTTTGAAATATCAGTGCCTAAATAATTTTTTCTTTAAAACATATCAAATGAAGACTTCCTTAATGAAATTTAATAGTTTTTTCCTGAAGCTAATCTATAGTCTGAGTGAAATCGATACAAACCTAAAAATGATATGAGAATTTTTTGAATTTTTGGAAATGGCGATCTCAAAAGTGCTGTAACTTTTGAAATATCAGTGTCTTAATCATTTTTTCTTTAAAACATATCAAATGAAGACTTCCTTAATGAAATTTAATAGTTTTTTCCTGAAGCTAATCTATAGTCTGGTTGAAATCGATACAAACCTAAAAATGATATGAGAATTTTTTGAATTTTTGGAGCTGGCGATCTTTAAAGTGCTGTCACTTTTGAAATATCAGTGCCTAAATTATTTTTCTTTAAAACATATCAAATGAAGACTTCCTTAATGAAATTATATAGTACTTTCCTGAAGCTAATCTATAGTCTGAGTGAAATCGATACACACCTAAAAATGATTTGTGAATTTTTTGAATTTTTTGAGCTGGCGATCTTAAAAGTGCTGTAACTTTTGAAATATCAGTGCCTAAATTATTTTTTCTTTTAAACATATCATGATATCAAATGAAGACTTCCTTAATGAAATTTAATAGTACTTTTCTGAAGCTATAAATCGATACAAACCTAAAAATGATATAAGAATTTTTGGAATTTTTGAAGCTGGCGATCTTAAAAGTGCTGTTACTTTTGAAATATCAGTTCCTAAATTATTTTTTTCTTTAAAACATGTCAAATGAAGACTTCCTTAATGAAATTTAATAGTACTTTCCTGAAGCTAATCTATAGTCTGAGTGAAATCGATACAAATCTAAAAATGATATGAGAATTTTTTGAATTTTTGGAGCTGGCGATCTAAAAAGTGCTGTAACTTTTGAAATATCAGTGTCTTAATCATTTTTTCTTTAAAACATATCAAATGAAGACTTCCTTAATGAAATTTAATAGTTTTTTCCTGAAGCTAATCTATAGTCTGGTTGAAATCGATACAAACATTAAAATGAATTGAGAATTTTTGGAATTTTTGGAAATGGCGATCTTAAAAGTGCTGTAACTTTTGAAATATCAGTGCCTAAATTATTTTTTCTTTAAAACATATCAAATGAAGACTTCCTTAATGAAATTTAATAGTACTTTCCTGAAGCTAATCTATAGTCTGAGTGAAATCGATACAAACCTAAAAATGATATGAAAATTTTTTTAATTTTTGGAGCTGGCGATCTTAAAAGTGCTGTAACTTTTGAAATATCAGTGCCTTAATAATTTTTTTTTTAAACATATCAAATAAAGACTTCCTTAATGAAATTTAATAGTACTTTCCTGAAGCTAATCTATAGTCTGAGTGAAATCGATACAAACTTAAAAATGATATGAGAATTTTTTTAATTTTTTGAGCTGGCAATCTTAAAAGTGCTGTAACTTTTGAAATATCAGTGTCTTAATTTTTTTTTCTTTGAAACATATCAAATGAAGACTTCCTTAATGAAATTATATAGTACTTTCCTGAAGCTAATCTATAGTCTGAGTGAAATCGATACACACCTAAAAATGATTTGTGAATTTTTTGAATTTTTTGAGCTGGCGATCTTAAAAGTGCTGTAACTTTTGAAATATCAGTGCCTAAATTATTTTTTCTTTTAAACATATCATGATATCAAATGAAGACTTCCTTAATGAAATTTAATAGTACTTTTCTGAAGCTATAAATCGATACAAACCTAAAAATGATATAAGAATTTTTGGAATTTTTGGAGCTGGCGATCTTAAAAGTGCTGTAACTTTTGAAATATCAGTGCCTAAATTATTTTTTCTTTAAAACATGTCAAATGAAGACTTCCTTAATGAAGTTTAATAGTTTTCTCCTGAAACTAATCTTTAGTCTGAGTGAAATCGATACAAACCTAAAAATGATATGAGAATTTTTTGAATTTTTGGAGCTGGCGATCTTTAAAGTGTTGTAACTTTTGAAATATCAGTGCCTAAATTATTTTTTCTTTAAAACATGTCGAATGAAGACTTCCCTACAGAAATTTAATAGTTTTTTTCTGAAACTAATCTAAAGTCTGAGTGAAATCGATACAAACCTAAAAATGATATGAGAATTTTTTGAATTTTTTGAGCTGGCGATCTTAAAAGTGCTGTAACTTTTGAAATATCAGTGCCTTAATTATTTTTTCTTTAAAACATATCAAATGAAGACTTCCTTAATGAAATGTAATAGTACTTTCCTGAAGCTAATCTATAGTCTGAGTGAAATCGATACAAACCTAAAAATGACATGAGAATTTTTTGAATTTTTGGAGCTGGCGATCTTTAAAGTGCTGTCACTTTTGAAATATCAGTGCCTAAATTATTTTTCTTTAAAACATATCAAATGAAGACTTCCTTAATGAAATTATATAGTACTTTCCTGAAGCTAATCTATAGTCTGAGTGAAATCGATACACACCTAAAAATGATTTGTGAATTTTTTGAATTTTTTGAGCTGGCGATCTTAAAAGTGCTGTTACTTTTGAAATATCAGTTCCTAAATTATTTTTTCTTTAAAACATGTCAAATGAAGACTTCCTTAATGAAATTTAATAGTTTTTTTTCTGAAACTAATCTAAAGTCTGAGTGAAATCGATACAAACCTAAAAATGATATGAGAATTTTGTGAATTTTTTGAGCTGGCGATCTTAAAAGTGCTGTAACTTTTGAAATATCGGTGCCTAATTTATTTTTTCTTTAAAACATATCACATGAAGACTTCCTTAATGAAATTATATAGTACTTTCCTGAAGCTAATCTATAGTCTGAGTGAAATCGATACAAATCTAAAAATGATATGAGAATTTTTTGAATTTTTGGAGCTGGCGATCTAAAAAGTGCTGTAACTTTTGAAATATCAGTGCCTTAATCATTTTTCCTTTAAAACATATCAAATGAAGATTTCCTTAATGAAATTTAATAGTACTTTCCTGAAGCTAATCTATAGTCTGAGTGAAATCGATACAAACCTAAAAATGATATGAGAATTTTTTGAATTTTTGGAGCTGGCGATCTTCAAAGTGCTGTTACTTTTCAAATATCAGTGCCTTAATTATTTTTTCTTTAAAACATATCAAATGAAGACTCCCTAATGAAATTAAAAAGTACTTTCCTGAAGCTAATCTATAGTCTGAGTGAAATCGATACAAACCTAAAAATGATATGAGAATTATTTTAATTTTTGGAGCTGGCGATCTTAAAAGTGCTGTAACTTTTGAAATATCAGTGCCTAAATAATTTTTTCTTTAAAACATATCAAATGAAGACTTCCTTAATGAAATTTAATAGTTTTTTCCTGAAGCTAATCTATAGTCTGAGTGAAATCGATACAAACCTAAAAATGATATGAGAATTTTTTGAATTTTTGGAAATGGCGATCTCAAAAGTGCTGTAACTTTTGAAATATCAGTGTCTTAATCATTTTTTCTTTAAAACATATCAAATGAAGACTTCCTTAATGAAATTTAATAGTTTTTTTCCTGAAGCTAATCTATAGTCTGGTTGAAATCGATACAAACCTAAAAATGATATGAGAATTTTTTGAATTTTTGGAGCTGGCGATCTTTAAAGTGCTGTCACTTTTGAAATATCAGTGCCTAAATTATTTTTCTTTAAAACATATCAAATGAAGACTTCCTTAATGAAATTATATAGTACTTTCCTGAAGCTAATCTATAGTCTGAGTGAAATCGATACACACCTAAAAATGATTTGTGAATTTTTTGAATTTTTTGAGCTGGCGATCTTAAAAGTGCTGTAACTTTTGAAATATCAGTGCCTAAATTATTTTTTCTTTTAAACATATCATGATATCAAATGAAGACTTCCTTAATGAAATTTAATAGTACTTTTCTGAAGCTATAAATCGATACAAACCTAAAAATGATATAAGAATTTTTGGAATTTTTGAAGCTGGCGATCTTAAAAGTGCTGTTACTTTTGAAATATCAGTTCCTAAATTATTTTTTCTTTAAAACATGTCAAATGAAGACTTCCTTAATGAAATTTAATAGTTTTTTTTCTGAAACTAATCTAAAGTCTGAGTGAAATCGATACAAACCTAAAAATGATATGAGAATTTTGTGAATTTTTTGAGCTGGCGATCTTAAAAGTGCTGTAACTTTTGAAATATCGGTGCCTAATTTATTTTTTCTTTAAAACATATCACATGAAGACTTCCTTAATGAAATTATATAGTACTTTCCTGAAGCTAATCTATAGTCTGAGTGAAATCGATACAAATCTAAAAATGATATGAGAATTTTTTGAATTTTTGGAGCTGGCGATCTAAAAAGTGCTGTAACTTTTGAAATATCAGTGTCTTAATCATTTTTTCTTTAAAACATATCAAATGAAGACTTCCTTAATGAAATTTAATAGTTTTTTCCTGAAGCTAATCTATAGTCTGGTTGAAATCGATACAAACATTAAAATGAATTGAGAATTTTTGGAATTTTTGGAAATGGCGATCTTAAAAGTGCTGTAACTTTTGAAATATCAGTGCCTAAATTATTTTTTCTTTAAAACATATCAAATGAAGACTTCCTTAATGAAATTTAATAGTACTTTCCTGAAGCTAATCTATAGTCTGAGTGAAATCGATACAAACCTAAAAATGATATGAAAATTTTTTTAATTTTTGGAGCTGGCGATCTTAAAAGTGTTGTAACTTTTGAAATATCAGTGCCTTAATAATTTTTTTTTTTAAACATATCAAATAAAGACTTCCTTAATGAAATTTAATAGTACTTTCCTGAAGCTAATCTATAGTCTGAGTGAAATCGATACAAACTTAAAAATGATATGAGAATTTTTTTAATTTTTTGAGCTGGCAATCTTAAAAGTGCTGTAACTTTTGAAATATCAGTGTCTTAATTTTTTTTTCTTTGAAACATATCAAATGAAGACTTCCTTAATGAAATTATATAGTACTTTCCTGAAGCTAATCTATAGTCTGAGTGAAATCGATACACACCTAAAAATGATTTGTGAATTTTTTGAATTTTTTGAGCTGGCGATCTTAAAAGTGCTGTAACTTTTGAAATATCAGTGCCTAAATTATTTTTTCTTTTAAACATATCATGATATCAAATGAAGACTTCCTTAATGAAATTTAATAGTACTTTTCTGAAGCTATAAATCGATACAAACCTAAAAATGATATAAGAATTTTTGGAATTTTTGGAGCTGGCGATCTTAAAAGTGCTGTAACTTTTGAAATATCAGTGCCTAAATTATTTTTTCTTTAAAACATGTCAAATGAAGACTTCCTTAATGAAATTTAATAGTTTTCTCCTGAAACTAATCTTTAGTCTGAGTGAAATCGATACAAACCTAAAAATGATATGAGAATTTTTTGAATTTTTGGAGCTGGCGATCTTTAAAGTGTTGTAACTTTTGAAATATCAGTGCCTAAATTATTTTTTCTTTAAAACATGTCGAATGAAGACTTCCCTACAGAAATTTAATAGTTTTTTTCTGAAACTAATCTAAAGTCTGAGTGAAATCGATACAAACCTAAAAATGATATGAGAATTTTTTGAATTTTTTGAGCTGGCGATCTTAAAAGTGCTGTAACTTTTGAAATATCAGTGCCTTAATTATTTTTTCTTTAAAACATATCAAATGAAGACTTCCTTAATGAAATGTAATAGTACTTTCCTGAAGCTAATCTATAGTCTGAGTGAAATCGATACAAACCTAAAAATGACATGAGAATTTTTTGAATTTTTGGAGCTGGCGATCTTTAAAGTGCTGTCACTTTTGAAATATCAGTGCCTAAATTATTTTTCTTTAAAACATATCAAATGAAGACTTCCTTAATGAAATTATATAGTACTTTCCTGAAGCTAATCTATAGTCTGAGTGAAATCGATACACACCTAAAAATGATTTGTGAATTTTTTGAATTTTTTGAGCTGGCGATCTTAAAAGTGCTGTAACTTTTGAAATATCAGTGCCTAAATTATTTTTTCTTTTAAACATATCATGATATCAAATGAAAACTTCCTTAATGAAATTTAATAGTACTTTTCTGAAGCTATAAATCGATACAAACCTAAAAATGATATAAGAATTTTTGGAATTTTTGAAGCTGGCGATCTTAAAAGTGCTGTTACTTTTGAAATATCAGTTCCTAAATTATTTTTTCTTTAAAACATGTCGAATGAAGACTTCCTTAATGAAATTTAATAGTTTTTTCCTGAAACTAATCTATAGTCTGAGTGAAATCGATACAAACCTAAAAATGATATGAGAATTTTTTGAATTTTTGGAGCTGGCGATCTTAAAAGTGTTGTAACTTTTGAAATATCAGTGCCTAAATTATTTTTTCTTTAAACCATGTCGAATGAAGACTTCCCTAATGAAATTTAATAGTTTTTTCCTGAAACTAATCTATAGTCTGAGTGAAATCGATACAAACCTAAAAATGATATGAGAATTTTTTGAATTTTTGGAGCTGGCGATCTTAAAAGTGCTGTAACTTTTGAAATATCGGTGCCTAAATTATTTTTTCTTTAAAACATATCACATGAAGACTTCCTTAATGAAATTATATAGTACTTTCCTGAAGCTAATCTATAGTCTGAGTGAAATCGATACAAACCTAAAAATGATATGAAAATTTTTTGAATTTTTGGAGCTGGCGATCTTAAAAGTGCTGTAACTTTTGAAATATCAGTGCCTTAATTATTTTTTCTTTAAAACATATCAAATGAAGACTTCCTTAATGAAATTTAATAGTACTTTCCTGAAGCTAATCTATAGTCTGAGTGAAATCGATACAAATCTAAAAATGATATGAGAATTTTTTGAATTTTTGGAGCTGGCGATCTTAAAAGTGCTGTAACTTTTGAAATATCAGTGCCTTAATCATTTTTCCTTTAAAACATATCAAATGAAGATTTCCTTAATGAAATTTAATAGTACTTTCCTGAAGCTAATCTATAGTCTGAGTGAAATCGATACAAACCTAAAAATGATATGAGAATTTTTTGAATTTTTGGAGCTGGCGATCTTCAAAGTGCTGTTACTTTTCAAATATCAGTGCCTTAATTATTTTTTCTTTAAAACATATCAAATGAAGACTCCCTAATGAAATTAAAAAGTACTTTCCTGAAGCTAATCTATAGTCTGAGTGAAATCGATACAAACCTAAAAATGATATGAGAATTATTTTAATTTTTGGAGCTGGCGATCTTAAAAGTGCTGTAACTTTTGAAATATCAGTGCCTAAATAATTTTTTCTTTAAAACATATCAAATGAAGACTTCCTTAATGAAATTTAATAGTTTTTTTCCTGAAGCTAATCTATAGTCTGAGTGAAATCGATACAAACCTAAAAATGATATGAGAATTTTTTGAATTTTTGGAAATGGCGATCTCAAAAGTGCTGTAACTTTTGAAATATCAGTGTCTTAATCATTTTTTCTTTAAAACATATCAAATGAAGACTTCCTTAATGAAATTTAATAGTTTTTTCCTGAAGCTAATCTATAGTCTGGTTGAAATCGATACAAACATTAAAATGAATTGAGAATTTTTTGAATTTTTCGAGCTGGCGATCTTAAAAGTGCTGTAACTTTTGAAATATCAGTGCCTAAATTATTTTTTCTTTAAAACATATCAAATGAAGACTTCCTTAATGAAATTTAATAGTACTTTCCTGAAGCTAATCTATAGTCTGAGTGAAATCGATACAAACCTAAAAATGATATGAAAATTTTTTTAATTTTTGGAGCTGGCGATCTTAAAAGTGCTGTAACTTTTGAAATATCAGTGCCTTAATTATTTTTTTTTTTAAACATATCAAATAAAGACTTCCTTAATGAAATTTAATAGTACTTTCCTGAAGCTAATCTATAGTCTGAGTGAAATCGATACAAACTTAAAAATGATATGAGAATTTTTTGAATTTTTTGAGCTGGCAATCTTAAAAGTGCTGTAACTTTTGAAATATCAGTGTCTTAATTTTTTTTTTCTTTGAAACATATCAAATGAAGACTTCCTTAATGAAATTATATAGTACTTTCCTGAAGCTAATCTATAGTCTGAGTGAAATCGATACACACCTAAAAATGATTTGTGAATTTTTTGAATTTTTTGAGCTGGCGATCTTAAAAGTGCTGTAACTTTTGAAATATCAGTGCCTAAATTATTTTTTCTTTTAAACATATCATGATATCAAATGAAGACTTCCTTAATGAAATTTAATAGTACTTTTCTGAAGCTATAAATCGATACAAACCTAAAAATGATATAAGAATTTTTGGAATTTTTGGAGCTGGCGATCTTAAAAGTGCTGTAACTTTTGAAATATCAGTGCCTAAATTATTTTTTCTTTAAAACATGTCAAATGAAGACTTCCTTAATGAAATTTAATAGTTTTTTCCTGAAACTAATCTTTAGTCTGAGTGAAATCGATACAAACCTAAAAATGATATGAGAATTTTTTGAATTTTTGGAGCTGGCGATCTTTAAAGTGTTGTAACTTTTGAAATATCAGTGCCTTAATTATTTTTTCTTTAAAACATGTCGAATGAAGACTTCCCTAATGAAATTTAATAGTTTTTTTCTGAAACTAATCTATAGTCTGAGTGAAATCGATACAAACCTAAAAATGATATGAGAATTTTTTGAATTTTTGGAGCTGGCGATCTTAAAAGTGCTGTAACTTTTGAAATATCAGTGCCTAAATTATTTTTTCTTTAAAAAATATCACATGAAGACTTCCTTAATGAAATTATATAGTACTTTCCTGAAGCTAATCTATAGTCTGAGTGAAATCGATACAAACCTAAAAATGATATGAAAATTTTTTGAATTTTTGGAGCTGGCGATCTTAAAAGTGCTGTAACTTTTGAAATATCAGTGCCTTAATTATTTTTTTCTTTAAAACATATCAAATGAAGACTTCCTTAATGAAATTTAATAGTACTTTCCTGAAGCTAATCTATAGTCTGAGTGAAATCGATACAAACCTAAAAATGATATGAGAATTTTTTGAATTTTTGGAGCTGGCGATCTTAAAAGTGCTGTTACTTTTCAAATATCAGTGCCTTAATTATTTTTTCTTTAAAACATATCAAATGAAGACTCCCTAATGAAATTTAAAAGTACTTTCCTGAAGCTAATCTATAGTCTGAGTGAAATCGATACAAACCTAAAAATGATATGAGAATTATTTTAATTTTTGGAGCTGGCGATCTTAAAAGTGCTGTAACTTTTGAAATATCAGTGCCTAAATAATTTTTTTCTTTAAAACATATCAAATGAAGACTTCCTTAATGAAATTTAATAGTTTTTTTCCTGAAGCTAATCTATAGTCTGAGTGAAATCGATACAAACCTAAAAATGATATGAGAATTTTTGGAATTTTTGGAAATGGCGATCTCAAAAGTGCTGTAACTTTTGAAATATCAGTGTCTTAATCATTTTTTCTTTAAAACATATCAAATGAAGACTTCCTTAATGAAATTTAATAGTTTTTTCCTGAAGTTAATCTATAGTCTGGTTGAAATCGATACAAACATTAAAATGAATTGAGAATTTTTTGAATTTTTGGAGCTGGCGATCTTAAAAGTGCTGTAACTTTTGAAATATCAGTGCCTAAATTAATTTTTCTTTAAAACATATCAAATGAACACTTCCTTAATGAAATTTAATAGTACTTTCCTGAAGCTAATCTATAGTCTGGGTGAAATCGATACAAACCTAAAAATGATATCATACTTCATACTTTCATACTTACTGAATTGATATAATGGACATTTATGGTTCTAAAGGTATGTAATAGGACCCAAAAAAACATATTTTACAAAAAAAATGGATTATATCATAGTCATTGCACTGATACGGGGTGCAACATGCCTAAAATATAAATTTCTGTCTGAGGTTTGTTTTGGAATGATTTTTTCATACTTTGTAATTGATATAATGGGCATTTATGGTCCTAAAGGTATGTAATAAGACCCCAAAAAAACCTATTTTACCAAAAAATTTGACTATATCATAGCCATTGCATTGATACGGGATGTAACATGCCTAAAATATAAATTTCTGTCTGAGGCTTGATTTTGTTTTGGAATGATTTTTTCATACTTTGCAATTGTTATCACATTTGCCTTTGCCCACATCACTTTTGTCTTGTTAAGCAAGATATGCTAAAGATAAGGTGTAATATTAATCAAAAGCTGTCCGTGTTTATTGGAGATATTTCAATTCGAAATTTTGAAATAATTGGTTTTTCAAACGATATCAATGAAAACTATTTGAAACAATCATTTGGTGGAATACAGCAGTAACCAATGCTTCAGAATGTATTAAAAAGCTATTAAACAAGCGAAGGAACGTAGTTTTCAATTTCTGGTATCCCACAAACATGGTCAATGTTTTTAATTTTTACCAAAACACATTTGTGAGGACTCCCTTAACCTAAATTTGCAATAATTTTATGCTATTTGTTCTTCAAAATCCAATAGTAAGGTCACAAAGATTGGAAAAAGTTAAACAAAAATTTCAAGGAGCTTATGATGGATCTTGATGATCTTCGAGGTGATGCTACTCATAAAATCTATGGTGTTTGTTTTTAATTTTTACAAAAACAAATTTGTGAGGACTCCCTTAACCTAAATTTGCAAATGATGCAGTCGGGAAAGAAAATCATTTGAAGTTTCTTCTATCCTCTAAAATAACACATTTCCTTATTTTTTGAGCTATTTAAAGACGATTTTATGCAGTGGGGCAGAAAAATCATTTGTAGTTTCTTTGATACGAGTCTTCAAAGTAACGACTAATTTAATCATTGGGTTTATTTGGTTTTTTTGAGGTAAACTATTTTGAAATATACTATCCTCTAAAATAACACATTTCCTTTTTTTTAGTTATTTAAAGATGATTTTATGCAGTTGGGCAGAAAAATCATTTGTAGTTTCTTAGATACGGGTCGAATAGATACGATTCAAATGAAAAATCATTTGAAGTTTCTTTGATACGGGTCTTCAAAGTAACGACTAATTTTATCATTGGGTTTACTTAGTTTATTTTGAGGTAAACTATTTTGAAATATACTATCCTCTAAAATAACACATTTCCTTATTTTTTTAGATATTTAAAGACGATTTTATGCAGTCGAGCAGAAAAATCATTTGTAGTTTCTTTGATACGGGTCTTCAAAGTAACGACTAATTTTATCATTGGGTTTACTTAATTAATTAATTAATTACTAGACACGTTAGAAGTCTTAGAACTTAGAACCTGTACCAAAATGCCAACGTTGTTGTCTTCTCAGAAGTTGAATGTTACTCATAAAACTCAGCACAATCGTCAAATTGAATGAATTGCCTAAATGCAGGCAATTCAATAACTTTGGCCCACAGATGACGTTCTCAAGGCGCCTGGTTTAAATGCAATTCCAATTTGAGGCGCGCAGTTCAAATGGAAATATTACAGTTCGAGGCGCGCTGTTCAAAAAATACCAAAATTCGAGGCGCGCAGTTCAAATGCAAAAACAGTATCCTAACGCCATCTATTGGTAAAAAATTGCAACATTTGTTCCTCCTGTATGGGCGTTCCTAAACCGCGAAGGCGAAACGCGAAACGCCTAAAATGCGAAACAGCGGTGCGAAACGGTCCCAAAATGGTTAGGTTAGGTTAGGTTAGTTCAGGTTAGGTTAGGTTAGGTTAGGTTAGGTTACGTTACGTTAGGTTAGGTTAGGTTAGGTTAGGTTAGGTTAGGTTAGGTTTGGTTAGGTTAGATTATGTTAGAAATAGGCCGTTTCGCACCGCTGTTTCGCATTTTAGGCGTTTCGTGTTTCGCGTTTCGCCTTCGCAGTTTAGGGACACCCTCATAAGACAAGTTGTACAGAATCCCTACGAGAAATCGCAACTTTCCTTCCATGTTCCTCGTCATATGACCAAGTTGTATAGAATCCCAGCGGGAATTTCAGCGATAAATTAATTATTCTTGAAGTCTTAATAAAGTTTTTCATCTAAAATAGCGGAGAGAAAATTTCTGAAATCGCATTGGACGTACGAAAATCGATTTCAATTGAAATCAATTTCAAGAACAAAAACAAAGCCGCGGTCAACAGAAGCGGGGTAGATTGTCAAGACAACAAAGGCGGTGCACTTAGGATATCATTCCATCAAAACTTCTGTTGCATGTGCAACTAACAAAATTGAAACTTTTTGCGCATTGACCAAGACAATGTTTTTTTTTTTCATGCACTAGCAACAACACAAAGGAGACAAAGCACGTCAAACAAGGAATTAAATACAAATTTGTTAAGAGGATTTTGTCATAAAACATAGGTGGAGCCAGTTACATTGTCAGTACCGATCGACGAAGATTGATCAATATGACGGTTCCTCCTAAAATGGATCTTACTTGTGTTGTACGCCGACATATTAAAATATTAAGCAGAAGAAAATGTAACTTCGCAGATGCTGTTTTGAATTCTTCACAATCGGTCAACATTTTCCCTGATCCGGAACTAACGTCATTGTTCACCATTGCAAGGAATAAAGAAATTGGAGTACAATGCCAAGCTTGTGATGTTTCAGCACTTAATGTGAGTATAATTAAATTAAGACAACTTTGTGTAATGTTTTTTAGGCTAAATTTGAAATTAAAAAACTTGCAGGTCAACACAGATTGTGCCTCAACTGAGGCCCGCGGAGTTTATCACAAAGAAGGTGGCTGGCCTCGCGATGTCAACCCACAAGAATCCGATCAAACAGCTCGTTACCGCAAGAAGATCGAGAAGGATGAAGCTTATTCCCATACTGTTCTACATCTTGGACACGTTAAATTTCTAACTTTTTAAAAAATAGGCCTACTTGTAACAAATAATAACCAAATAAGTGTAAACGATTTTTTTTCCTTTTAGCAAATGGAACATTACATCAAGCAAAACAACGTATTTAACATCTACGAGGATTATTTCACCGACGCTCCTGATGTGTAATAATAGCCTAATTTATATTTGAAGTATTTTAAATTTTAATCAAATAAATCCCACAAATTCCTTAATTTTTCATTGAACAGACAAACGCCAGATCCGAATCCTCTGCGAACTCTTCACCTTTTAAAGGATCCGTCCCCTACAAAACGCGCAGTCACTGGTCTTAGTTGGAGTCCTGATGGAGGAACAAAATTGGCCGCTGCTTATTCAGATCCGTTCTGGAAAAACCTGTTCGATCACAAGGAAAACGATTCCTACATTTGGAATATTGGTAACATTATTGCGGTTACAATAATGCATATACGCTGCCCTGTATAACTTTGCTAATCCATTTATTCTGTTAATATAGAAAGAGCTGTACAGCCGGAAATCATTTTGCGCAGCATGAGTCAACTACGTTCAGTTTCTTTTAATCCGCGTGACCAACACATTCTAGCTGGTGGATCGATCTATGGTGCGGTAGGAATTTGGGATGTTCGCAAAAGTCAAGGTCCAGTTGAATGTGTCCCCATTGGTGTCGGTCATTCGGAAAGTGTCACTTCAATTATATGGAGCAATTCGAAGGCTGGAGGAGAATTTTTTTCTGGTTCCAGCGATGGACAAGTAGATTTAATAGGCCATATAATTTCAAAAGTATTGAAGAGTTCCTGTAGTTATGTTTTATTATATATAGGTTCTTTGGTGGGACATGAGGAAACTAAATGCCCCAATCGACGCCATTTTACTTGATCCTAGTTCAAACCCTAAATCAGAAAGCGCTCTATCTGCTAGTTGTCTCGAGTATGATCCTTCTATGCCAAACAAATTTCTAGTTGGAACACGTCAAGGTGAATACAGTAGTTTCGTTCTCATTACGTTTCACTTAAAATTAAATTGATTGCCAATTTTCAGGTATTGTGATGAATTGCAACAGAAGAGCAAGAACAACAGCAGAGAGAATAATGTGTCAATACGAGGCACATTTGGGTCCAGTTCACGGTCTGCATCGTCACCCCCAAATGCCGAAAATATTTCTGACTGTTGGCGATTGGACTACGAATGTTTGGACTGAAGATATTCGGGATTCACCCATTTTAACTTTAAAGTTTGTCCTTTTCAGGAATTGCTGACAACCAGATTTAAGCCAAATCTTTTTCGTAATCTGCTTATAGGAATCAAAATGTTCAGTTATTGGCTGGGGCGTGGAGTCACACGCGACCGTCCGTTATATTCACTGCCGCAACAGACGGTGCGCTTTACTTGTGGGATATTCTAGCCCAGCGAATCAATCCTACGTTATGTTCACAGGTCACAGCAAAAAACACTTCCTTATAAAATTTAATCGAATTTGACCATTTTTCCCTGTATAGGTAAGCGAATCTCCGTTATTAAGTTTAAGCACCCAAGAACATGGAAAAATCATGGCAGTTGGCAGTAAAGATGGGCGCTTGTCCGTCATTCAAATAAGCGACAATTTGTCGACAGTTACCAAAAACGATAAAGTAGCGCTCACCTCGGTGAGTTAAAGAGAAGATTGTGGATTCAATCACGAAAGGATGTCGAAATTCTAAACCAATAAAATTTTTTAGTTACTTGAAAGAGAAATTCGCCGAGAAAAAAATTTAGAACAACGAAGTAAGGACGTCAAAAGTAAACAAGGGCCCAAAACCTCTATTTTCCATCTGGCGATTGCAACCGGCGCATTGGGGGTCCAGAAACCTCCATCTCCTTTGACCTCTCCATCGAAAAAAATGTTTGAGAGTCTAAAAGAGACACTGCAGGTACTTCAAAATAAAGACAATACTACAAGCAACAACGAAACTAATGAAAAAGCACCTGGGATCGAGCCTTCGGCTGATATGTTGCCGAATAATCAGGGAAGTCAAACCAACATGTCTGTATCTCAAGTCGCTCCAGTAGCAACCACCGTTGATCAGACCCTGCAATCTTCTGAAGAAGCTTTCTTTGAAACCATCGATCAGGTATAATAATAATTTATTTCAATTAAAGAATTTGAGAAAGAAATTAACTGAAATCCAACTTGCGTTTTGTTTATTGGATACAGGACATACTTTCCCGGGGAATAGAAGAAAAATAATAATTATTAATTACTGTAAATGAATAACTTATAATGACTCAAATAAGTCAACGTAGGCTGGACTTATCTTAAGTTAGAGCATAACTTGTTGACACCAGTCACTGTCGCTCATAGTAACGCAAAATTCGCAAAAATAATTATTTAAATAAATCGATACGTCACCGGCGTACAGGACAAAACATGTAAGATAACGATTTTCTTTGCCTTCTTTTTACAAATATAAAGTACGTACCTCTACAGTTTAAATTTAAATATATTAAATATACTACACGCTCGTCAAACACGCTTGTCAATCGATCATTGCCATCCACCGGTATATAAGAGAGGCAGCCCAGAATCCACGACTTACGACGCCTGCTGACGTTTATATAAATGTTATAGATTTACAGTGCAATTTTTTAAAACTAATAAAAAAACTATTTTAAAAAAATCTTTAAGGCAAAATCCTGTAAATCAAATAACAATTTTATGTTATTGAAATCCATTTGTGTTGCTTTTCTGTATGTACGGCAATCAAGATTCATTTAAATCGGATTAAAAATCATGGTGACGCTATCACGCTACAGCCTTTTCAAAACTAAACGACGTGGGGCAGCGGGACCAAAGTCAGGCCGACTGGCGGGGCCAGTGCTGCGTGTGGCGTGCGTCACTTGTTTCTTGTTTTGATTTTTCAGTCGTGGGACTGTCTAATGGAGACGACGCCTTTCACGAAACTGGATATAAAATAGTGAAAAATCGTTTTAACAACAATAACCAAACGAAGATAAACTATCAGAGAAATAGACAAAAAAAATAGAAGTAGATAACATCATTGAAGTTAAATTTGTAGAATTTGTTTTGTCAAAATGCTCTATGGAACTAAATTTCGTTTTCCAGTCCAGTTGGATGACAAGTAAAAAATTTAAAAAACAGTTGTTTTATATGTTACAGCACTATTCAATTAATGGTTGCTTTATTTTATGCAGGATTTTCCCAACAAATGATCCCAACATTACAGTAGTTAGTTTTGTTGGGAAAACTAATCTTGTTAACCAGCTTCCAACAAAAGTTACATGCATAAATGATTACTTTAAACATCCTATATTTCAGAGTAGTGAAATCAGTGAGGAGGTTAATATGTTAGTTGCAAGTCTCAAAAAATCAAAATCAATTTTGTTTTTCTCATTTTTTTTCAGAGTTCAATTGAGGGATATTTTTGCCCTAAGAAAAAAGTCTTGTTTCTTTACTGCAACAACATTTACGATACAAATACACTGTTGATGCTTGAAAAACTGGAATTTGACAATTTATTTGAAAAGGTAAATTTTTTGTCAGAGATTTTTAATAAAATACTTATTTTTATCATTCTTTTTGTAGGGTTTTCTGCACTATTTTTCAAATTTGAGAGACACTTCAACCAGGCATTTAATCTTCTTGTTTCTTGTCTCTCATATCTGTGTTGTGACCAATGCTAGTTCCAGTTTTGATTTAAACTATATCCAGTTATTCAAAACATTGGACAGTGTTAGGATAAAATTGCAGAGTAGTGTTGCTGAAGTACTAAAAAATGTTCCTGGTTTACCAAAGGTAATTATAAAAATATAAACTATCATATAAACACCATCAAGTGATTTTAACTTTTGTGTATGTACTACAACTTCTCAGGATTGGTTGACACTTGGTAGACTTTGTTCTCCACGTGTACTCTTCTATTTTGAGCAGAGACCACCTGTTCTTGATGAAAATTTGAAATCCCTACAACATTTAATGGAAGATCAAATATACCGGTTACTAAGAAAATGTCGTGTTATAACAAATGTTTGGTAACTACTTTTATTGTAATTTTTATTTTAAAAATAAGTTAATAACCTGCAAAACCTTTTTCTGCCTTTTAGCACTAATTCACTATTCGCTATTCCGAGCAATCAAGAGTTTGTTTTCTTCAAACCGAAGCAGCAAGACCGATTTGCGTTTTTGTTAGATTTGTTAAATGATACGTTTGAAATTGGGAATGAAAATTCAAATGATTTCCGTGAATTTCTCAACCAACACATAGTTTTAGCGCAAACTGAAGGTCCAGATTTCTTAAAGCATTTGCCAATTGGCATTTATTATAAATTGAAATATCTTTATGTCGAAATATTTAGGTTTTGCTGATAACGTAGGAAGACACGTTGGCCCAAGTATTTTTGTGGTAATAATTTCACCATTCGATACTCAAATCCCATAAATGTTAATGATGTTTTTAATGTTTAAGCTTCCTCCAGCACGGGTGTGGTTTGATGCTGCGTTCAAGTTGTTTGATTTCTTCACCAACAGTCCAGCCAACGGTATCAAGGTTGTGCGCTCATTATAATTATGTACGCATTAAAAGCGCTGTATTCAAAACAACAGATGGTTTTGGTTTACAGGGATTTCAACTACTGCGTTCCATTCTGGATGTTGAAGGACAGTTCAGTGAAGCTCGTTGTTTAAAAGTTCTTCCTTTGGCTTTAGCTGCGTATCAAGAAAATTTACCCTCTCATTACAGCTCGCAGTATCACGAAAACAAGGTCCGTGGTTAAAGTCAACTTTTCTAACTTTCATGTTTTTCTTTCATTAATTTGATCCAAAAATTGTCCATTAGAAAACGCAAGCGAAAGCGCTGCTTTCTAGTCACGGAAGAGGTCCGGCTGTGCAAAAGTTTCTCGGGCGTTTAGATGTTGAGTGCGATCGATTTTGGCGTCACGGTCGGCGTATGTGTGAATCCGCCAGCATTATTGGCAATCCTTGCATTCAGCCCGTGCACAGAGTTCTGGGAGAAGAAAATGGTGACAACAAATTATCGGTTCTTCCTCACATGAGTGGTGTTCGATATGTCTCTGCTTGTTCTTGCGGGAGACGTCAGGTAGACTTTTAATTTTAAAAGAGAAATGTGTTTCATATTTAACCCATCAATCATTTTGTGATTAATTTAACTCGTAGGCCAACCGAGAAGATCCATACGATGTCAAATACGCCAATTACGATTTCTATCGTCTAATTGAGGAGGAATGTTGCGGCCGTCTACGACACATTACGTTCCCGATATTCAAACCAAGCAGCGAACATTTCGAGTACGTCATCTTCACTGTATATCCGTAATCTGATTCAATCCTTATCTGGTGTCATTTTTTAGAGCGGCGAAATTAAAGGGTTCTTCAAAATCCATGCACTTTGCTAAAGATGTCGAAAAATTGATTACGGCAACTGAGGATTTGAGTCTTGGACCAGACGAAAATGAATTCCCTGCTCTGTCGGTGGATCATTTGAGTCAAGTTGCCGCAGACGAACACGAAGATTCGCAGACTTCGTTGGGCAAAGGAGAAGCTGCAGAAGCCATTGACGAAGAAAACATGATTGAAATAACTGGATCAACTCATGAACAGCCGACTATATCCAACCGAGATTTTTCAACGACCGAATATCTTCCCTGCATGCTTCACGTGCATTCCCCTATAGGAATCTTGCCACGTTACTCATCTTGGAGTCTAGTGTGCCTGGGATCGTCCAGTTTGTATTCACACAATGCCGGTATGTAAATAAATTTAACAATATCCGTCCGTTACTATCTTTTTCCCTGAATAACAATAATTTACTGTTATTATTTGAATCACAGGTTTATCAGATCAACCAGGATTCCTTACCGGTTCCGGTTTCCTTTTGCCATGGGACATACCCGTACGTTTACAGCACAACGAATCGAATAGCTTAGAAGGACGACGTACGCACAACATTGGGTATACTCCTTTAAATTATGCAATATCCTCCTTGAAATTGATAGCTGTTTTGCAGATATTCTGGTAAGGGAAAGCGTGCCAAACAAGGGCAACACGAGTTTACTGTCAAAGTTTTCATTGGAGTTGAATACGAATGTCCGCGAGGTCATCGATTCATGAGCTCATCTCCTGGAAGAGTCCTGAAAGCTACAGGTGCCGGACTGGTAAAAGATTCTGCCCAGCTTATCACACAGAACGATGTCCCACTTTATCTACCCTGTCCATGTCCCTACAAGTATGTCCACATTCAAATTGAATAATTGTTTTTGTTTTTTCGAATGACATAAGTTATTTAATGTGCCATTTTTTATTATTTTTTGTAGTCGAGGTGGTAAAGCTTTGATTGCCCAGCTTATGCGTCTTCACGTAGTGACACCGAAAGCCGCTGTTCATGTGACGATAGATCCTAAAGTCCGTCCGGCTCCTCCTCCATGCCCTGAATTTATCACAGGATTCTCTGAGCCCGTTCAGCTGTCACCAAGCAGTTACTGGATCTTGCGTTTTCCTTATGTTTACGAAGACGAAAATCAAATTTACACTCTGCCTAAAGAAAGTTCACGCGCAGCTCAACACGGCTACCTTTTGAAAGGAACTTGTGGAGTTGTAGAATTAGCGAATGAGTAAACAATACAATTCTGGCTTTGTTTAATATCATCTCTGTGTTTTCTGGCGTTTTTTTCTTTTAATGTTTAGATTTTTAGCAAAGATTTTTATTTTTAGCAATGATTTGTATTTTAGAAAAAAAGGATTTTGTGAGTGGCTCGACAGGTGGCGTTTCAACTTCAACATACTTCTAAAACTCGTGAATCGTGATCGAAAACCTTCGAATCCGAGTCGTGTCAATTCATTGTTACTATAGGCTACGTCAATTTACAAGGTTATTATTGATTTATTAAGTTTTTCCGTAAAACATGAGCATCAAATTGATTGTATAAATATATTTCTCAGTTATTATGGCTGTCGATTATCAACCACCCCAGTGCCTTTCAAGACCGATCGAGGTTCCAGAAAAACTTTTAATGGGAGCAGGTCCTTCAAATGCTGCTGAAAATGTATTAAAAGCTGGAAGTTTGCCTCTATTGGGGCATCTTCATACTGAATTTACACAGGTACCTGATATTTTCCCCATTGTTGTGATGTTTGTAAACATCTTTTTATTATTTAATGCAGATTATGGATGATGTCAAGCAAGGCATTCAGTATGCATTTCAAACGAAGAATACTCTGACCCTTGCCATTAGTGGTACAGGTCATGCAGGCATGGAGGCAGCTTTGTGCAATCTCATTGAACGAAATGATGTTGTGCTTATTGGCATCAATGGAATTTGGGGAGAAAGAGCAGCTGATATGGCTAACCGCCAAGGTACAAGCCTGTGTGTGTTCACTTGCTCGTTAAAACTCCATTCCTAATCATCCATCTTTTGTTTTTGTTTTTTTATCATAAGGGGCTGATGTTCGAACTGTCACTAAAACAGCAGGGGAGAATTTCAGTCTGGCTGAAATTGAAGCTGCTTTATTGCAACACAAACCAGCTGTTTTGTTTCTTACTCATGGGGAATCATCAACCGGTGTCGTACAACCTATCGAAGGTTTTGGTGCACTTTGTACTAAGTAAATAATAATATAGAATTTTAACAATCCAGCCAATTTGCAAAGATGGCTTAAATTCATTCCTCATTTGTCCAGGCATAATTGCTTGTTGCTAGTGGATACGGTGGCCTCCTTGGGTGGTGAGCCGTTCTACATGGATCGATGGCAAGTCGATGTCGTTTACACGGGCTCTCAAAAAGTTCTTGGGGCGCCACCCGGGACTGCACCCATCTCATTTGGCCCTCGTGCAGTGTAAGTCTCATTCGATTACTTATCGGTTCCGCTTTTAACTCTATACTTAACTCTCTCTCTCTCTCTCTCTAGGGCCAAAATTGCCGGACGAAAGACGCCGATATCTTCTTTTTACTTCGACATGAATTGGCTTGGCAACTACTGGGGCTGCGATAGCCAACCTCGCAAGTAAGTTCTTCCCCCCACCGTGATCGTCGCCAGGCGGTGGCGGCGGGCGACGGCGTCGTCCTCTAGACGAGGTCGACGAGATTTTTAGATACCTCTGATATTTAGAATGACCCACTTGAACCGTTGTGTGTGTGTGTGTGTGTCTTCAAACGTATAGGTACCATCACACTGCGCCCATTTCCAGCATCTACGCCTTACGCGAAGCTCTTGCCTTACTGGCCACGGAAGGCCTGGAGAATTCATGGAATCGCCATCGTTCGAGCAGAGATCGCCTTATCAGCAGCTTGGCTAAATTGAACCTGAAGCCGCTGGCGTCGGAGCCCGCCGCCCGTCTGACGTGCATCACGGCCATTCAAGTCCCAGACGGCGTCGACTGGAAATCCGTCACCACCCACGCCATGTCCATGTAAATTTAAACCTTCTTCTCGTGACTCTCTCTGCCTTTTATATACTGGACGTTTTGCAGCAGCAGCACACATAATATTTTCTTTCTACGCCCATGGAAATCACCATTTTGTTTCTTTCTCTTTTGTTTGACTATTAGGCGCGTGGAGATTGCCGGCGGATTGGGACCCACTGCTGGACGAATTTGGCGTGTCGGACTAATGGGACAGAACGCCACCGATGAGCGTGTCGATCGCGTTTTGGAGGTGTTGGCCGACTCTATCAAGAGCGCCACAACTCCCACAACCGTCATGGGCCGTCTGTGAAACACTGGGCAATTTCTGCATCTGCCGCACAACATTCCCCCGATATTATTGAAGGAAAAACATTACCCAGAAATTCTTCCAGATTCAGCGCCTTTTATTATTAGTTGGGTCATCGTAGATATAGGGGGAAAAAAAGGGGAATTCAGTATTTTTTTTTTGTAGAATCTCTATATTTTAAATAGTTGAGCACAAAAAAAGAAGAAGAAGAAGAAAAAGTTAAAAATGGATTCTATATTTGGAAGTTCTCATCACAATTGTGTTTGTGTGTGTGTTACCGAGCTTGTTTGTTATCTTGTTATCGCCGGTGCTTTGTGTGTGTCGGGACCAAAAAAAAAACACGAAATCTGTCGAGTACAAATGTACTGAAACCACAGGATGAAAAGGATGTACTTACTCGCAAGGGGCCAATATATCAAACGTGTAGACGCACTCAATTGACTTGACGTCAAGACAATCAGTCAGAACCACACAGAGAGGAAAACTTTTTTTTTTTTGTTTTTTTTTCAAAATGAACTTTACACACAAGCATCTTTCACTTTATCTGCTTAGATTTTTTTTTTTTTTTTTCGCAAAGTGTCTTTTTGGTTATTTTTTTTCCAGTCTAAGAGTTTTATCCGCTTAAACAATTTGACTTTCTTTCTATTTGCGCAAGTCCCCCCCCCTGTCCTGTAAAAGTTTCTGTATTTATTTTTATTTTTGTGTGTGTGGAGAGGGAACGGAGGTTGGTATCCCGTGACCGTGCCGATGCGTAGCTGGAAAAGCCTCTCGAGTCTCATCATTCACGGTGCCTCTTTGGTTCTGCGCAATTTGTCGCGGGTTTTCTTCTATGAGGAAAGAAGATGGAAAAAGTTCTTTTTTAGACGAAGACGAAAGAGCAGAGAGATGGGAGCGTGCTCATCCATTCATCCACAGTTGATGGTGATTACGAGACAAAGTGACCGTGTCGGCGTTATATCAACAAGAGCCACACAACCGCAACTAAAAAAAAAAGTTTTTTTTCTGTTTCTTTTTCTTTTCGAAGGTTTTTGGTTTCTGTGTGGCGCCACCATAAAACGCCCACCGGATTCGAAAGAGAAAAAAGGAATCCAAATTATTTTTAGATTAATAGAAACTTGATTTGATAAGATTTTACCCCTTTAAAAAAAAATAAAATAAGAAATTCTATTTTGGCCCATTCACCTCGATTGGTATCGCCTTGGAACAATGGAACAAGTTTTACAAAAAGTCCCTGGCGTTGCGCCGTCGTCGTTCCTTTTCGTCTATTCAATTTTCTTCTTTGCCCGTCCATTCCAATTGACGGCGCATATACAAAAGGCCGACAGCACATAAGGAAAAACGAGTTAAACAGTCACGGATATATATATATACGTACATACACACAGAAGAAGAAAGAAAAAGGAAAACGAATTCGACAATATCATAAAGAAAATAAAGGACAGACGAAATGGAGGAAAATGCAGAGCAAAATAACAAAAATTTTTTTTTTTTTTTTTTTAAACTTCTCCGCTTCCGCGAAGAAAGAATTCTTTTTGGCAGGATCCGGGTCTGGTTTGGGTTCATGCCCACAACGATGTTATATATTACATCAATCCGGGGCCCCGCCAATAAGGATAGGAGAACAACAACAAAATAGAGAGCTAAAGAAAATCCATATGCGAGCCCATCTGTGTGTGATGTGTAAACATACACGGCACACACAATTTAGTACAGAGCAGGATCTAGTCGTCTATTTTACAAGTTTTGTTTTTGTTTGTTTTTTAAAGAAATTCATGAGGAGTCTGCGCGAGCGTTGAATGAATCTTATATTTGTGTAGTATACGTCATTATAACTTGGGCGAGAACTTTATAAGGTGACCATTAAGTTCACCTGCGTCTCCATTGTGGGACCTTTTTCAACTCTCGTTTGATATTAAATCTCTGGGCATCATTTCTACTTATTTTAAATATTATTATTTTGACTCGCGTATAGATTCATCCATGGCTGCTAACTCTGGCCGTGTGTTGTCCATGTTCCGCTTCCGGGGAGCAGCCGAAGAAACTCTTTGAAGCGTGCCCTCCAGCAGCAAGCTCTTTAGACATTATTGTTGTCTACAAGAGAGAGAGAGAGAAAGAAGTCTGCGTTGCTGCTGGCCAGGAATCCGTGAAGACGGAACGGACAGTTTTGCTGATGATGAACAAGAAAAGCTCCGTGTGGCCTGGCTCTGACCCCCCCTTAGTCACGGGGGTAATCGTATTAGGCAGAATATAGTCAAGACGAAGACCACCCTTGTGATCATTAGGTATAATGGGGGGGGGGGGCACTGGTGGTCGTTACGCAACGACAGACAAGACTTTTTCTTTTTTCCTCTTCTACCAACTCTGTGCCTTTTTTTTCTTTATATAAATACATAAAGAGAGAATAAGCGAAGGTTATATTTGCGTGACTATATTTCTTTTTATTATTTGTACGGTAAAGGGGAAGAAAAAAAATTGAAAAGGGAAAATCAATTCTCCGATTGGTTTTGCTGTTTTTTATTTTAGTTTCTTTTTCTTTATTTTTTATTTTTTGTGACTGTGTCGGCTGGCGTTGAATTGAAAAGAGATGAGACTCTCGTGTGTGGTCCCATCGGGAATCATCAACGTTTTGGTGGTGATGCGGGAGCGTGAAACGATCAATTATATAAGACACCGCGCGATGAGAGATAGAAAAAAAAAACGACGACTCCTCCCGGGTGAAAAATTTCGTTTGCATTTTGCTCTTATTCCCTCATCGATAGGAGAAAAAAAAAAAAAACATCATCACGTCGCTCACATCATCATCATCACATCCGAGAAAAAAAAAGTGTATTACTTATCGCGTCGTATTTAATTTTGTTTTTCTTTCTTTCTGTTGCTGTGTGAATTTATTTGAAGAAAAAAAAAAAAAAAGAGAGAGAGAGACGGATGTTTCTACAGCTGAAGATCAAGATCGAAAAGAAAATATATAAACACACAACACAGCCCAGCAGAAAAAAAAAGTAAATATTAGATATTTATTCAGTGCTGACGCATCCGCTGGGGCACACAACTCCTGCGCGCTCTATATAGCACAAGTCAAAGTCTGCTTGTTTGTTTCTTCTTATTTGACTCACATTTTTTTGATTGTGTAAAATGAAATTTTTTTTTTTTTTTTTTGCTTAGATGATGATGACATCCGTTTTCCGTAATTTTTTTAAAAAATGAATTCAGTTTGAGATTATTATTTTTTTTGCGTTCAACTTTTTGACTTTTGTTGTAATTGAAAAAAAAAATATCATTTCACGGATGAGAAAACTCTTTTGAGTGTCGATTGCGCATTGTTCACTATTTTCTTTTTTGTTTTTTACCCGCGCGGGATGACAAGTCATAACAAATACATAAACAAACGGTCGGCCGGTCAATTGTTCGCGACAAGCCAAGCCTTTTCTTCATCCTTTCTCATTCATTCACGAAAAAATTCGATCCGCCTCTTTTGTTGTTGTTATACTTCAACAACAACAACAAAATAAATCAAATAAATTTCATTTTTTTTGTTTTGTTTTGTTTGTTTTTTACCCAGATTATCATCGTTTAACGTCATTCAATATTGTTTTGTTTTTTTTCACGACTATATACATCCATCGACGTCGTCTTTCACGCTGATGGGATTTCTTTCTTTCTTTTTTTTTCCCTATTTTTGTTGAGCAGAGAGGGAAAAATGCGGATGAAAGTGACTGACTGATGGCATCGCTCAGCACTTTGGAAAATAAGAAGAGAAAACCTAAATAGATGCGGATGGATTACATCAGCAGCTCAGTGATTCTTCTTCTTCTTCTTCTTTTTGTGTTCGGATGGAGCGCATTTGCCTCTCCGGTTTCCGTTCCGTTCGACTATAATATCTCCGCGTTCCCGTTGTTCCCGCGTTCAACCGCCTGATGCAGTACCGGCTCTCTCTCTCTTCCTATAATAGAAAAGAAAGAAGAAAGGATCTTTCTTTCTTTCTTTTTTTTCTTTTTATTCTTTTGAGACTTTGAAAATGTTTGTCGTGCGGGATTGAGAGAGGCCTGCCGTCTGGCTGGCAAACAGGAGCATATAGTATAGAAATAATGAGGCCGCAATGGCCGCATTGTGTTGTTCAGTGATGCAGTTGCTTGGGCTTCGTTGTCTTGGCAACGTCAATCTCATCTGAAGGCCAACGGGAAATGAAAAGGAACCAACAAGACCGTGAAAACAAACAAAACAAAAAACAAGCCGGGAGTTATATTTGCTGCCCCTTGAAATTTCAGCTCTATAGCCGAAACTTTTTGCCCAGTGTGTGTGTTGACTGATGAATAAGGCAATCATTGACTCGATCCATCAGAGAAAATCCTTCCACACACACAAAAACAAAACAACAACACAAAAGTTATTGGGATTTTATTTTATTTTATTTATTAAACTGCTGCTGAGTTGCTCCAGTTCTATCCAAATTTTCTCATTTAAAAAAAACAAAAATGAGAAAATAAATAAAAATAAAAATATTTGAAAAATCCCGAACTGGGATTCCGCAGAGAATTGAGAGATATGATCGTGATAGATGTCTTCATCATGACGGTAATAACTGCGTCATGCTGCTGTTGCACGACTCATCCACATATAAATAGAACTATCTGGCCATACAGATAAACATAATGAGAAACCAAACAAAAACAAAAACAAAAACAAAAACATTTCAGAGCCAACGGAATGTGGAATGTTACACACACGGAAACGTGTTGATTTTTGGGCCGTTCACTTTCATCGACTGAGTTAAACGTTTTTTTTAGTTTTTTTTTTTGTTTTTGTTTCTATTTTTCTATTTTCTTTACTATTTGGCCAGTCCCGCGTGATTATCCTCTCTGCCCGTCGTCGTTCAACATTCCCGTTGGTTCTTTCTGTCAAGTCATCGTGTTGACAGGTAGACTCTGACTAGACTCAGTACTACGACGTTCTCCGTCGTGCTATTTCACGGGCTGTCGATCCATTGAACCCCCGAAACAAGAAAGAAAGAAGAACAAATAATAAAAGATATAACCCAGCACGCGCGTCACAAAAAAAATATAAGAGAATATTGAGAACTCTGATATCATCGCACTGTAATAAGTCAAACAACCGTGTTGTTTTCCGTGTTGTTGTGTTATAGTTTTTTTTTTTTCTTTTTTCTTTTCGGGGGGGAAGTCTATAAAACTATAGTGATCCATGAATTAGTGATCATAATGTTCATATCGTCTGAATCTCATCATTTGATTTTCTTTTCAAATTTGGCGCTTTTTTTTTCAACTTTTGAAATTCGTGATGGATATCATTCGTTAGTATATAGGATGAATTGTTTTGGGGGGCTTTATTAATTTCTTCATTTTATCATAGATTTATTTTCTTTTTGGCGTTTGAGTTGGCGTTGGTCGCCACGTCGTCGTTACGCCCCGAAAACGGTTCGATGATGATGTCATCGGGCTTCGTTTTTTTCTCTTTCTCTTCTTCCCACTGGGCAACATCCAAATCGTCTGCGCTTTTTATTCTTTCCATAACGGGGAGCGTGAGAGAAAATGTTTCTTTTTTTTTCTCCCTCCATTTGATATTCGCGTCATTCGCCAAGAAAATTTAAAAAAAAAAAAACAAAAAATGTTTTTAATTTTTTATATTTTTTTTCGTTGGCGACGCGCTCGACGGATCGTGAAATTACGTAATCGCACGGACGATCGATCAAATCAAATAATAAGAAACGCCGATAACAACAAAACGCCCGGCTCCAGCCTCACACACAGATATACATCCGGCGTATATATACATTACGGGCGGGTGTTGTTGCTTGGTCTCTCTCATCGATACGGAAAAAATTGTTGATGAATCATCGAAAAAAATAACATGAATAAATCAAATAATTGATTTCAAATTCAATTTCAAAAGGTGTTGATTGACGATTTTTTTTTTACAAAACGTCAACAATATTATCAACGCCCACTTTGCATCAATGAGCACAACTCGTATCATCATCAGTGATATTGAATTTATAATTGTTTGATCGTCATAGATGCTGAAATGACGATACATTACAGACATCTCGCCATTTTTTAAAATTAATAATTATAGTAGTAATAGCTATGGTAGTTGTAGTATTTATTGCATGTGTATAATGTACCGTCAGACATATTTTGGCTGTTAGAGTGGTGGCGGACTGGCGGACTGCTGGCGGTCGCCTTGTAATTAAACGCCCATTTTGCGCGGCGATTATCTTTTTGAAAAGAATAATAAAAAAAAAAAAACACAAAAAAACACAAAAAAAAATGTTACCCCAATGAATATAGAATATGGCTGTTTATTAGAGATGGTCGAAAAAGGTGCCGATGAGATCATTCATCGCGTTTATATATATATTATAATACGCAAAAACAAAACAAAAAATCAAAAAATCAAAACAAAAAAAAAAACTCCTACATATCTCCTTCGTCTCGAAACTGTCAGTTCTATTTTCCCGCGTTACGCCACATGATTTCGTGGTGGCGCCTATTATTCTAAACGAAACTGGCGCGCGAGCTGCATATAACGATTATTCAAATGTATACAACAAAACTGTATATATATATATAGAAATTGATACGCTGTGTGTGCTGATGTCGTGTCCTCAATTTTGATTTCCCCTTCACCTTGTGCTGTGCTGTGTGAAATATGTAATCAGGACGGACGGCCATTATATAGTAGAGCGATGATCCGGCGTGTCGTCGTCGTTTGTGATTTTTTATTCCAAATAAATAAAAAAGCCGTCCGTGATGAACTCGGATGACTTTGACTTATGAACAACCCACAACGCCATTAGCGATCTGGCTGTTTGATGTACACATGCACTGGACGTTTTGGCCGGCGTTATCAAAAACCACTAAGAAGAATAGGAAAAAAACAAAACAAAACAAAACAGCGCAGCACCAAACTTTCATCAGAAATCTTCGTTCGTTCGTTCGTTCGGGGTCACAGCAACAGCAACAACAACACACAGACGAATCTTTGACTTTTTGGTTGGGTTACATCACGTCCGTCCAATTTTTACCTTCTCTTCTATTCACAGTTGTGTCTGCTGCTGCTGCGTTGGTGCGAGGCCTTTTTTTATTTATTTATTTATTTATTTATTTATATTTCGTCCACCATTTTCGGCCATGTTGTTTTGTTTTTTTTTTTGTTTTTTTTGTTTTTTTTTTTTGTTCCTTTTATCAGCCGTGGCTGACTGCAGCACGTCCTTTTATAGAGAAAGAAAAGAAAAAAAAAAATACTATAAGTTCTTTTTCTTTTTTTTTATTGTTACTCTTTTGGCTTTGGAGTACAACAACAACAAGAGACGCCACATAGTCAGACAGTTCCTCCTGTGGTGGTTCTGGCGCTCACCTGCGGTTATTTTGATGGATCCCTCGATTCCTTTTTCTATTTTTTTTTCTTTTTCTTTGCGGTTATTTATTCAAACTTTTTTTTTTCCCTACCCATCATGTTGTTGTTGTTTTCTTTTATTTTCTCGTCGCTCTGAATCACTCGATTGTCAAATCAACACGAATAACCCGTCGAGTGCTGTGCGAGCCGCGCGAAAACGAAGAGACGCGGTCGCCATTTTTTTTTAAATATTTCATTTATTATAAGATGATGTACATTTGTTTTTAAGAAATGGGCCGGCATATAGATCAGCACATGCTCGGGCCAAAAAAAAAGGGAATTCCAAAAACAAAAGGCTACAAAACAACGCGAATAGAGAGGGAAATAAGAAAGAATAAGAAAGAATTTGATTTCAATTGATTTTTTTTTTTTTTTAATGTTATGATGATAACTATGGCGACTGGTAATGGACCATGAATATAAATATTCGACGTCGCGCAATTTTTTGTTCAAGGACGACGCTGACATACGTCAAGATAGACGCTGGCTCATCAATAACAAAAGTCATACAGAAAATCAATAAAAAACAAAATGGGAAATAGACGATCGAATTTCATCACACAGCACACATTTGTTTGTGTTTTTATAACGAATTTTAAAAAATCTCAATGGATTTTTTTTTCATGAGATTTGCACTCTCAACTGGTCGTTTATTATTTGGCTGCTGCTGCTGCTGCTGATGCGTGAATAACACGTTATATTAATCAATAGACGAGACAATCAATCCATAATAATAGTCGTCCGTTCCCATATACAAAATAAATCAATTCAATTCCTAAAATTGTTGGGCGACGTTAGCGCTCGCGTCGCTTTGAAATAATTTTTTGTTCTGTTTTCCTTTTTAAAAAAACAAAACAAACAAACAAAAACAAAAAGCCCGGAACGTTGTCAACCAGTTGGTATACACAGAGAGAGAGTAGATATCCATCGTCGACGAGATGAATTGACTTGACGTGAAAAACTATCTCGACAGCCACCGAAACCCGCCCAATTTCGAATGTCGCGCCAAACTGTCGCCCCGCCAATTTTTTTCAAATTGCTCACACTATAAAAGTTCAGACGTTTGAATTTCACATATTATAATTCGAAAAAAAATCATAGCCCATATATAGACAAACCCCCGGGCAAAAAAAAAAAAAAATTCATTTCAATCCATTTTGGCATTTTCTTCCGTTGAAATTTTTCACTAGACAGCTCGGAAGCGACATTTCATTTGAAATGTCCCTCTGTATTTTATAGATTGGGACATGTATATCGGAGGGAGAGAAGGTCATTGAGTTTGCGGTGGGTATATATATATTATACGATAATAGTTTAGTTTATTAAGCCCCAGCTCATTGAAGAAAAAAATGGGGCAAATCCTCTAGCGATTTGCTGGGACCCCAAATGAATTTGCTGGGTTTCTTCTTCTTTCTTTTATTTTATATATATATGCCCTTGAAATTTTTTTGTATTTGTGGTGAATAAATACAGTAGACAGCTCGGCATTCGTTTTCCAAGGCGCAAAGTCGATGATATTTTACGGGGAGGGGGGCTCCCTCTTTAATATTTCATTCTTTTTAAAATACTCGAGAGAATATATACGCGGATTCTTTTCTAAGCTTCTTCTATTGAAACCCAAGAGGAAGAAAAAATATTTTTTCGCTACCCCGCTTTTGATATATTTGATGCGCGCGCAGCAACATACAAAACCAAAATGATAACAATCAACTCGAAAAAAAAAAAAAAAAAAAAATTCAAGAATTGACTCTTGTTCTTCTTTTTGATATATATTTCGCGGAAATATGCCCAAGTGCCGCCCACCACTTTCATAGTCGGCCACCTGCACACACACAAACAAGAAAAAATTGGCTGTCCAACGGATCAGAAATCGACAAACATTTTGTCAGGACAAGCCGCACCCATTTTTTTTTTCAAATATAAAAATATGACGAATATTCATTTATTCACCACGTATCAGATTGTTGTGACAATTTACAACATTATTTGCCAGAAATCAACGCGAGAGAAAGTCAAAGAAATTTTTTCAAAACATTTCTCGGGAAATTTTTCCGTTTTTGGGTTCCGGCCTTGTTGATTTTAATTTTAATTTAATTTAAAAAAAAAAAAAAAAAATTCAGCAGTTACTCGGATAGACGACGAACGACACGCTTGTCGCAACTGATCAATCGACGCGTCAATTGCTGAACGAATATAAAGAAAAAATAACAAAAAAAAAACGAACGAAATTCAAATGGCGCGGCGGACAGGAGGAAAAATTGAACAGCAGCTCGGCGGCAGCTGACGGTCACGCTCAAAACGTTTTTGACAGGCAGGCCAAGGATATATGCACATTTCGGGTTGTATACGGTGAGTCCATATGAAATTCATAGAAATGTGTACATGAAAATATCAAGAGAGAATAAAAATAAAAACGAATAAATTTCAACATGTTGATGATATAAACAGCCATTTTTTTTTTTCAAACTCATTTGCTTTCGTCAGTTCATCTTCTCCTCTTACCTCTTAGAATCACAAAGAATTCCAAAAAAAAATTCCAACGAAATTCGTTTGGAATATGGAAAGAACGAAATTGATATATTCATTAACGAATGAAATAAAATTAGAAACCATTTAATTATTTCTCTCATCTCTAGGGAAATAAATATGACAATTTATATTTCAGATTATTATTATTTGATTTAATCCAATCGTTAAATTTTTCTGATAGAAAATATCACGGGCGCATATATGTCCCGGCGGCATTGCGTTACGTAAAATAGTCAAGAAATTTACACATTTTTGTCTTTTCTATTTTATTATGTGTGTATGATGGGCTATATGCTGACGTGTACAGTTATTTGTAGGGGTGTATGATGACGTCACACATAACAGATTGGATTTTTTTATATTTTTTTTTATATTTTTTTTTAACAAGAAAAGAAAATGAGTTTAGGCCTATCGGTGGGATGCTGGATGATGGACGGGCGCATCCGTCGACGTCTCTGTATATTTCCATGTATTGAGATGTTGCGTTTTCTTTTTTCTTGTTTTCTTGACATTCTCTTTCACAAGACGCCACTCGACGTCGTCGTTTCTGTTTGATTCCCTAATTTTTTTCATTATTTTTTTGTTCATTCACAACAGCAGCACAAGATTGATGTCACATGTGAATCACCGATGAGTAAAAGAGTTTCCCGACGCTTGATGACGTCGCGTCCGTTTCACTGAATATTCAATGCAATTCATATTTACATATAGTAGAAATTAGTAATAATAATAATAATATATTCTGTTTGTTTTTTTTAAACATGGAAAATGGTGATCAAAAAAAATGATTATTTTAAAATATTTAAATATCAATCCGGTTTTCATCATTTTTTTTTGTCTAGATTTCATATCCAATAACATTTGAATGTCGATACTTTCGGCCATATTGTTCATTTTTGGAATGCGCCATATTCACCTTTGAAAAAAATTTACAAAGAAATTTGTTGTGTATGGGGTGTGACCAATTTTCAGACCATTAAACCCGGGTCCCAGCCTATTTAAAAAAAAAAAAAAAAATTGCCTATATATAGATCGGATTTTTATTTATAAATAAAAGCCGCTTCCGAAATCAGGTGCTGCTGCTGCTGCGCGGCATGTCCAATCTTCTTGTCATCCGAAAAAAGAAACAAAAAAAATATAGAAAAATTCTTTACAGTATATAGTAGGAGTCAAGTGTCTAAAGAGCACACTTCACACGTATACAAGTTTCCGCCTTCGGCCTATCACCAAATCTAAGGACTAAAGACCCCCCCCCCCCCCCCTTGTAAATATAGTCGGAAATGAGGGGCTGGAAAAAAAAAAAAGACAGAAATCTAATCGTATAGGTGGGTCTTGTACTATATATTCCCCCTGTGGACACGTTTGATTCTTATATTTATCCTTTGAAATAGGCCCGCTTGTCTATAAGCTTCTGTGTATAGTGGCTGATGTTATTGTTCTCATTTGTATACAAGTACTTTTGAATATCTGGCGGCAGTTTTCTATATATGTATACAGAATTTTGGGTTGGTTGTATATATATATCCGATGGGGGTTGTCCTCCCGTTGTGTGTGTGATGCTGGTAGTAGTACAGTACACACACACACCTGGAAGATTTAGGACCCCTTTTTTTCTTGTTCGTTTTCTTTGTTGTATCTATATGATGTCGACCACCTCGGAGAAGCCGAGAAAATAGATATACGGTATAGAGAGAGATATTAACTGTGAACAAGTTTTCTTGATTCTATTGTGTTTGGGCTGCTGTGTCCAATTGACGCCGAGTCGCCGACATTTGGAGCGTATTGTCAATCGACTTTTGACTAGCTGTGAATATAACATGAAAAGAAAAAGGGAAATTCTTTCAACTCTTCGATTAGAATGGTCTCTCTTCTTCCGGTTGCTGACCCATCCAGCCCGTCACAAGACAATTTTTTTTTTTTAAAACGACGGCCAGCACAAACGACAATCAAGTTCGATACATTTCAAAGGTGGATATAATAATATACAGATGAAAAAAAAAAAAAGATTTTATTACATTTGCTGGAGAGAATAAAATTTGATACAAAAAAATTGAAACGATGGAAAGACGTGGAAAGGAACACGTTGAACGGCTTATAATATCGACATTTTTTTTTTATTAGAATAATACCAGAAAAGTATTTTTAGTGTATGCCATATAAATGTAAATAAATAAAAAATAACAATTTGAAATTCTGTTTTTTTTTTAGTTTGCTTGTTAGTTTGGATTTCTCATCATTTGCTGATTGAAAAAAAAAAAAATAATAAAAGAATCGGAAAATTCTTTCACGCGTAATTGGCCCCATCCACACGATTTGCCATTGATAATAATCAGCGATGAGCGCATAACGTCCACATCCGCTTCGATATTTTTAATTGAATATAAAAAACCCGCGAAAAAAAAAAATTCAATTCGTATTATTTTTTTTAAGTGTTTCCGATAGCGCGCGCGCAAAATTCAAATAAAATTTCGCTATTTTTGGTCTTGCGATTTTTCTTTAATTTAAACAACAACAACAAAAAAATAACAAAAGTGTCGAGAAATGGATAGAGGATGATGATGTCACGGGTCTATTATTGAAGTCAAAGTTGGTGTGAGCTGCTCTTTTTTGAGTTGAATTTCTGGGGATGGCTGCGCAACTATAGAAACTATTGCGACGTAATTAAATAGAAAGCGGATTAGAGAAAATGTAAAAACACAAATTTCAATTGAATTTCAAGTCAAATAAAGGATGAAATTTGAGATTGAATCGAATCAATTGAAACAATTCGTCCGTCGAATCATTTGACGAGAGGAAATAGAAGAAGAAGAAAAATCAAATAAATAGAAATTAAATGAAGAACAAAAAAAAAAGGATTTTTAAAGAAGATAAGGATAGAGCCCACATGGCGCCAGCTCTTCAAATTGAGAGATGATATTACCTGGCCCTGCCAACAACAACAACAACAGTCCTTATATAATATACTGAACATCTCATCTATTCTTCCTTTTTTCCTTTGGCTCTTGTATCATATCGACTCTCGTTAGCCAAAAGGATTTATGACGTTCAGAAAATAAACAAAAAAACAAAACGGCATCGATGTTGTTGGCTTCTTCTTCTTCTCCAACCAGGAAATCCCCCCCCCCCCTTCCCCCAAAATAAACAAAACCAAAACTGTTTTCATAATATTTAAATATATAATATATAATATTGATGAATTCATTTGCATAGATGTAGGAGAGAGCCGTGTGTGTTCTATTGTGGTCTTATAAGGATCGTCTGCTCTTGTGTTGGACCATCGATGCTAATGACTCTCCCACTTATATCCCAGAACTGGAGACTAGAGAGAGAGGGCGGTACGTTTGGTGGTTTTTTTTTATTATAAAAATAAATTCACGACACCTTTTTTTTTTGGTTTAGTTTTTGCGGACGTCTCTGGCCTCGCCCTAAAAGCTCAATACATTTTTTTTTTTGTCTTGACTAAATATTCTTATTATTTAAAAAAAAAAATAAAACAATAAAACCTTACGGGTTGATGACGTGTGCCTATAAGGTTCAGGATGTCTGGCGCCTATTGAACGATAGACAACTCAAACTTTGAATGAATTATCGATTTAAGCTCATGGATCTTTTTTTTTTTATTTGTTGAATTTATCCTGCAAAATTAAAGAAAAAAAAATCATTTGAAACAAATTCAAAAATTTAGACTTTGGAATTTTTTTTTTTTAAATGCCGTTCGTTCGGGACCCGTTACGATGGCGATGTAACTAACAGCAGACGTTTGTATATAATGATATTCTAAAGCTGCGTAGAAACGACGACGGACGACGACGACGTATAAATAAGAAATAACAAAAAGAAAAAGGAAAAAAAACGGACACACGCGACAGGATGATGCAGACATGACGCCTTGAATGTAAACCAGGCGCCACAGTGACTATCGGCGGGAGTTTACATGGGTGGTAGTGGGGAGGGCGACATATATCCCCCATGCAGACAAATCCTTTGCAGTTGCTCACACACGCCCGACTCTCGTCGTAAAATAGAAAACGGCGGATCAATTTCTTCCTTATTCTTTAAATTTTTATTTTTTTTTTTATTTTTTTAATTTTTTTTCTAAATTTTCGTTGGGAGGGTTTTGGATGAGGGTGTCAGTTATCAAAAACGGGATAAACGTATATTTGTTTGTTGTTGGGTTTATTCTTTTTTTAAAATATAGTTTCAAAATTTTGAATGAATATTTTTTTTTTTTTTGGTTTTTGTTCTTCCGGTCGCGTCCGACTGGCGCCAAATGTTTCCATTTTTCAAATATGATTATGCAGAGGACAATAAAAGTACGACCGAATATTTGTCCATAGTTGTGTCACTTATAAGGGAAATTGTCAATGCCCAGGCAACTTTGTGTGTTGGGATATACACAATAACAAGACGGCCGAGACGGATAGCCAGCAAACGATGTGAGCAGAGTTTTATGTACAAACAACAAGGAAAACGACATGAGAGAGGCGACAGTGAATATGTCAACTGATTGGGGTGACAACCGTTCCGTGTCAACCGGTCGTCTGTGTCCTGTCACGACCCGAAATGTATCTCACCCATAACCAGAACAAAATCAAATTTAAAAAACCAAAAAACCAAAAAACACATTTGGGATTTGAAATTGAAATCATTTTGTCGCGTCAAATTACCAAATATACTAACTAATCGTGTCCATTATCTTATTATAATATATCAATATGTACTAGGATTATAGAATAAGATTTGTTTAGTTATACATCACCATCGATTTGGTTCATTTCATCCAAGATCCAAGAAAGAAAACTAAAACTCGTATTTTAAATATCTAATAAACACAAATTGGACTTTTTCTTTCGATTCATCTTTTGATTTTGAATCTGTGCCGCATCAGCTTTGAGCCTTTGATGTTTTTGGATTATTAGATGACGTCCAATGACATTTGTATGACCCGCGTTCTGCGATGAAAGAAAGAAGCCCCTGCTGCTCTTTTCTCTCATCATCTAAATCTAACGTCATTTGAAAATAAAAGTGAATGCCCTTGCTGTATTGCGCTGGTTGAATGAGATGCGAATCAAAGGCATGTGCATCTGGAGACATTCAATTGCATTTGATTTTGCGGATGAAAAGATAGTTGCGACGCGAGCCGGGTACCTACACTTGACAAAATTTCAATCGAATCACAAATAGAATAGATAATACAATTCATTTGAAATTTGAAATCAAAAGTATGCCAAGGACAATAAATAGAAGAAATAAAACAAATCATCAAAAAAGTTGGTGTGTGTTTCTCATCACAGCGTCAAATGACGAGAAATGAATAAATGAATTACAATTTTTCAATGGGACCGTCTCTTTCTGCGTGAGAGACAGTGAATAGCCGAGATGAACCCACACAGCACATAATCAGTGGTCAGCCAATAACTGATTTGCCCTACATTCAATAGCTATACTCTAAAATATCGGCAATCGGAGAAGATCGTTTAGTCGTAGACGTAGTTCATCGATCCGTTTCATATGTCTCAACCATTTCAGAATATTATTTGACCCCTATATATGTAGCCTATACAGTATATACAGCCACAGATAGACTTTATTATTATTATCATTTGATTGATCAATGAAATGCGGGGTTTTGTTATGAGTTGATTACCAATATCTCGGTGCTATAATGAGTCGTATATATTTTGTGAAGGGATGAAAAAAAAAATATATTTCGCTAAAGAATCAAAAAGAAAATACCGCGGATATTTTTCTTTGATTGTCTTTATATATATATATATATTTTTTTTTTAAAATCATCTCCAAAACACCTGGAACAGAAAATGATTTTTCCGTCGTCGTCAAGGGGATAACAAATGAGCAGAATCACAGGAAAGATTCTTGTTCGTCTTAGACTTTTTTTTTGTTTTCCAATACAATCAAAAAGGTGTGCTGTGGGGGGTTGGAAAAATGGGGGAAAAAGATATATACCCTGCACCTGCAAGATATTGGGGTCTCTTTAACGTCATTTTCTTTTTTTTCATTCAAAAAATCGGCACTTAGAAATAACGTCCCGTGAGAGACGATATGATCCATATAGTAATGTGATCACATCCCAGCTGTTTAAAGTGAAATTCATATCAACGCATCACACACAGTTATTTTTAAATGATTATTTCAAAATGATTTGGAGGTGCGAAATGAATCTGATTGGATGAACCCAATAAAAATTTGAGCGCCAATTTACAAAAAAAAAAAAAAAAAAAATGAAATGACGTCATAGTGAATGCCGGCTGCTGCTGCTTCTCGTGTATAGAAGAAAAATAAATATAAAATTATGGGCCAGCACAACACACACACACACACAACCGGATCGGTGGTTGGCTGTTCCCTTATTCTGCTGAACTGCTGCGTCTGCTACTTTTTTTCTCTCTCTCTGCTGTGTATATCTAGAAAGAGAGAGAGAGAGAGAAAGAAAAGAAGAGAGTTTATTCGTGTGTGCCAAAAAAAAACAAAAAAAAAACAACACACACGTAGAGCTGAGTTTTTTTGATAATATAGGCGGCCATCAATAGCTAGAGAGAAAGAGGGGCCAGTTTGTGTGCTGCAGGAGCTGAGCAGAGTTTGATCTATCTACTATTAGTTTGGTCGGAGAGTTTTGCTGCTCCATGTGAATGTTGTTGCCGGTGGGTGGGTGGCTAAGGAAGAGGTGCATACATATAGGAGAAAAGTGGGTGACTAAATAAGGAGCAGCTGAGACCCGTTGCCAAACCGGGTCCTCGCCTATACCATACGAGAAGGAGGAGGTGGAAAACGGGTGGCCATAGAGAGTCAAAACCTCCTCCCCACCACCACCACATACACATACACACACAGAGAGAGAGAGAGAGAGAACCACATCTGGCCGCTCGCCCGAGTCGAGGCGCAGTCGTGATTCAACTCTCGAACGCGCTACAAGTCAAAAACAAAAAAAAAATTTTTCGTTTCGTTTTGTGTGTGTGCATGTATGTGTTGTTTTTGACTCCGAGGTGGGGACTATATATCGCCCAGTTGAATTCCCAACACTGAATCCTCTACTTGTGCGACTGTGTCTCTCTCTACTGTGCGTGATAGTGTCTTCATCTGTGTCTGTGTCCCTTAATCTGGCCATACAGAAAGAAAAATAATTTGTTTTTTCGTGTTTTTTTTTGAAGTGGCCGGAAAAAAAAACGGATTTTTGTTTTTTTTTTGTGTATAAATCAAAACCAACGAGAAAAAGGAAGAGAGAGAGAGAGAAGTTTCATAGCCAAGTTTCATATATACACACACATCCATTCTCTTTTTCTTCTTCTTTTTGGCCGTTCTGCTGTGCTTATTAATGGTGAGTTTTTGCATTTTGCAAATCCTGAATTCTTTCAATTTGAAATCAAATTTTTCATGTAGGTTTTTTTTTTCCTGTGATGAAGAAACAAAAACAAATGTGGGAAAATCCCCATTTGTTTTTTTTGTTTTTTTTTTCTAAAAATAAAAAGGAAAATTTTACAAATTTTACAAATTTTATTTTTTATTTTTTTCAAGACTAGAGGCCATCATGGCCATATGCAGAGAGTTGTCTTGTCTTGTATTTTTTAAAAAGAAGCTAAAAGAGACCCGGGGCAGAGTATATATATATATATTCACTGTGTCCCGCCATTTGGTTATACACGAAAATAAATAAATAGAAATAAAAATAAATTTTCAAATCAAAAATAAAAAGAAAGAAAAGAAAGAAAAGAAAAGAAAAGAAGTTAAGACATCTAAGATGCGTCTCACGTGCGATATACTTATAGACTTACGACTATATAATATGTACCTATAAGAATAGAGAGAGAGAGCCGGCCTCGTCCGTCCGGCACATTCTTTGATTATTTTAAATTTGATTTAAAAAAAAAGAATAAGAAAAAAAAAAAAAATGAGGAGGACATGTGTAAGGTGGCGCCTCGAGTCCGCTCGAGTCCTTATCGGGGATCCCAGGGACGGGGGCCCATCTTTCTCTGCTTCTATTTTTTCTTCTGTTTTGTTGAAATGACAGGGAAAAAAAATGTTACAACAACAACAACAACAACAGCAACCGAATATAACAAACTAAAAGATTTTTTTTTTGTTTTGGTTTTTTTTTTTTAATATTAAATTGATGATACGAGTGAAAGTCGATATCAATTAAAATGTCAATTTTATTTTTTTTCCAAAAAAAGTGGGACAAAATTTGTAAAAATTTTCGATTCACATTTCGCAATATGTGAAATTCACGCCGTCGTTTTTGTTTTGTTTTGTTTTTGTTTTTTTTTTAAAATTTGTCTGTTTTTCTGTTTGTCGTGTCGTTCAGGTCCGTCGACGTCGAGCCCCGAAAATAATCGCCAAAATCAACGGTCCGGAAAGAAATGCGGTGTGAAGCGGTGGCCCTGAGAGACTTGGTGCTGTTCTCTGATTGTTGCTGCTCTCTCCTGTTGTTGTCATCATCTCCAGTTGTTTTTGTTGTTGAAAACAGTTGATTTTTGAACGTCAGTTTTTACGCAACTGTATTTTCATTGAAAAAGAAAGTGCGGCAATCCCCCATTTCTGTGCAAAAAAAAACAAACCAAAATTTCAGTGAATTTTTTGCCAAATCGAATTTTTTTTGTTTGTTCGTTTGTTGACATTTTTCATTGATTTATTGGGGTGGGAAAAAAAAAAGAAAACATTCGACGACAATGGCTCATTATTCGACGATGTTGTCCATGTTGACCATAGTCTTGGCGTTGATGATGATGACCGTCCAATCGGCGTCTGCTGGACCTGGCGGTCATCAGCGCAACAGCAAAATGAAACCGCCGCCCATCATTTCTGAGGAAACGTCCAACAAGAATCGTCGCACATCCGGTAAGATCATTCACATTCACTTTCTCGCCTATAAACTACATCGTTAAATTAAGAGCCAAAAGATTCTCGATTTTTTTTCTCCAATATTATTGCCTAAAAAAACAGACAATTTAATCAAATTGTAATAACAACAACAGTGGTAGAAAGACAAATGCCAATCCCTTGGAGCTGTATTAGATAAGTAGTTGTATAGTAGACACACACACACACAACAGCGGAGGAGAAGGTTCCACTATATTATATAGAACACACAAATAATAACAAGTATATATGTAGAGAGAGACAACAACCAAGAAATATATAGGTACTTTAATAAAACAAAATAAAACATAAAAAATCCGGTTTTTTTGGTTTTTTAGTTTTATTTATTTTTCTTTCTTACGACTCGTTTTTTGTTGTTGTTGTTGTGCCTCACTTGAAAAAATGTTGTTTGCTCATAACTTGAAATCGTATACTATCAGATTATGCAATAACAAATAAAAATATATATATATTTACGCTTCTAAAAATATTAGAATAATACCGGCAATAATTCAATTTGATGCGTGTTCTCTCCTACATGTAACACAACAAAAATGAACAAAGATCATGGCAATCGTTTTTTTTTTTGTTTAAATACGTCATCATCAGCGATGGGAAAACACACACGAAAAAAAAAAAGTATGACATTTCGTGTCATTTTTTTGGTTTATTTGTTATTTGCGATTGCGGGACACGATGCGAGGAAACGTGACTGGCTGTCCTTTCTGTTTCTTATAAACTTGACGTTCGATAGTTCAATTTCCAAGAAAATTTCAACAACAACAAAATGACCGCCGCGTCCATTATCATCCAAATGAGAAATAGACAATCAAAAAAGTGAATTTTTGAAAATCTATATTAAAAATACAAATACACAATTACTGATGGTTGGGGTTATATATCGATCCTTTTGGCTCGATTATCCACAAACTAATAAACTACAACTACACGGGCAAATATCTTGTTATTATATATATAATCTCTAATAAAACAGAAAAAAAAGTTTTCTTTTTTTCTTTCCTTTTTTTTTTTTTTTGAGCTGCTGTCATCATTCAAAGACTAGTCATCCACTTGATCCTTCCGACGACGAATCCTTTTTCCCAAGAAAAAATAGTTTTTTTTTTTTTTGTTTGTTTGTTTGTTGTATCTCTGGGCCAACAGTTGCCATCAGCTCTCGTCATCTATTTTTATATATATTTATCAAAAAACATCATCGGCTCTTGTTTGGCTGTCTGTCATTGTCTCTTTCTTAGATTTCTTTTTCTCTTTTTTTTTATTATTAATTTCCCCCGTTTGTTTCTTTTTTCCCTTTTTGTTTCGGACGAGACCAAAACATTCCACACCAAAGACAAACACAAAAACAAACACGTTTATACCCTATTAGAATTAGAATATATAGTATAGCCCCCCCCCCACTCCGCCGGGAAAAAAACAACAAAAAACCAGAGTTGACATTTCAGGATCACATACGTAGATCAACCGGAATAGGGGAGGGGAATTCTTTTTTTTATATTAAAATATTTCGAATTATAATTCTACACTTCTGAGCAATGGGTCCATATAAGCTCAATTGAATCTATTCTCACAGGATGGCAGGATCTATTTCTGTCCGGCAAATATTTCTTGTTATATATCATGTTATATATTGACTCACGGACGATGCGCTTGCAGTATATATACAGAGAACACACACAGAGAGAGAGAGAGAGAGTCAAAGAGTTCAGCAAGAAGTATATATGAGATAGGAAAAAAGGACGCGCTCCGACGACTTATTGATTCTCTCTCTCTCTCTCTCCTCTCTACGCTCTTCTGCTGTGATATTCTGGCGCTTTGGAAAACGCTGGCGGCATCGTCTCCGGCAACTCGTCCTCTCTCATTCTATCCGTTTTCTTTATCCTTTTTTTTTTCAAATGATTTGTGTGATGGTGGTGGTCGTTATAGACGCTCGACGTCGTTCGTTTTTATACATCCACGCATGGATGGATAGATACAAGGATCATCTTGAACGAGTTGTTGTTGTTGTTGTTGTCATATTTGGGAGGGGAAGGCAAAAAAATTGCGATTTGAATATAGGAAGGAAGTGGGACAGAGAATCTAAGAAATTTAAAAAAGGAAAAAAAGAGAGAATATTACACACAGAGTTGGGGCTCGTGATGGCCGGCGGCGGTGGCACGGAAAAAAATCGACAACATTTCTTCTTCTTTTTTTTTTTTTTTTTTGATTTTGCGGGTGTACGTAGATGGGATGAAACGTCACTGATTTTTGTTTGACAAATCAAATTCTATACGTCGTGAATCAAGTGCAGCAGTTGTTGCTGGTGCATTGACGGGCTGCGTGCCAATCAAATATGACCCGACAACATCCCGCAGGGGTCATCCACCACTGTCCACCACTATGTGCGTCTCTATAGCGTGAAATAAGAAATCAATTTGGATTATGTCTACGACAGCAACCAGCTGAATTTCAGATTTTTGTATTTTTTTTTTTTAAATAAATCATTTTGTTTTCCACGCGATTTTTGTTTCACCCCATTTTGTTTGTTTGTTGTTGTCAAAAGGGTCAAGTGGGTCTCTTCTTTTTATCAAGGAAATATGTTAATATTTTAGCTAAAAACAGACGATATATGAAGCGACATAGTGCCGTTGGCCAAAGTGAAAAGTCCATCGATTTTTTTGTTTTTTTTTTTTTCTTTGAATTTTATATTTGAAAGAAATTTTTTTTCCCATTTCGGATGGTTGCCAAGAATCTTTTTTCTTTCTTTAAAAAAGAATAACAACGACAACAACAAAAAGTTATAGAGATGTTGAAAAATTTTATTTAAAAAAAACTAAAACCCTGGCGGCGAATTTCTTGCACATTTTTTTGGTTACCAGTTGATTCGAAATTTAAAAATAAATGAAAATTTTTTTGTTTTTGTTTTTTTAATTGCGCGCAATCGAAACTGTTTTTTAATGTTTTATGCGGGCAACGCTGGCGCGTGCGCCGCCCATCGATTTCCGTCGCTTGAGACCGCCGCTTTTGTTTGATTATTTGATGATGATTTTCAAATTAATTTTAATTGTTTTAAATAATGAAGAAATGAAAATTAAAAAAACAAAACAAAACAAAGTGGATCACATCGTTCCGGATAACGATCATCTAAACAAATTGCGCAAGACCACCACCAGCCTCATAATGTGTCCAATATTTTTATTAATTGGGCGGGATTTTTTTTTTTTTTTTTAAATAAGAATGAAGAAAAACAAAATGGCAGACGAAACGCGACGGGATACCGGCGACACCATTCGCCAAAAAAAAAAAATAAAATAAAAAATTTAATTTTTTATTTTAACATTTTTTGATTGCCCTATAAAGGAGGAAATACTGCGTGTGGTCTTGTGTTGTTGTTGTTGTTATGTCGGGTATATAGTCAATGGGGTCATATCTTCTTCTTCTTTTTTTTTTTTGGCGGGGGGGACTGATGTCGCTATACATAAATAAAAAAAACTAAAATTTTGTTAGAAAAAGAATACAAGAAAATAGACATCGTTCATACATATACATATGCAAATTTCTAGTTTTTAGTTTAGTGGCATCAACATTCAAAATGGCTAAAGCCAGTGTCGATATTAAACAATATTTGATAGTTCCCCGGCGTGTGTATATATATTTTTTATTATTATTCTGTTAAAACTTATACGATCGTCTTCGTTAAATTCGATTCTTGTTTTATGTATTTTCTTGATTTTGATTCATTGATCAGTTGACGATGGTGGTTGAAAAATGCAAGTTGATTGGCTTATACATTCGTCTATTTTGAGCTATACGACGCTGCCAGCGTTTTAAAGTTGTTTTTTTGAAATAACATTCAAATGGGCCAGCACAAGTTCAATCTCTTTTGATGGCATTTGTGTGTCACTCGTTTTTTTTGGGGGAGGACACAAAGTTTGTTGCTCTCTCTCTCATCTCTCCAAGACTTATTACAAAGTTTGTACATTCCAACTTGAAATGAAATGTGTCGAACGAGACGCCACAAAGAGCGAAATTTTGTGCGCGACGTCATCACCGACATCCTATCCATTACATAATGAATCAAAGACGAGTTATATAGTCCCAGATTTTTTGAAATTTTATCACTGTTTTTTTTTGTTTTTTTTTTTCAATTGGAACTTTAGGGGGTTATCGATCGTAGGATGAGGCGACGTCATTTTCAAATCAAATCTTAAATTAACTTAAACTGAAAAAAAATGTCCAACTGGGTTGTGTATTCATTCCCTGAGCGGGTGTCGATTTGTATTTTCTTATCATTTGTGCGCTCATTTATTACCCGTCTATTTATACTTTAGTATATGTAATAAATAATTAACCCATCATTTGATTTTTATTTGATTTAAATGAAACAGATTGCCATTTCGGTAAGAAAGTCTACGAATTGGAAGAGAGATGGAATCCGGATCTTGGATCACCGTTCGGCGTCATGTATTGCATCCGCTGCGAATGTATAGCGGTAAGTTTTTTTTTTTGTTCATTTCCTCCGCTCGACGATCGATGATAGTAAAATGATGGCGCTCAAAAAAAATGTCGTCATTTTCATTTTCATTTGTTTGTTTTTTTTTGTACACATTTGAAAAGACACAATTCTTTTTAAAACAGTTATTTACGTGTGTGTGCTGTGTGTGCGTGTCAATCCGTCAATCGTGTCCCGTCAGCCAAAATTCAAAAAGGAGCGACGATCCTTTGCTGATGTGATGATAGTTCGTTTCGTCACCTTTTTTTCATGGGCTCTTCTACATTTTCACCGTGTTTTTTTTTTTAAAAAAAAAAGAATAACAAAATAGACGAGATAAATAAAAGAATTGGATAGGGTCCCGTAAGAATGATGGGTAGAATAAAAGTGAGGGGGGCCAACTGTGTGCACCGAAAAAAAACATTCCTGAGATTCTTATTTTTTTTTTTTTTTTTTTTTTGTTTTTTTCCTTTCTTTCTTTGATTTATTATACGATTCTTGTGTTTTCCCAGTTTGACTGAAAGGAGCTGAGCTCCTGCTGGAATGTCGCCCTTCCAACATTTCTCTCAATTCCCTTTTGAGTTGATTTTCAAAATTTCTTGATGTTGTCATCGGACGTTTGTTGTTTTTTGTGTTGGCAATAATATTATTGACAAGGTTTACATTATCATTTCAAATAATAATCATTTCAAAATGTCGAGAGACTTTTGAGGGATGAATTTAGAAATCTCTTTTTCTGAAATTCATTCAAGTGTTATATTAACGATCTAATTTCCCTTGTCGATGGTGGGGGTAGAGAATGTTAACAAGTTACCACTCGGTTGTTTAATAAGGGCCCTGAAATAAGAGAGTGTGAGCCCCTGCTGTTGGTTATATACAAGACGATGCAGGAGCACATCTCAGCTATAGAATTTTGTTGAGGGCCATCATCCTCGTTTATCCTGTGTTGAAACACAGAGACACGAAGTGAAATCGATCTCTCCCGCTGGGTTTAGAACTCTCCCAATTTTCGATTCATCAGAGTTTTCTTTAGCTTTTCCTTTTCTTCTCTTATATTTTAGAGAAGTTTGTTTGAGGGTATTTTTTAAATAAAATAATGGCCAATGCACACACACACACACACAGAGAGAGAGAGAGAGAGAGAGAACAGCGCAGCCAAGTCCCAAAATGAAATAACAAAACAAATTGGGGGGATCGGATTACTCAGCGACGCCGCTAGAGGAGACTGTTTCCCAGTCGTGACGGTCGGTGCTGGTCGTTCCCGCGGGAAACGGCACACGTGATGGATCCGATTTCCAGACCCGGCGCCATATAGTCCGCCATTGTTTTTTGATGATTTCCTTGTAGAAAATTTGTTTTTTTCTTTATTTTCTTATTTTGTTGTTGTTGTTGTTGTTGTTGTTGGCGGATTGGCAGGTGCAAAAGAAACGAAGGATCGCCGGACGGACACTATGCCGAAACATCAAAAACGAATGCCCAAAACCAAATTGTGATGAGCCCGTCTTATTGCCCGGTCGTTGTTGCAAAGTTTGTCTAGAAGACGGAGCTATCGGTAAGTTTTCTTTTTTTTTTTTCAATTTGAAGTTTTGATTTTTTTTTTTTTTTTTTTTTCTAATATTTAGGAAATAAATATAAATTTTTAAATTGAATATTTCTTTTTTTGGCGCTCATCGCAAAAATCAGATTCAACATGTAGATATTAAAAACATTTCAAGTTTTTTGATTATTTTTTATTTTTTACCTTTTCAAGTGAAAAAAAAAACAAAAAAAAAACTATACAAAATGAAGAAGAAGGGAAAAAAAGATGGTAGATATCAGATATAGACGGGAGCTGGGACGGAATTGGCGCCAATTCCATACTCGGATGTTGTTATGTTTTGGTAGAGAGACTAAAGAAATCGAATAATAATAATCTTCTTAGAAATTCTTTTTAAAAAAAAAAAGAAATAGTTTTGATCGTGGGGGAGGTGATATTTCTATGGGAAATGTATAAATATCTTGTTAGACGTCAATCAGATATTGTTTTTGTTGTTTTTGTTTTTAAGAATGGATGAATTTGATTGATTATTTTATATAGAAAAAATTCTATTGCATATTTTTCTGATTGATTTCATTTCCTTAAATTGGGTGATGTAACGGCAGGTTTGGGACCGTTGAAGGAGGACGTTTCTCGGATCGGTTTCGACGACGACGACAAGCAAGTCAAAGGTATGCCACCCCATTTGATTTTCTATAAAATTTCATCATTTCTCATTTATTTATGAAAATTTGTGTTATCATCATCATCATCATCATCATCATCCCCGCCAAATTGAATGTGGCGTCGCTCTCTAGACCCGTAACCGGTCGATTCATTTTTCGCATTCCATATCGTCCGCAATTGGTTGATACTTTTGCACCGTTGGCATGTGCTGTGTTCTCAGAAATCAGCAGCAGCAGCAGCATTGGGAAATGTCATTTTCAATTCATTTTATTATCGAAAGAAAAAGAAAATAAGATGATGACGCAACGGTGGGGGGGGGGGGGGCCGCCCAGCATGTCCATTGACGACGAGTATAGATGAGATTATTTTGGCTCGACGCTCAGAACGAAGCTAAGAAGAAGAAGAAAGAAAGAAAGAAAGAAAGAAAGAAACAAGATGGCAATCTCCGACTATATAATATAACTGAGACTTGTGTCGCGACGTCTAGTACTTATCCGCCGCGACGTCGCCGCATTAATCTCTTGGCTGTTTGGCTCCTCCTTTTCTTCCTTTCTCTCCCACCACCACCACCCCCTTTTTTTTTTGGGGGGGGGGGGGAGGTGGAGAAGGTTTTGTGTGTCAATTGAATCACGATGAAATTCAATATAGAGACGAAAATATATAACCGCGGGAATTCACTCTGTCCAAGTATACACATAACGTCGCTCCCGAAATTCTAACTGACGTTTGTTTGTTTATTTGTGTGTGAAAGTTTCTGACCGACTTGTTTTTAACGAGCAGAACATTTTGCCGGGGCAACTCGTCTCTCCGCTGCTCTGCTCTGTTCAAATAACACACAGCACAGACAAAACACACGCAATCAATTAATTAATTGATTAATTAATTAAATGCTAATGTGCGGGGCGCTCACCAACTCGCCGTGCAAAAACCCAACTACACGTAATAGACAAACAGAAGAAGAAAAAACAAAATGAAAAGTTTACACATCAAAAATTAAAATGGTAGGGGGGGGGGGGGAATGATTACAACGTGCGCTCAGAAGTCTACAAAATTCCTTGAATAATTTAGAAATAAAAGAAGTATATATACCTAACTACCTTTTTCTATATGTCTGGCCATCATTGCCCAAGGAAAGACGAACGTAACTGCGTCTAGTTTTTATTTTATTTTATTTTTTTAAAGTCGATGACGGGTCGGTCTGCCCCATTGGGAAAATTCAATTTAATTTTCAAATTTATTTATTTTTTTTTTGTGCAGATTTCGCGGCTTTGTTGACGAAAAAGACGTCGACGTCTTCTGCTAGTCCGACATTGACGTCTACGAGCGTCGTCAATAATAAAAACGTTTTATCCGAAATGGCGACTGGACGTTTCACATTTCAGAAACGTCATTTGTATTTCTCATTGGTTATTCCAAGCCCGGAAGCGGATGCTTCATCTGCGACTGTCGGCGTGATTCGACCGCCGCGCTACCTCCAATTCCTCAGCGAAGACGGCAACATCTTGGAAGAGCAGGAGCTCACCACCAACGACTATTACAACGCCACCGGCAAGGTAGATTATCATCATCTTATAATATTCAAAGAGAAACCGAACAAAAATATACCCAAATTATTATTAGAGAGATATATAATACAATAAGATTTAAGTTTGTATACAACTACTAGACTATATGGGCAGACAGCAGCATTTCCCACAACAGTTAGGATAGACACAATAAGATGGGAATGATCGAGTCTGGAAATTACAGAGTCTGACTCCCGATCCTCCCCTCCTCAATCCATCATCAAATGAAAAAAATACAACAAAAAAATAAATGTTTATATGGGCAAAAGAGTGTGTGTACCGTATAGCCAGTTGTAAGACTATTGGGGAGGGGCAAACAGCAAACAAAATCACGAAAAAAAAATTCCGCTGGACTGTTGCACTGCTGCTAAAGATTTATTTCGATTGAATTCCACGAATTCGTCATTGAAATATACCCCCCTGACAAATGAGGAGCAAAATGAGGAGACAGAGAAGGTCGACCCTTGCGGCTCCTCATGTAGGCTATAGCCTTGTCAAAATTTATAAAAAAAATTGAGTATTTTAAAATTATGAACGCAAAGAAAAAAAAAATTGAATTTTGGTAAATTTTGTCTTAGATTTGCGGCGTTTGGCGCAAAGTGCCTCGAGTGTACAAGCAACTGCTTCGCGAGGAGAAACTGTGGGTGGCCCTGATGGAGGACAAGGACGGTGAGGCCATCACGGGCCGTGTTTCCCGCTACAAAGCTCTGGCCACTGAATTGTTGAGCGCCGTATTGACGCCTTCCTTCTCGTCGTCGTCGTCCTCGTCTAATTCTCCTTGTCCGTCTTGCGGCGGCACGGCCGCCGTTTCAATGGCCAGCGCGTCCAACAGCATTCACGTGACAGTCGCCGTTTCGGGACTCGTCTCAAAAGGAGCTGACGTCGAAACGTTTGTCGTCCGTTTAGAAACATTGGAAACGGGAACTCATCCGTCGCGTGTCATCGAGGAACTCGTCACCGTCCAGAAACCGCAAGAGGTAAAAACAAAAAACAAAAAATAAACTTTCACGCGTCAATGTGTTTTGTTTTTTTCGGGGGTGCTGGACAAGTTCCAAACATTTTCATAAATGACGTCATAGCCCAACTATAAGAAAGAAGAAGAAAAAGTTTTTTTTTTTTTTTTTTTGGTTGTTGTTAAACTCCGCGAGAAAAAGAGAGAGAGAGAGAGAGAGAAGATGGATGGACATTGTCTCATCACCAGCGCAGGCTCATAAATCTTAGCACTCAACGACTCGTTGAGGTTCTTATATACTACTCTGAACAAGAAAAAAAAGTTTTGCCTCTTTTCATTTGTTTGTTTTGTTTTGTTGTTGCGGACGATTTTCACCGCGGGATTCGAATTCGAAACTTGTGGCCTAAAACAAAAAACAGTTTTGAATAAGTCAGTGAGATGCAGTTGACCAAATTGGATCACAAACTGGCAGTCAGCCCGGCCGCCCAGTCGTCGCCGTGCGTCGTCCACCGTCTTTTCTTTTCTTTCTTTTCTTTTTTTTTTTCGATTCTTTCGTCCTGCCGCTGGCCGTCTTTATAACCGTTTCTTCTTCTTCTTCTTCCAGAATGATGTACGGCACAATCACCTTCTTCTTCTTCTTCTTCACTTTTTTTTTTTTTTTTTCTTTTTGGCCATGATGGCCGTCTTCTTCTTCTTCTTCTTCCTACTACTATTCGTTTTCTCTTCTTCGTCTTTAAGCTTTTGACTATATAAGAAGAGAGGCTGTGTCTATACGTCCCGCGGGTTAGAGCGTTGCAGCACCCGTCTCTTCTTCTTCTTCTTCTTCTTCTCATATAAAAATCGTCTGAAAATGCTGGCGAGAGAGCGAGTGCCGGGGCCATGTCCTTATATATATATATTCCATCAAGATTTCTATATCCTTATCTGATTTGTGTGTGTATATATATTTTTTTTTCTTTTTTACCTTTTTTTTTTTTTCGGGGTTATATCGCAGAGAGAATTTTGTGTCTATATAAGATAGACCGCTGATGCGCTTATTATTATTTCTTTTCTGTGTGGATTGAGGTAAAAAAATTAAAAAAAAAAAAAGGAAAAAAATTTTTTTTTTTTTTTTTTTTATTGGAATTGTCCGGGATGTGTGCTGGCGCCGCAGTTATATATTCCAGAAAAAGCTGATGATGGCTATCAAAAAAGAATCTTTTGCAACAACAAACCCCCCCCCCCCCCCAAAAAAAAAAGGCTAGTCTAGTCTCCTTTTTTTTTTCTTTGGGCTGAGGCGCTTGTGTGTTATTTGATTCATTGAGCCAAAGTCGTGAAAAAAAAAAAAAATAGACGACGAGACTATTTTTGAAAAAGCTTTTCCTATATACATATCGTTGTGCTGGCGATAACCATCACGAATCGACGAGTGATATACGAACGGTGGAGAGAGACTCCGCTAGCGCCCGGCCCGGCCCGGCCCGGCAGCTCGTCTCCCCACCAGCCTTATATATGTATAAGGTCCCTTAAAATATACATATTCGGGAGTGTGTGGAATAGATAGGCGGAGGGGATTTGGGCGTCCCGCCGTCCCGTGCCGTGTGGCTCCCGCGTGGCGCGCGCGCCGCTCATAACCTTGGCCGTTCGTCCAGCGTCACACCACCACATTGGAAAATATTTTCGTTTCGGGTTTGGTGACCGCGCCGACTGAAATAAAAATATGAAAAAAAATTTTATTTTTATTTTTACTTTTATTTTTTTGAAATTTGGATGATGATCGGGTGTAGTCTATATTTGGTGTAACAGTTCAGAGCGTTCACTAGTGAGTGACTTATCCGACAGCAACCGAAAAATAAAATAAAAATAAAAAAAACTTTTTATTTTGAGTGTGAACAACTGCGCAGCATAGAACTTGAATTTCTTTTAAACAACAAACTGGACCAGCAGCAGCAGCAGAAAAAAAAAAAGATAAAACGGCCCAGTAAATGTCAGTTACAACTGTGCGGGCAGGGACGATTCCGAGACTTTGATTGTGTCATGTTATTATAAAATAGAAAAAAAAAAAAAAAAATAGTGGCTGGTCGACACTTTTTGGTTCTATCCTTGTCAGTTGCGAGATATGGAGACGCACTTTTTTGTATTTAATATTTGATTTGATTCATTTTTTGGTGTTTTTTTTTTTCGGTTTGACGAATCGAATCAAATTGAAAACAACAACAATGCTCACAAAACAAAAACAAAAAAATTGAAATAAAAAAATAAAAAAAAAAAAGGTTATAAAAGAAAGAAAGAAAGAAGAAAAAAACAGTCAGAGTCGCGACACAGGGCTTTTTTGGCAGACGGGCGCGACGTTACACACTCGCGAGACTCTTATATATGTCCGTCTCTCTCTCTCTTCTTTTTCTTCCTGGTGTTGTTGGATGACAAATTCGGATTGCCTTATTCGTTTGATTTTCAAGATTCTTCTTTTATATATTTATTTGGGCGTTATTGTCTTGTTGGCCCCATTCGTTTCTCTCTCTCTCTCTTCTGAAGAAGAAGAAAACAAAAAAAGCAATTCCAGGGTTGTCGTCATCGCATGTCAGCAGCAGCAGACAAACATTCCACATCGTTCCCTATCAACTGTCTTAGTCTTTTCATCCGCTGGACGAATAAAAACAAAGAAAAACAATTTTTTGTTTTTGGCCCAAATGACGTAGCTGCTCTGACGCACGGGGGAGGGACATATAATGGAAGCGTCCATCGATTTCACGTGTCGTTTTCTATCCCTCATCTTCAAGGTTAATATTAATTTTAATTTTTGTTTTTTTGTTTTTTGTTTTTTAAATCAAAAGGTGAACGTGGTTGAAGTCAGGACAGTTTTGGAAGCTCAAGAAATGAGGCTGTTATTGCGCGGACACATTGTATTGAGCGTTCACGCCAAACGGGCGCCCGACGTCCGTCTGAGGGGACCGTTCGGTCCGCGCATCGCTTGCGATTTATTCGATTCACTCGTCACCACTGGCGACGCTCTCCAATCGGATGCTCCTGCTGCTGGCGAAGTGTCATCAATATCAACTTCTTCTAGCGTTTCTTCCGCCGGCCTGGCTTGGATGTACATCGGTAAAACAGGATCGATTCATTATCGTATCAAATTGCGCGGATTGCAGTCGAAAGTGACGCGGGTGACGATCGAATCGACGGGATCGAGTAAAGCCAATAAGAAACCGAAAATCGTTGAAGATGTGACGGACATGTTGTCCTTTGTCGACATGAAAAACGACGGAAATGTCTACTGGATCAACGGAACGGTGAGCCGATTGGCCGCTAAAGATCTGGAACTTTTATACGAAGGTGAACTTTACGTCAATGTGGCGACGGAACAGTTTCCCGTGTCTGAAATACGCGGCAAATTGGTGCCGAGATTGGCCGGCGAATCGCATCTGGCCACGGAGAACGGACCCGTTTTACTCAATCCCGTTGGCAATTCAACGGCAACAAATCGGGCGGCACTCGGATGGGTCCACGTCGACAAGGAATGCAATTTCCATTACGATGTGGCCGTCACGAGTAGCTCGACATTGTCCAGCAGCGGTGGCCGGCCCAGAGATCAATTGGCAAACAGTTTGACGGTGTTGGAATTGGTGGACATTCCTCGCATCAGCATCGAACATCAAAACGGTGGAACGTCGTCGCCCGGCTCCAGTGGCATCATGTTGATGGACGGCAGCGAGCCGAGCAATTACGGCGAAATCCCATTCATGCCCAACATTCGTCTCCTCGAAGAGTTTTCCGGTTATCAAGTGGAAAACAGCGTTGCCGATTTGAATAAACTTTCACTGGCCAGAATGGAAGCCGGTGTGGCTTATTTGAAATTGACCGAAGCTCCTGTCATCGGCACTGGAACGCCTGGAGCACAATTCCAGGGTTGGTTGACGAATGTTCACGTTCCCGGATCGTGTTTGCCCATCGGTATGGGATTATCGCCCGGTGGGGATGGCCTTACGGGAGAACAATCCATTCTGGGCGTCCAGGGCTACGTTTTCGATCGTGCCCAGGATGATAACAACGAAATACCAATGGCGACGACTCGATGTTTTTACGAAGGGAAACTCTACGACGACGGGAAAGCCTGGACGGCCGAACACGATCGTTGCATGATGTGCTCCTGTCAACGCGGACGTGTCGTCTGCGATCCAGTCGTCTGTCCGGCACTGAATTGCACTGGACCATCGGCCGCCATTATTCACCCGCCAGGCGATTGTTGTCCTCAATGTGAAAGTAATTCAAACTCTTCCATTTTTTCATTTAAAATTTTGTATTAAATGGTTTTGATTTTTTACAAAAAAAAGATGTGACTAAAACGGTGACGGAATCGTCTAGACGAGGTTGCCATTTTGAAGGTGATCAGAAATTTCATCCGGCCGGAAGCCGTTGGCATCCGTATTTACCTCCTTTCGGGTTCAGTAAATGCGCCGTTTGCGTTTGCGATGTAAGTTGAATAATTTTTTTTTTAAATCAATAATTAAAAAAAAATTTAAATTTCTCCTTTTTTTTCTTTTAGCCGTTAACTTTGAAAGTGGAGTGCACGAAATTGACTTGTCCACCGCTGAGTTGTCAGGAGAGCGAAGCTTACAGACCGGATCCCATGGCCTGTTGTAAACAATGTCCAGCAGCTCCGTCGACGACGACACAATCGACGGCGGCCATTTTGGCCAATAAAGAATTGCTCGGGGAAGAGGCACAAGCTCGAGGCGAAGTGGACATTCTCTCGTCCGGCGGATGTCGATTCAAAGGCGACGTCTTTGAGAACGGCGAGGAATGGCATCCGCGCATCCAGCCCTGGGGAGAAATGAGATGCATCAACTGCAACTGCAAGGTATCATTTATTTTGACTATGCCAACTATACTATCAAATGCAATGGGAAAATTTGACTAACAAATTGGTTCAAAACATTTTCTTCATTTTTTTTTTAATATTATAAAAAAAAAGGACGGAAAAGTGAAATGTAAACGGAAGAAGTGCGTGAAAACGAGATGCAACGGTGGCAGACCGGCGACATCTACCGCTGGAGCTGACGATTGTTGTCCGTCTTGTCCGGAAGATGGCCCCACTGTGTCTCAATCGTCGTCGTCATCGGCCGCCACTTCGGTCGTCTCGTCTGGTCACAACAAGAGCAACAATGGCGACGCCGACGCCAAAAAGAAAAGGCAAAGAGAAGGAAGGAGTCGCGTCGGCGCCGGATCGCACAACAGCCGGACGCACAGCAGACAATCACAACATCAACTACCGACGGCTTAAACATAACAAAACAATTTCTTGATTCAACGGCCATCGAACAACAACAAAAAAAAAAACCTTTATTTTATTTTTTTTTTTGAATTTCAAATTTTTCGCGCTAAAAACATGAGGGAAAAAAAAAAATAGCCGGATATTGATTTTAACTGCTAAATTTCCATTTTTTTTTTCTTCAAGAAAACTAAAAATGGTGACCGCACCCCGTTCTAATAATTAAAAAGTTCACTTTCTGTTTTATTTTTTTTCTATTTCTTTTTAAATATATGTATATATTATATACTCTTCCCCCCCCCCCCCCCTTCTCCGCGGCTAGTTATATATATATATATCCAAGACGTGAATATTATTTTATGCAAAAAAAACAACAAACAAAAAGTCTTTGCTTTGAAATGTCGATTTGAATCGACAACCAAACATAACAAAACAGTCAAATCTGATGGATTCTTTTTGTTTTTTGGGGGGCTAGCGCTAATTATTTTTTGTTTTCGCTTTGTTAATGATGATGGGAACGTTTGTGCCAAACCGAACAAGATAAAAATGTATAACCCCGCCCCCGCCCGCCCGCGACAACTGCACACACGCGAAAAGACGTGAAACGAACGATAGAAAATGTGACTATTTTTAAAAAGAAGAAAAAACAAAAAGAAAATGTGACACGAGACACGACAATTGTTTAAAAGAGCTAGGGGATTAAAAAATTGTAAATATCTTGAAGATTTTATTTGAGCAGTCCTAATTGAATTTGAAAAGGAGAAAAAAGTCAAAGAAAAAGCAGTTGAATTTTTCTTTATTTCTTTTTTTTTGTTTTTTGTTTTTTGTTTTGTTGTTGCAAATTCAAGTCGTCCACGAGAATGAAATTAGAGACATCCCTCCCAAACTTGAATATCGATTCATAATCCACCGCCGAATTACATAAATCGTCTGTGAAAAACAAAAAAGAAAAATGAAGAAAAAAAAAAAAAAACATTTTTTGTTTGTTCAAATTCAAAAAAATATGAAAATAATTATAATAATAATTAAAAAGAAAAACACACACATAAAACTAGAAGAAATCCTGGTTGTGTCCAGTCTGATGAGCTTATTGTACCTATTATATCCATACACTGAAACAAAAAAAAGTCTCTCGTGCCAGCCTCCCCCCCTACCCACCCCAACGCTATAATTATTATACAACTCCTGTAATTTTCCCTCCTCTCTTTTTCGTATACATTTTTTGATTTTTCAATTCTTCTCGTGTGTCTCTGCTTTTGGATTTATCGACAAATATCCACACGCCCGTCATTTTGTTCATTTTCCGTATCCCCTAAACATTTTTTTTTCAAATTCAATTCGAATTCTTTGTACATATGATGAATGTCCTCTTTTAATTGTGCATGCCCATTTTTTTATTATTGGTCAACCATTTCAAAACAACAGTCTAAAAACAACAACAACAATCCAGCCATGTTTCTCTAAAATAACAAAAATCGGATGAAAAAAAAAAACATTTCAGTTCCACACAGAAATTGGTTTTCCAATTTAAAAAAAAAAAAAAAACAAAAAATAAAATAAAACAAATTTCTTTTTAAAGAGATCGCAGAAATGAATCAAGCAAAATACGATTTAAAAAAAAAAAAATTTAGTAACAAATAATAAATAACAAATTTCAATTGATTTTTATTTCATTTTTTTTTTTTTTTTTAAATTCATTCATGAATTTTCGATCGGGCGAATTTAGACGATGCATTCCGAGTAACAATCAAACAGCCAGGAGAAAAAAAAAACAAACAAAATTTTAAATGAAAAAGATCCCATGCAAAATTCAAAATTCATTTCTATCTCTTTATCTATAATTTCATCCATTTTAACGACCTCTTTCTCTCTCTGTCTCTACACCGTCAATTGTTTTCACACAAACAGTTTTATTCAAATAAACACGCAATCCAGTCACCTCCCTTTTTTGCAAAATGCCCTCACACAAATTTTTTTTTTTTTTTTTGAGTCCCTTCCCCCTCCCACAAACACACACAATCCACCTAACTGACGACTGACGTCATCTTATATGATCAGAGGCTATATATTACATTTTTATGTTTCATGTTTTCTGATTTTTTTTTTTTTTCCTTTTCTACGTTTTATTGTTTTCATTTTTCATAACTACAGTTCAAACAAAAATAATCAGCAGCAGCAGCCGCAATATGACGATGTAGCGCTCGCAGCCACCGCTAATTTGTAATAATAATAATAATTACGATAATAATGTGTTTACGATATAGTAAATTCGCTTATTTGCTCTCTCTCTCTCTCTCTCTCTCTCTCTCTCTTTCTATTTGATTATTATCATTCTACATTTCTTCCTTTGATATTGAAATAATAATAATAATTCATCAAATTCAATATTGATCCTGACTGCTGGTCGTGTGTGTTGCGTCTTGTTTTTTTTCGGAGAAAAGATGTGTCGTTTTCTTTTTTCAGACACATATGGAAAATGAGCCGAGTTCAAAACTGTCAAAAACATGGAGAGATCAAAGGAAAGAAAATGGCGCTGAATTATTTGAAATATTGTTTTTTTCTGACGTGATGATTTTTCTATAAATTCTTTTTGTTGATTCAAATTTTGAATTATTATTATTTTTTTGGGGATGTTTTTCTGTTGTTGTTGTTGTTGTGTATGTGTGTATGCCAGACGGAACAAGGAGAATGTATAAAAAAAAAGAAAGAAAATCTGAACGAAAAAACACGCGACAAATATTTGATGATGCTGATGGTTAATTAAAAAAATTCGATGACTATCGGAAATTTTTCACTCTATTTCTCTCTTTCCTTTTGGTTTTTTTTTTTTAAATTGGCTTATTATATAATGACACCATTTTCTGGTCAGAGCGCTGCTATTCAAAATAGAAAATGTTTTAACAAAAAAAAAGGAATTATAGACATTTATTCTCGCACGTATTTTATTATATTTTTGTTTTGTTTTCTTCAAAATCATCTAAATAGATTCGAAATGATGCAAACATTTCTGATGATATGGTGTCGGCTCTTTTCTCCTAATAATAATCATCTCCCATTTAAAAAAAACATTTTTGTAAACCGAATATTTGGCGATGAAAATGCGAATCTTTTCCGATGATTGACAAAACCGTGTGTGTTTGTTATATACATTTATACCTCCATCTGATATTATTATTATTATTACATCATTTCTATCTCTTTCATATTTCTTTTTGAATGATTAAATTTTTAAAAAATTTAATAATAATAAGAAAACATTTGATTGTAAACAAACAAAAAAATGAAGTTACTATTTTTTTGTGTTGGCTGACAAAATCGATGGGCAACTCGGATGGGAACCGTAACATGTGCGCATCTTCGTCTACAACTCCAATGGCCCCTTTTAGTCATCGGGTTCGGTCGGTCGCTGCTGGACCCCGTCAGCTGACTGTCTTCTCACGCAAGGCGAGCCCAGCTCTCCGTGTTCACGCAATGAAAAGAAACAACTAATAATAAAAAGGTAAACAAATAAAGTAAGAAAAAATAGAAGAAAACAATAAAAAGATGGCCGAATAAATTTGAAAATAAATTCGTTTGCGTGAATGAATGAATGAATGACTGTGAACAATCGAAACTCGACGTCGAAATGAGCAAAAAAAAAAAGGAGTCGGCTAATCGCGAGGGTTCAAAATCGAGTGGAGTTTTGTTGTGTGAAAAGAGAGAGAAATATAAGGACGACGCTGATAATCTGCTCTCTCAGTTGAATATATATGTTGAAGAGCTCCACTGGAAACCCTATAGCGTCAATCTAAATAGAGAGGGACCCGTGAACAAGAGAGCTGAGACTGCAGCTGCTCCATTATACATGGAGCCATAGCACTGAATGCAAACGGGACTTAAATGCGTCGAGGACTCGCTTTTTATTTTATATATAGAATGCGGTCACCGTTTAACTTCCATTATTCCACCATCGTCAATTTATAGGAGGAAGTGAACATTTTTTTTTTTTTTAAATTCAAACTCTTGAAACTGTTTGTTTGTTTGAATCCCCTCTAAATCCTGTCAATCAAAAAATCTACCCCACCATGTATTATACTCTGATTTCGATCCTTATTCCCAATGCTCAACAGTCAATATGCGTTTCAAATTTGTAATCTATAATGAAATTCATATAATGTAAGTACTATTCAATCAATAAGCTCATTATAATTTATAGTTTGAAATGAAATATAGGACAGGAGGACTGAACGAACTAAATATTCAAATGCTGTGTACGATGTTGATGCGATAAAAATCATCTTGTTGGCGCAATATAAGTCTACGGCCGCTCCCACATTTTTTTTGGCGATAAGATAATCATATGAAATGGACAATAAGCGGCATCGAGTTCCTTTTTTCTTTTTTCTTCAACTGCCTCCCTGTTCCGTTTTTTTTCTTTATTTATTCTTGTTTATGATGTCGACCGCGAATGACGAACAACAATAGTCCACGTTATAATCATTGAGAGATGCAAAGATGTACGTATACAAGGATCAAGAAGGATCTAGAAAATATCCGTCTAGAGGCTGTGTCGCTGCGCTTTCGCGGGATTATTGCGGTTGAGTAGACGATGCCATTTTCTTTCTATTATGATTAGATTAGAAATTATTTCCTGGCCGGCTTATTTCTAACCACCACCAACAAAAAATCGTTTGTTGTATCCATCCAAGAATTAAGATCAGATTCTTTTTTTTTTCTAGTCTGGATATAGAAAATGATTTGTTGTGTATGTGTGTGTGTGACGGGGGGAGGCTAGGTATATAGAGAAGGGGGGGAGAAAGACGAAACAATTAATTGTTTGTCCTGACTGGTTAAACAAAAAAAAAAAAGTGAACACAAACTCTTGTCTATGTATAGAGTCTCACACCTGGACAACATAGAACACACACAATTATTATTGTCACCCTCAGCAGGCAGCAGTGGTGAGTCACAGAGCAGACCCAAATGTGATGTATATGTAACTAACTTTTATATATAGAAATATACTTAACTGATGTTCAAGGGATGATGTTTCGCATAGACGCACGCGATTGCATTTCTCAAACATATGATGTGGACATCATTCACCATCATCGGCGTCCCAAAATGCGGTGAATTATTGAAATGATTTTGCTCGTCGCCGTCCATCGTGTGTTTTTTAAATAAAAGGGGCGAGGGACAATGTCACGATATCTACCTTTATATACCTCTCCCCCAATTGGATCTATACAATTTCAATGTGTACAAAAAAACTGAAAATCAGTCGACTGCCATCTCGATCATCCACCTATAAGCCCCTTGCAAGGGGATTTGGATATATATTTCTAGCGCTTGTGTGTTATTTACATGTTTTGTGGTCGATGAGAGCTCTCCTGATTTCTATCTATACCCAACACACAACCAGTACAGGAAATTTTCTAAGTTGTAAAACTAGTATATTAGATTGTCAGTGAGATGTTATCGATGTTGAGTAACAGCTTCATCTGGTGCGACGCTAAGGGTGGGTCTCTCTGCAATCAACGACACTATTATAATCGAACACAAAATGTATATAAGTTCTATCCTTATTTTTAGAATATAAGGATTTTATAGGACCTAAATAACTTCTGATGAACGAGCCATTGGTTCCGCTACACTCACAGAGTCCCTGTACTGCCGGCTGCACGTGTTTTTCTCCCTTTTATTATAGAGAAATATTCAATTCATCGACACTCTCCCCTAAATATCAAAAATATGATATCATATAAGAAGAAGAAGAAAAATGTTAACATAATAGAGGTGATGCTGATTCGTCACAGTGGTCTAGATCCTTTTCATATGCCGCCTGTTCTATCATCTATCCATCAGTTGAACCAGCAGCCGCGTCCCTTTTTTTTTTTTTTTTGGGGGGGGGGGGGGGGGGGGGGACCCGTTTGAATCGACACGCCTTTTCAATATCGCATTTGTCTTGGACTGCGCATTATTCACGCTGACTGACTCTATAATACTATCTAGGCCTCTGTTGGTCTCAAACATTTTCTCTTATATTCTGATATATTGAATGCGCTTTTATTCAAAGGCAGAATGAAATATCTACAGGTTGGCGTGATGATGTTGTCATCGTATTATACCCTGATGATGTCCTTTAATGGCGAATTTCGATTTTCGCGCACATCTTAGGAATCCATTATTATTTAAATAGACCCGATCTAATTTACATTCAAAGAATTTCGATCATCTGATGAAATTGTTGACCATCACTCAATTAAAATTTTCAAAATTTTTAGAATTTCAAATGAAATATAAGATAGAATAACGAAAGAAGAGATAAAAAGATATGGGGGGGTGAAGATTGTCGTCGACTGATTGGTTGACGTACGTCGTCGACGGATGTCAAATGTTGACGGTGATTGGCCGACGTGGCGGCGCACGCTCTTGTCTCACACATTCACGCCCAGTCCTTACATAGTTACACAAAATGAACCCATCTCTACTTTTGACGACTCCGCCCTTATTCTCCCTCGATTCAAAGGTATAATGCTTTAGAAGAGAGTGGGAGTATATACTAGTTACATGACCTATTTCATGATGTACAAATGAGAGTCGGAAAAGAGGAGGAACAACTGCGAAGAGTAGCGAACGACGTCCAACATTTAAAGGCTTGTTTGTACGGCACGTGCCAGTCACACTCCAGCCATTGACACCGTCAGTCAACCCCTATACCCCAACACGTTTTGAAACGGAAGACGACAATTTCATCAATCTACAAATTTACAAGAAAATTAGTGCTGCGCAATAATTGCAAAAAATCAAGAAGAAAAATCAAAACAAAAAAACAACAAGGAGAAATGAATTCGTCTTTTGATTTGGAATCGGTGAATCGTCAATTTTTGATCGAGTCGTCGGCTTCGGCGTCTCATTGTCTGGCCGATTTCACGGCCGATTCGTCGACATTTTACGACGAATCGTGCGGAACTCGTTCACCTTCCGACGATTCGGAATTGATGAGCGGCAGCGACGCCGAGTCGGCCTATTCATCGTCGCCGGATCATCGGAGTAGCGACAGCGGAACGGGTGGCCACAATTCATCGAATCCTAGCGGCGTCGGCAGCAGCAGCAGCCGTTCGTGGCGTCGCAAACGACGCTGCGGTCACCAACAAGTTCATCAACGTCAAGCGGCTAATTTGCGCGAGCGTCGCCGTATGCAGTCCATCAACGACGCCTTCGAGGGCCTACGCACTCACATACCCACACTGCCGTACGAAAAACGACTTTCAAAGGTGACGATTAAATATAAATAATTATCTTAGAACAAACAACATTCCATTTAAAAAAACAAAGAGCGACGTTTATTGTGTGCTGGCGTCTCTCTGATAGTCTAATCTTTGGTTCTTTGATGCGCTTCTGTCTGATCGCCATCGCCAGACCACTGGTTTCATGTTTGACTTGTCGGCAGATAATACGGAAGCTTGAAAAAACACGTTACACTGCCGCCACTCAAATTCAAATTTGATAAACAATATTTTGAACGGCATGAGCATTTTTTTTTCTTTTTGTGCGCGTTTGGTTTCGCCGACAGCACGATATTCTCCAACTGATTGTTACCGACGGTTCTTCCCTTTGTGTTTATTTGCCTTATTTTCCGTTGGGTTGGCCGCGACTTATTGTTGACTCTATTACCCTGTAGTTAACACAAGGATATAGACTATAGAGAGGGGGGAAAAGTCGCCTTTTTTCATTTTTTAAAAAATATTTCCTTTTGTCTTTATTGTTTGTGAAGGTGGACACGCTGCGTTTAGCCATTGGTTACATTGGTTTTCTTGCCGAGTTGGTGGCTAACGATCGACATCCTACCGATGTCCTTCAGAACGCCGTACCTGAGCCGCCTAAAAAGATCTTCATTAGCTCAACTAAAGGTGAGTGATGGCCTACCTTGTTTTTGCGACCTGTCACATCACTACCGCACCGCTGTGCCCTCCAAAAAAAAACAAAAAAAAAACGTTTTTTTTTTACAATAAACGGGGGCTCCATCATCCCTTAAAAGCTACTGAATTTGAACTTGGAAAATTTGGGCGAATTCTAGAGGACTTCATCTAATGTTAGAGCGTAAAGTGGGGGTAGTTGGAGCAGCACTTGAATTCACCTTGGTCTTTATGTGATGGGGCAGGTGTGTTTTATATTTATATAGTAGAAAAGAGGAGTACCACACTCAAAAATCGAATCAAACGAATATGATGTGCGCTCTTCTTTTATTTATTTATTTATTTTTGGGGAGTTGGGGAGCAGAGCCTATTGTGTCAACCTCCTCGATGGATGATGGTTGCCAATTGATGACAGAAAGGGGGACACAAATATGAAAAATAAAAAAACACACACACAGGACGATAAAATAAAAGGTGTAGGGGGGGGGGGAGATTGAAAAGAGAACAATACGTTCATTTCCGGGTTTCTGGTCATCCTCTCATCTCAGTGGTTTATTCATGTAACCACCTGGTGGTTTCGAATCAGCAGCTCATATTAATTGACTGGACTTGTGCTTGCGCGCTATTTGTTATTTATTATTATTATTAGATGTTCAACATCACGGAGTTGTGTCTGTGGCTTCTGTACATTCAATCTCGTGGTCATCGGAGAAGGAAAACGCCAGCGCTTCACATCCCGCTGGTGTCATGGTAGCCAAATTGTGGACGCCAGAAGATCCGCGTTCACTCCGCACGCATCAAGAAAGTTCTGGCGGACCGTTCGCCCAAGCGAATTGAATCATTTATCACCTATATACTAGCTCCACCCGCAAAAAAAGGAATGATTTGTTTTTGTTGTTGTCTTTATTCCTATAATACCTTTGTATAATAGTTGTGAAATTCTCCATCTCTTCTTTTTCTTTCAAAAATCTGCAATTTCATTCTGATCACATCTAGTCAACTTATTTCTAACCTCAAGAAAAAAAACACCAAACTATCTAATATAACCGAGCCCAAAGACAAAATTTCCGTATGTTATACATATGTAGAGCGGCAATTTGTAGACGACAATTGGCTGTGTGCGTGTAAATATAATAATATATAACCCATGAGCATTTCTACGAGAGATGATTGATATCTTCTTGACGACCGAGTAGTCCTACTGCTGTGTTGTATATTTACTTCGCTGAAAGAGGATTAGACATCAGAGTTTCCTAGTGCTCTACTCAAAGGGAGGAAGGAGAAACCATCATCCGTCGCATGTAGGATCGATCCTTTCTGACGCAAAAGCTCCAGGTGTTGAAATTCCCACGGGGCGCTCTATACGCTCCATCAATAGTTTTTTTTTTTTTTCTCCGGGTTCCTTACATCAACTATCGTCCTAAGCGCTTTCATGTTCTTTTATTTTGTAACGTTTTCTTTTGGGCCGTTTATCGATTCAAACATCAATGTTGAAATGATTTTCATCTTTGACTCATTTTGAATTCGAGTGGGAACTGTGGACATCTACCGCTGAGAAATCAAACTTATTGATTGAAACGAGCCATCGACTTGCGATATATTAGAAAAACCAAAAAAATCGATGGATGCGATTGATCGAAATATCATTCTAATTTATAGGATTTTTTGGTCGTCGCCATTATAGATCGATCACGAGACGAGGACTTTCTTGGTCGGGGAGAGGAAATAAAATAAAAATGAGACATTCGAGTACGTACTACTCGCTGCTGCATGGCGTCCAACAATTCTCGGATGAATATTTAGAGATCAAGATGCGAGACGATCGATCGATTCTCTAATATAGAAAGAGCAGCAGTAGCAGCGAGAGAAGATATGAATTGATTTTCTTTTTTTTTCTTTTCGTCGAATCGATGAGACTGTCGTACATGACATTACCTCATTCTGTTAATGAGCGGCGAGTTGTTCCGCTTGTCTTGCCATCTTGTTTGTCGCCAGCTAATAATAACAACAAGAAATCACGTTTATTTCATTTTTTTGTTTTTCCCGATATTTAAAAAGACGCTCTCTGTTCTATTGCGTGAGACCGAGACGATGGGCTTTTTCATTTACCAAAGTTGATGAGCGAGTGAGTCGAGAGCGCATGCCCATTCAACCAGAAAAAAAGTGTATTTTTTTTTTATCTTTCTACTGGTTCTGGAGGATGGCATCATCAATCTGTTGACAGAGCCAACTGAATTCCCGTTGCCACGGTAGCGCTAAGGGGACATCACGCGGGACCGGCGTGTTGTGGGTCCGCCCGTGCGTTGTCCTCCTCCCGAGCCTCCTCCCGTCTCATTCTTCACAGCCGCCAAAAACACAGAACTTTTTTACCCATAGGTAGCGCACACTTGGTCTGGTATTGTCCCGATTCTATTTACTTGCCAACGGTCGTCATGTCCAGTCTGTTCGAGCGAATTAAAAGTGCCATACCCAGCGACGGGCTGCAAATAGCATCCTACAAAGTCATCCGCAACGTTCAGGTATATCATATATTGGTTTATTTTTAAAAAAGAAGAGAAACTTGAATTTCTGCATTTGACGTCAAAATCTATTATACATCCATTAATTTCTGTTTTAAAAATAGGATTACGAGGAGCGAGTGTATCCGCCTCAGACATGGGTTCGGACTTCGATGCGAAATAAGTCAAGAGAAGATTGCACCTATCCGATGTTCTGGAAATTATTCAACTACATTTCGGGACAGAACAAACGCCAGGTGAAAATACCAATGACGGCGCCAGTCTCCGTCCTCGTTCAACCATCGACGGACGACGAATGTGAAGCGGCGGCTGACCTCCAGACCACCTTCACCATGGCCTTTTACATTCCTGCACCATTTGACCAAGATCCTCCTCAACCTGACGACTCGAGCGTGACGATTGAGTACCGGCCAGAATTGCGAATTTTCGTCAGGTTCGTTTAGATTCGTTGAAAGTATTTCTTACGTAATTATTCGGTTATTGTTTTTGTTTGTTTTTCTATCGATTCGAATCGATTGTTTTGTTTCAGGACTTATGGGGGTTTCACTAACGACCGCATAGACCAGGAGGAGCGTTGCCACCTGCTCGCCTCGCTCAGCGCAGAGGACAGAGAATTGGTGATCGAACAACAGAGCAAACCAGGTGGCGGCGTCTACTATTGTGCTGGTTACGATCCGCCTTTGAAACTCTTTTTCCGTCGCAACGAAATTTGGTTTCCCATCGTCGTCCGTGAGGAACCGAATTGCGCAGTCAAATCATCCGAAGATTCGACCATCATTTCTTCGTAATTTGTTCATGTAATTGGAAGTTATTAGACTAGATGAACTCATTCGTCTATTCACGAACGAATAAAAATCATGTTAAATTACACATTAAATTATACCTCCCTCCCTTATATTATAAAATCAAAGGCGATTTCGATTTCGTCTCTTTAAATTTTTTCCTTTTTATTTAATTTATTTTGACGCATTAATACAGTCTGCACAGTATATTTACATGGAAGAAGCTATTTGTTTTTTTGTTCGCTCTTATTACATGCGTGTTAGTAGCCCATAATTGAATGTTTCTTTAAAAAAAAAAAATGCTGATGGGGACAGAAACAAGGATCTCCGATTTATCTTTGATCTTGCCACATGCCCGTGAACTTTTATGTGTACGACGAAGAATATTATAGTTTGGCATGATAACATCTATCGATCAAGATCCATCGTATTGGGTATATATCAGCAGTTGGATTTTTGAGTTTCACCTAGTTGGTTCCATTTAATTTTCCAGGCGGTATGGATTCAAACCGGAATTCAAAGTAAGTCACAATCTGTTTAAGTTTCATTTTGTTTCAAGAAAATTTATTTGAAGCATTACGTAAGATGCTGGTTGCTGGCCGTTGTGTTGCTTTTATTCGTCGTCGAGACGTCGATGTCGGCCGTAATAAATGGCCAAGGTTGTTCGATGCCGAATTCCGGACTTCCGGTTGCCTTCGACACCGTGCCGCTTGGCGATTTTCACATCCGCACTTACGAAAAAGTACTCGAACCTTCGTCATCTCATCGATTCTATTTCGCACCGTTGGCTTTATTGGAGCACACTAGCGCCTCTAGCGTCCGTAACAACTTGACCGGTGAAAATCATATGATATTCCGTGTTGAAATGTGGACAGATGAATTGCTTTACATCGTGAAAGAACATCTGAACAACGTCACCGGACTGGTTATCGCAGAAAATAGAGTTAGTATATTGCCCTTTGAAAAAGTTTCCATACGCTGCCGACGATGCAGCAGCACGATCCGCCCGGATAGCCATTGGCGATCCTTTTCGCACAGCCCAAAACAAATGGAATTTCGAATGATCTGCTCCACATTGGAAGAGTGTCGAGATCTAAGCGAACAAATGATCCGCCATCCTGAACAGTTTTCTTCGCAGCTCGTTCTGTACTTCAGATTGTTAGATAACAAAAGCGCATCCGGTTCCAATGTAAGACGCAAGAGTGCGTCCATCACCAGCGATCACGTTTGGAATGGACCGATCATGATGGATTTGAATAGAAGATTTTCCAACTCTTCTTTCGCTCTGGTGACTTTTACAAGACCGCGGAAGGATCGTTTCCGAAGCTTTGGCGAATGTTTTAGCTGATGTTGAGTTAACATCTGAACATTCTGAAAACCTTGGAATCGAATCGGAAGACGAAACTCGTTTGCGAAGGATTTTGGAGAATGTTATCTTTGAAAATTACATTATCCCGCTGGATGAAGATCACGAATCTTCTTGGGATTCTCTTTACTGGGATTATGAAAATGTTGGGTCAGATGTCAGGCCAGATATAATGGCCCGTAAACTAAACAAGATTTATCAAAACGCGGAAGAGAAAGAGCGCAAATGGATAGTCCAACAAGTGCATCACGAGCAGCCAAGGGGCGTTGCAAATTCAAAAAATGTTGTCAGCGATGAGACGCTACGTGCTCTAGCCAAGGTCTTCCAAACGACGCCATCGCGCATCTCGAGTCGATTTGAAGACAGTCAACAATTAATCCAATGGGAAAGAAATCATTTCGTTCCCAAATTGACGAAATTATACAGAATCAATTTGGACAAGCTGCGCAACAAGTTTCAAGCCCATGCGGAATATTCCCATCAAATATTCGATCGTCGATTTGAAATTGGATCTGATTGTTCAACCAACAATGTCGCGGATAAATTTCGACAGGAAACCTCAGATTCCAGAATCCAGTATGAAAATTGCAAAGATAATTACGTTTTTTATTGGTGTTTGATAGAAATATAATTTCGTTCTAAAATTAGGTAATTTTATCGCAAACGGAAATGAAGAAATTCAAAAACTGTTACAGCCAACGCCAACAAGTGACCCAATAACAGGAAACGAGGCTAGCGCTACTAGTAGTAGTCCTGGAATATTTCAAGGCAAGTTGCACATTTTCATCGCTAGCTGCCGCTTTCTCCTATTGACTATCCCCGTTGCCATGGGAACAGTGTTGTGCAAATAAACGTCGGCTTACATAATTTTCAAAAAATCTTGCGATGACAAGAAACTCTCTAGTCATTTCCTGTCAGACAGAATACAGTCCGTAGCTAGAGACTTCTTTGAGAAAGATAATCAGTTCTTGTCATTCTTTCACTATGGCACTGTCAGGTCTGTTCCAAACAATTCGCGGGGCCATTACAGGCGGAGGAATAGAGACTGCTCCTTATACTGTTACGAGAAAAGAAAAGGTATACTTAAGAAAGAAACAACATGTATTTAAAATTGTGCATTTCTCGTTTTATGATATGTTTGTATTCTAGGAATATGAAGAGAGGATTTATCCAGCTCAGAAATGGGTACAGACCAAAATAGAAAACATCTCCAAAGATTCTGCTTCTTCTGCCATGTTCTGGAAACTGTTCAACTACATATCAGGCCAGAATGATAAGAAAATCAAAATTCCGATGACTGCTCCAGTCTCTGTTTTGATTGAACCTGGATCTGGGCCCAACTGCGAAAGCACTTTCACCATGGCATTCTATGTTCCAGCTGCTTTCCAGGATGATACACCACAACCCACTGAAAGTGATGTGTCAATCGAAGAACGTCCAGAGTTCAAGGTTCTAGCCAGGTAAATTACAAATTTGCTGCAATAGGTTTTAGCTTCCTTCTGAGAGCATATTCTTGTACTCTATTCTATCTAGAATTTTTCAAGGCTCTTCTGATGAAACAGCTTTTGTGCAACAAGCTCTTCTTTTTGGGGAATTGATTCAATCAAATAAAGAAACTGGGGTTGATTTTAATACTTATTTTTCTGTGGAATATTATAATGGAAATCCTGGCTCTGTCGAGATTGAAGAAATATGGTTTAAGAAAGAAAATTCATTCCTTGTATAGGCCTAAGTGTGTAGTGTTATTTATTTTAATAGTTTCAACAAAATAATAATATTTTCATTTGATCTCATTTAGAACTTATGGGGGCTTTTCCAACGACCGTGTCACTCAACAGGAACGTCAACACCTGTTTGATTCGCTGTCTGAAGAGGACAAACAATTAGTCAACCAAACCGGACCATATTATTACGCTGGTTACGATCCCCCATTCAAATTATTTTATCGCCGCAACGAAATATGGATGATTCCTCAATCTGAACAGAGCTTGTCGCTTGAAGCAGAATCCCAGAAGGCACAGCCCCGTTCTTGCGACGAGAAAAATGAATCCGAATAATCAGTTCTACAAAAACATTCAAATCCCCGTAAACAATCTGTAAAATTTTTTTTTTTTGTTCCTTCTAGTTTCGGATTTCCTGTTTCTGCCTGTTCCTCTACGATTTGTTTCTTGGGAAAATAAAAGATTTTCGGCAAATTTTTTAAATCTTAAGAAAATCCTCTAGCGTAGTAAGCGAGGCTTATGGAAATTCTAAATCACCCGATTATGGATTAAATAAAGAAGGAAAGGTCACTCAGGAGAGGTGTGGCTAATGATGGTTTTTCATGCAGTCAAAGTAAAGACCCAAGCGTAACCAAGCTAAAAGGCTAAGTAGTTTCATTCTGGCAAAGGTAGGTAGTTAAATGAGCCACTTGGTTTCCAGTTGTTCATCTGAATAGACGCTATGTTTCGTCTCTGACATTTCAGCAAAATGAAGTTCTCAGTCATTTCATTGCTGTCTGTGCTTGTGTTTATTTTTTTCTTCTGCGGGCTTAACTATGTCGTAATCGCCTCTCCTCAAATTACAGTTATTGCTCACATGACCAATACACCGAACGCTATTCGCTGGGCTTTGGAGCAAGGCGCCAACGGAATTGAAATGGATTTGAAGTTTGATGGCACTCGCCCCGCCCGGTTCCACCACGGTGTTCATTGTGATTGCAGTTGTTTACTTCAGTTTTTATCGATTCAAGATCACGGATGCAGATCAATCGGTGATGGATGTTCTGGCTCCACCAGCGTCACAGATATGATAGACTTCTTGGGAAGCTCCGAGATCGTTTCCTCTCGTCTGGCGCTCATCTACATCGACGCGAAGCTGGAAAAGTCTATGCGAAATTACGCTGAAGCAGGACGCAACGTAGTGCAGTTGATTAACGAGAATGTCTTTTCACGAGGTTATCGTGGTCAAATTCTTCTTGGTTGTTCGACTGTTTCACAAACGGATTACCTGCGCGGAGCTATAGAAAAAGTCAGCAATTCCAACTACGCTGATCGCTATTTCTATACAATCGACAGTGAAGGAGATAATGCGGAAAAAGTCTGGGACCATTCACTTCAATTGGGGACCAACAATGTTGTATACACAACGGGAATAACGTCTTGCCTGCCCAAGACTTTCTACAACGCCATACAGTTTAGCTTCGAGACAAAGGCTTACGTTTCCGTTGGCATTTGGACAATCGATCAAAAGTCTTCGATTCAAAGTTACCTGAATGCTGGTGTCAATTTCATTTTGACCAACAGACCCAAAGCGGCTGTTGAAGTGATCGGTCGTGATAACATTCCTTTGCCTGGATTGGCTATCAAGCCTGCCACTTCGTCGACGTTTGCTTCCCCTTTGTTTTTCGAATGTGATTGCAGTTATTTCTATCGTTTTTTAGGGGGAGGTTGTGCCATCACCAAGGTAGCTCCACCCAATCATGCGTGCAAGTGTTCCTATAAAGGTGTCTGGACTTGTGGCGGTCAGACGACTGAATGTTCTGACACAAACGACCGTCTTTGTAGGTTACCGGATATCTCCAAAGAGGCCTGTTTTTTGGGTGGTGGCGACTGCAACGGATATTTTTAAAACTTATTCAGTATTATAACAGATTAATAAGAGGTTTTTTTTTTGTACATAAATTAGTACACTATGTGATATTATTTATTGACTAAAAATAATCAGATTATTAATTGCAATTCGATAGCTTCTAATCATCCCTTATCGTCTCTTTCTCTTTTATTTCTATGATCGAATAAAAGGTGCGATTTGGCGTCAACCTGGTTGACACCAAAATGATTTTCTAAACAGGTTCGCGTTTTTCACTTTCTATACATCACTCTTAAGTTATAAATAATCATAAGGTGCTATGGTCTAGTGGTTAGCAGATGACGCTTAGTATCTGAGAACTCGAGTTCAATACTCGATAAGGCCTTGTACGTAGTGAAAAGTTGGGAGGGCTAATAATATTCTCCCTCCTCGCAATTAGTTGAAATGAACTAATTTGAGAGCTCAATTGCTGCAACGTCTGACGACAACTGCAGATAAACCCCGTTGTACGCAGTTGATATACATGTCGGCATCCTAATGTATCGGCTCAAGAATCAATCAACTTTCACTACGTGAATGCCGGAAAATGACCAAAATTTTTCTATATCGTCTACATATTTGTTTCTCCATTTCTGCCCAATTTTTTTCCTGTCAACACGTTCAATCGTTTTAACTTTTAGAAATGCGACCAAAAAGCTTATTCTTTAATTAGTATAGGATTCGATAGCTTCTAATCATCCCTTATTGTCTCTTTCTCTTTTTATGATCAGATAAAAGGCGTGTATTTTCTAAACAGCTTAATACGCTTATTAATGTATTAACGTTATTTGCAATTGATGTTGGATATGAAATCAACGTTCATTTCGTATACTGTTCATGAAAGATACCAGATCTCCACAGAAAATGGTAATTGATCTTAAAAAAGGTATAAAAATTTCAATAATCGTCTTCTTTACTTCTATATTAAAAATCGAAATTAAAAAACCGAATATCTTTAAGATCCCAGATTGAAAATAGATGTACCTCTGGCGAGACTCGAACTCGCAATCCCCGGCTTAGGAGGCCGGTGCCTTATCCATTAGGCCACAGAGGCGTTGTCGATTGCTTCGTATTTATGAAATATATGCATTGCGTAATTTACATTATTTCTGATTTGTTTTCTTTATAACCAAGGCGAATTCTGTCGTATTAATGGGAGAGTTAAATGTATTTCTGATTACCTGATACGCCAAAAAACTAGTGAGTTTCACTGTTCCCGTACATATAGCGGACCTACAGCGAACTGATTCGCTGCAGGCAATTAAAGAATTTGATTTCTTTATGAACTGCTACCGTTAAGAGACAGTTTGTGGAACGGTTGAGAATTGAACACGACGGTTTCTTTCATATTTTACCATCAATTAGCGGCTATGCGTCAAAGCCAGTGCATTTTATATCGTGATAACTGACTGCATGCATGTTTAAGATAATGTCATCAACGATGTAATGATATTACGAAATCAAAAGTGTTTATCATTCTTGGGTTTATTAATACATCTTGTAAATACGCTTGAATGTCATTTTGATTTACTCCGCTCATGATTAGATCGTAAAACAACGTCTTCATTGGAATTTTAATTTGTTTTCCTTTTTAATACGCAATACCGTCCTGTAAGGCAGTTTTACATATTTAAACTTTTTCCGATTTATTTGGTTTCTTAACTTATTTGAAAATAAAAAACCACCGAAAACAAGATGTTCACTTTTTTTGATGTTTTAAAGGGTCTAATGTTATCTTTAGTAGGCTGCCCAAGTGATGTATGTTCGTGTGGCCTAATGGATAAGGCGTCGGACTTCTATACTAGATGTGATCCGAAAATTGCGGGTTCGAGTCCCGCCTCGAATACTTCTTTTATCAATCTTTTTTAGCCAGAATTTTGAGTGAAAGCTATAAGTTTAAGATCCTACTTAAAGACAGAATTATTGAACTTAGTTTTTTTGCGATACAAAATTGATATCAATAACTTTTGTAAACCTTAAAAGTTAATTTTAATTTTAAAAAAGGGACGCCCGATAAGGGACTTGAACCCTTGACCTCAGGATTAAAAGTCCCGCGCTCTACCAACTGAGCTAACCGGGCTGACAACCAAGATGTTTATTTGAAAATTTAATTTATCGATCTGGTATTTAATTGGAAATATTTTCCGTAATAAGCACTGCTGCAATTTTTTATAGGAAGTACGCATGCGCGAATTCCTCTTTCGTGGCATACCATACCCAACTCTCCACAAATCATAAAGCTCACATATAGAAAGTAAAGCAAAATAGATTTGTCTTCTCTTTTGAAAGGTTTCACATCAAGTATCAAACGCCATTCCATTACTGTATTTCTTGATATCTTCCCTTTATGCTAAATCAGATAGCATTTTAAATGTACTTGTGTGTTTATGTTTGTCCGTGTCTTGTACGGTCTTGTAACGATCCAAAAATAAAGCAATAAACTCTCCAGATTTTTTATTGAAGTAGATTGTTCTGAATGTATTAAATTATTTTTAATCTATTAAGTTCTTAAAACCAAATTCGCTATGTATCTTCCTTACGATATCAAAACAATATTAGTTCACTTTAGTTACTTTTAAAATGTCGAAATTGTTTTTTGTTCTCTGTACTTACTGACAAAACACATTGATTTATTTTTTACCAATGCATTCCTATTTTATTTTGATCTTAAATAATCAGTAACAAGGGAGACATTTCTTCCATCCAGGAATCAAGTTTGAAAATGTGTAGCTATAGGTAAAGTTGCCCGGAGAGAAACTGAGTAAACTTATAGCTGTTTGTTTCATCCTTAACTGGTAAACTGAAACCAGACATACGAACCCGAAGACCAACACTCCAAACGTTTTCTTTGTACTGAAATCATCAGGATTTACTATAGTGTTTTATCTGTTTACTTATCGTGACGACCCAGACGAATAATCGCGGGCTGAACGCAGGCACGGTCATCGCTCGTGTCTCTAGCTATATAGTATAGTACTGTATAACTAACCTTCGTTAAATGTCACAAGCCACTGTTTTTCACTTGTAAGAGTTCAGAGGTCTTTGTGGGCTCTTTGGCTGAATATTATTTAGTCATAAGCATTTTCCTATCCTGTTTACGATGATTTGTACTCGCCATCGTATATCGAATGTTATAGTCGCTAGGCTTATTGCACTAAGACTTCCTCCGTAGACCGATAAGAACTCAGCCATCGGCTCTCTTAGTTTCTTTGTATTATTTTTGTCAAACTGAGACCAAGTTCTTGTGCACTAGACGTCATTTTAAATTTAGTATCACAAGACTTTGGATCCTGCGTAAAAGCCAAAAATGAAAAATCTTAAAATTTTCACTTATTAGAATTTCCAGATCTCTGAGTTCATACGGAAAATTAATAAGAATAATTTGTAAATAGAAATGTTAATGAGCGCAATAATTTTTATAGAGCTATCGCGTTTTGTTATTTACAGTTGTAGGTTATGTAATCAACCAAGTGTCCTACGACTACTGTTTGGTGGCTGAATGGTGGCAAGAAACTTTTGGTTTGATATCGTATTTTTGAAGGTTATCCTACCAAAAGCATGGCGCTTCCGAATATCTAAAATGCTATCGCACATATCATAAATTATAAAGCCGTTTCTTTAAAAAAATTTCACAATATTTTTTTTTAGAATTCTCGTGCCAGACAACCCTCGCCGGCCTTGAAAGAGAAGAACGTCACGAGTGTTCATCGATAGCGGAAGAAGGGGCGTTAATATTACCAGAAAGAAAAAAAACGTAAAATTGTATAGTAAAAGTAGTTGCATTTCCTCGTAATAATTAGGAATCAAACATGGATTTCAGCATTTACAAATATCTGTTGGCCGTATTGAGCAATTTTATAATGAACTGCCAACAGTCAGTACTAACGACTATCATGCGCATACTGTACCGAGACTCCGAGAGAGTGTACAGTATATTCCAAGTTCGCGATCTCTTGGTGGGACCTTTCTCTTTCAACGCACACCAATACGACTGGGTTATCGCAACTGATACCAAGTAAATATGTATATTTTTTTTGTTCATTTCAAAGGCTGTTGTCGCCAGATAGCCTACACGCATATACTGAATTCCAAGAAAGAAAAGAAGAGCTATATATTCTTGCCTCTTCCAGGGTTATTGCACTTATTGATAGCAGCATACAACATTTTCCTTGTAATAAGATTTCTCCGTATAAAAGTCAATTTTTTAAAAATCCGCATTATTATTGCCTTAATTTTCTTTTTCTTTCTACACAACTTATAATTTAATGGAACCTTCCGGGTTTTTTTTCTTCAAATCTGTACGGCGGAGGGGTATAGAAATCAATAATCTTTGAAACGAGTCCACACTTTGGACGTCTTACGGAGTGGGCCGGCCGGGACTTGGTTGTTTGTTGCCTGGCTGTACTAAATGATATGCTGTTGCTGGACGTGACCTTTGACTGACAGTCTCTTTCATCTCTGGCCAAAGGGCCATTGGCTGGAGTCATCCAAATAGTAAGGAGTGTAGAAGAGGAGGAAAGAGGAGGGCGTTAACGGAGCCGGCTTCTTGATGCCTCGACCACATTGGCCGAAGACAAAAATCAAACGAAAGGAAGAAGGAGGATTTTAAGGATTTCCAATGCGCTGGATATAAAATGGGGTGGTAGGTCAGCTCGTTTCATCCATTATAGCCTGTACAAATGTGCGCGGTGAGTTAGACTCGTTCGTGTTGTTGATGCGAGTGAACCACCCGTCGAGTAGAGAGACAACCATCTCCGCTACTAGTTTTTTTAGTAACCCAACATCAGTCATGCGTTCGGCCATCTTTTTGGTCACGGCGCTTGTCGCTGCCTCAACAGCCAGTAAGTTAAATCAAACAAAAGTTATACTACCCCCATTGTCATCAGCTAGTTAATTTCAATCATTGTTGCCTTGTCCAGTTTTGAATTCTTTAAAAAAATTTATTATAGTAGTGCTTCGTCAAATTTTGAAATGACGCGTCGACTAGTATATCTATAGTTGATGAGATCATTGCCAAATTCTGATCCTACAAGTCAAGGTTATAGTTTTTCCGCCCAGTTGTCCGTCAGTTCTGTTATCCGTGCCAGACAGGCCAGAGAGTAATGACTTGTCTGGTTTTGAAGCCGCTCGGTGTAACCCGATCCGATTGTTGATATGTCGCCAATCTGCGCATCAAGTCAAGATAATCTCATAATTCCGGGATGTGTACAACATACAAAAATATGATAGATATTTATGTACTGTGTATCATCGCATATCGCATAAGGACATGCAATATTCCAGATGTGGATATAATGGAATTTGTACTCTTGTCAAGTTTTTAGCGCACTCGGGGTTGGGCAAAAGGGAAAGGAGGGACGTTAATATATTTAAAAATGATTTGTCACATTTAAGAAAATTTCCCAAAACTTCCGCTATTCTAAAAACAGAATCTGGCTTGGAAAAAATCGAACTGAAGTAATAAGGCAATATTTTCCGATATTTTCCCAGCTATTTTCTTTCATTAACAAATCCAAACGATTAATGCAATTGAACTTTTGTGACCTCGTAGAGAATATTTAGACACATAATATCGTTTGATGATTTCTTTCGACATGTGTACAATATTGATTGCTCTCGGTGATCATCAGTGCAAGCTGTAGCTTGATTTGATAAATGTTTGCCGTTGGTTATGGCCGTGGTAGTTAACTGGTAACACATGTCGATAAAGAGTCAAAGACATGCACTACGTACCCTATAACAGTAAAAAATAAAAAAATAACATGACTCCCGAAAGTAGAGCGCTTGATCGGCAAAACACATCAGCTCAAGCCAAAGATCTCGTGCGAGTTTCCTGTTTTCACATCGGCTCCAATAAGATATACATGTCCCACGTGACTTTATGTAACTTTCTTTCCATTAAAATCCTTTTCCGCAGCTCCGTGGGGTTCGAGGGCGAATCAGCAATGCGCCTCTTATTGCAAGGGTAAGTTAAAAAAATTGCTTGTCCCTGCAACATTTTCAAAATCTAATCTCTGATAACTATTTTGATGGCTATTTTTGGAAATTGCAGAAACTAGCAAGTTTAAATATAGCGTCGGCACAATTTACAGCTATGATTACACGGGCGAAACGGCGTCCAAAATTGGCGGCACTTCGGAGCAAGAGTCACGCCTTCACATTAATGCTCAAGCAGAATTCGAAGTCGTCTCTCAGTGCGAACTTGTTTTGAGGGTATTGATTGGAGCAAATTTTTGATAATACGTAAATCAATCAGCATTAATTGTTTACTACTATTTCCCAGCTCAAAAGGGTGACTCTGGAACAATCAGATCCGCAGGATGGATCAGCCAAGTCGATCGCACCGGGGTCATCTCAATTCGCCGCTGGACTTCAACAGCAATCGCTCATTTTCTCCTTCCAGGACGGACAGATTGAACATATCTGTCCGTCAGTTGACGAACCCGTCTGGTCTCTTAACGTCAAGCGAGGCATCTTATCAGCTATGCAGAATTCTATGCGTGATTTAGCTGCTTCTCAGCTGGTCTTTGAGGTGCGATTGGAATTGTTGATTATAAATTTCCTAAAATTCAATTAATAACGTTCCCATTTGGTTGCAGACGGACGTTGTAGGGCATTGCGAGGCCAATTACACCGTAGAGAACGTCGGCCGCAACGGAGTCATTGTATCGAGAAGCAAAGATTTGCTGGCCTGCACCGGACGAAATGGCCAACATTCTGCCCCTATTTTGAGCACGCCCTACAGTTCAGCCTCGTCGATTCAGTCGCTTCCTCTTCTCAGGTAACATTCAGTTTAAATAACTCGTGATATTTTCAATCAACAAATAAATAACGGCCCAATTTCTCGTTTTCAGGAGTGAGAATGAGTGTCAGCAAACGATTCGTAACCAGCTGTTGGAAAAATCCGTTTGCACAGAGACTCACCTCTTCCGCCCGTTCTCCAACGGCCAGAGCGGTGCCTCTACCCGTATTACACAGACACTGACCTACAGCAGTGAACGTCGATCAGACCAAATTTCAACCGGTAATTAAAAAGGGAAAACTCTAATCGTTGCTGTGTTCGATTAATCAATGGATGAATTGATCAAACATTTACAGATTATAAAAAGAAGAGGGCCAGTTTGCTTTTCGACGGTCCTGATACTCAAAAGACTTCCGGCTCTAGTCTTGCCTTAATTACTGAGACTCTGAACATTTTAGTTCAAGAATCGCAAATTGGAATTTCACCTAAAACACCCGCCCTATTTTCCCGATTGGTGACTGCTCTGCGGTCTTTGTCCTACTCTCAACTTAGCGAACTCTTTGGCAAAGCTCAAAATTCCCAAGCCAAGTATGAATAATGTAGTGTTATCCCTCAAAATATTTATTATTTACAACTTATATGTCAAATAGGAAGTACCTGATGGATGCTGCTCCTTTAGTGGGAACGGCCGCCAGCTACGGACTCATGAGAGACATTATTCAAGAAGGTCTTCTCGCCGATTTAGAAGTGGACATGTGGTTGGCTTCTTTGGCTTTCCAACCAAAACCAACACTGGAAATGATTTCTGCCATCTCGGTCAGTCTCCCTCAAACTGTTTAGCGATTTTACAGAGAATAACTTTAGTTTACTTGTTCAGCCCTTGTTAGCAGACAACGCGACAGTCCGTCCCAAAGCCCTTTTGTCCATTTCGGCCTTGATCCATGCCTATTGCCGTACTCATCCGTCCGGATGCCAAACGGAAGAGACCGTGAAAAAGGCCATCGTTCAAATCGAGAACCGTATCGGCATCGCTTGTCGTTCCCGTGACGCCGAGGAGCAGAACACCATCCTGCTGGCTCTCAAAGCTCTCGGCAATGCAGGTTTAGTCGTCTCATCCACAGAAACGTTAAAGAAATGCTATCAGGTACTACGATCGAAATAATATCATTGAACGGTCGATTTCATTACATTTTTTTTTGTTCTTCCGTTAATTCCGCAGGAAGAGACAAATTCCATGGTGATCAGGCTGGCGGCTATTGACGCTATTCGACGAGTGCCGTGTCATTTGAACGGCCGTAGTTCCGTTCTTTCCTTGTACTTGGATACGAAACAAAACACAGAGCTTCGAATTGGTGCTTATCTGGCCGCCATGCAGTGTCCTTCTGCCCAATTGTTGGAGGAAGTGAAACAAGCCTTGACTCATGAAAATATCAATCAAGTCGGCTCCTTCGTTTGGACTCACCTGACCAACTTGCAAGAGTCTTCCAGCCCATCAAAACAGGCCGTTCGTCAATTGCTGGCCAACGAATTTTTGCGCAACAAATTCAACACCGACGCCCGCAAATTCTCCCGAAACTTGGAAGCTTCCAGCTACTGGCAGGATCTCAACGTCGGTGGAACCGTGGAGAGCAACATAATTTTTTCGTCGCAGTCCTACCTGCCCCGTTCGGCTACTTTGAACCTGACGCTGGATCTCTTTGGCGAATCAGTCAATTTGATTGAACTTGGCGCGAGATTGGAAGGTTTTGAATCCTTGGTCGAGTCGTTTTTTGGACCTAGCGGATTCTTCCCAGACGACTCGATACAAAAAGTGTTGGAAAATCTTCGTGGAAAACGAGCGGCTCCAGTCGACCAGCAATCGCTCAATCAGCTGTCCACCGTCTTCGACGTTAAGGGACAAATGGCCGATCAACCGCAAGGTGACCTGTACTTGCGTATCTTTGGCAACGAATTGCACACCCACCGTTTCAAGGGACTAGACCAACTGACTGGCAAACCTTTTCAAAGTCCTTTGGCTATGCTACTCCAAGCAGCCGGCCAGAAAGACGTTGATTTCATTAAATCCGTATCCATTATGGACGTTTCTTACGTCCTGCCAACTGCTGTCGGTTTGCCGTTGACTCTAACAGTCAACGCCACGGCGACTGTTGCTTTCAAAATGGGTGGTACCTTCCAGACGGCCAGCTTGTCTGACATCAAGGTGATCGGACACGTTAAGCCCAGCGGTACCATCGAAATCAACGGTTTAATGGCTATCGATGCTTCAACGTTCATGCGCAGTGGAGTTCATGTCCAGAATATCATGCACACGTCAACGGGCTTGTCCGGCAAGATGATCATTCAAGGAAATCGATTGGTTTCCGTGCAGATGGATGCCCCGGAAGAAGCCACCAATACATTCAGCTTCGATTCTCGGCTTTTCTTGCTGCAAGAAAACGGACCCACGGCCGTCCAACCGGACCAAAAACATCGTATCAGCATGAAATCGTGTTCTCCGACTTGGTTCAGCCAAACTTTTGGTGCCGAACTTTGCGGCGAGCTGGATTTCTATTCTAGAACACCAAACAGACCTCGCGGACCTTTCACCGGCCCGAAACACGCCGCTCTCTTCCTTCGCAAGGTTATTAGACACATTATTTAATTTTAAAATATTCTAGTAAACCAAAAATGTTTATCTACAATATATAGACGGACAAACACAGTAGCTATCGCTTCGAGTACAAACGTGAGGGCAACCGGGCCGTCAGTCTCATCATGGACACTCCCGATTCTGCTGTTAATCGTCGCCTATCAGCCCAGGTGACGATGGATCAACTGGCAAATAGTTTGAGAGCCTCATTCGTCTGCCCAACAAAGAGTATGGACGTAACGGGCAAGTACGAGTACAACCAGTTGGTGAAAGGAATGGACGTCATGCTGAGTCTCGATGGCTCCGAGTTGGTCTCACTCCGGACTTCCCTACGTACTGATCTCAAGGGCGCATCCGGCCGTTACGAACCCAACTTAGTCATCAGTAAACGTGGAAGAGAATTGCTCAATTTCCAGGGCTACTTCAGCTACGTGGCTAACACTAAACGCGGATTCGATTTCCAGTTGAAACATTTGACCGTCCGCCCGATCCGATTTTCTGGTATGTGACCGTATTGATAATACATTAGGAAAATTTTGATTTCATTATTTCGCTTGTAAACAGGTGATTTCAGCAAAGATAGCGATAACAAACACGAGTACAGCATCGGACTGAAATCCTACTTTCTGGACGCGACGTTGGCCAATACTATGCGTATTTCCGACAAATTGACGACGTCCAAGACCAGAATTGGTTATTCGTTGATGGAGGGAACGAGTCACAGTTTGGAACTGTCCGGTAAATTCAATCGGGCCGTTAAAGGTTCTTTGAAGAAGACAGTTTTGGCCGGCATCGTCCAAAGTTCTCAATTCCCACAATACAACGGCGATTTGTCTTGGGATCTGCAACAATCTGAAAACTACCTGGAGAACAGCATCCGACTTAATGCCGGCTCTGATCAATGGGAAGTCCAGCAACTTTACTCCGTCCAGCAGCGCGACATCAATGTCCGATTGGCTGTGACTTGCAAACAACAGAAAGTCGACTTTCTCATATACACTCTGTTCCAAAACACCGACACTACCGTCACCAGCCAATCAGGATTGCGATTGTCGCAAGGAAGGCAGTGGAGCGGTAAATTGGACCTGATCCGACAAGATTACCAGCCCGGACTTCGTTATGGCGGACGCATTGAACTGTCTTCACCGACAGCCAGCCGTCAATTGCGTGCAGATATCAGTCAAGAAAAGGACAAGCAATGGGATTTGATCGTCGAATATTCAGCCAATCAAAACATTGAAGCATCCGTCGAGGCTGTTTACAAGAATCTCAGCGCCGGAATCAAATGTGAACATTCAGTGGAGATGAAACTGCGCAGTTGGGCAGCTAATGAACTCGACTTGAGCGGACAATTCGTAGCCAGCACGACCAACAGCCAGTTCAACTTGAACGGTCGTTATGGGGACAAGAAACTCTCCAGCTCTGTCGAGTACGAGCACCGAGAAAAACTGGAACATTCAGTCAGCGCTAGAATCATTCGTGATGAAGAAGTGCCCGTCTTCCAGGCCAGCTTCAACATCAATGCTGGATCCGAAAAATCGCTTTTGATAGACATCCAGGCAAATCGCCACATCACTGTCGATGCAAAGATTTCGCCCAAATTCGTAAATGTCCAGGTTTTCTGGAACAAAGACGTCGATTTGAGTCAATCTTTCGGATTTACCGGAAAGCTGAGTGCCACTGGAGGTGATGCCCAGCTCAAATACAAATCATGGCCCCCAATTCATATCAATGTCGACAAGATTGATAAAGATTTGAAAATTAAACTAGAATGGAACGATAATCAAGTCGCCATTTTGCGGATGGAACTTCTGCCGACTCGTACGGCCGGCCTTCTTACCACACCATTTGATGGCTTCCGTCGCATCACTTTCGACAGTTTACACCAAATTTCCGGCAACGCCCTGGACACTCAAGTGACGGTCGACTGGCAACAGGATCGATTCACAGTGTCTGTGACTGGCAGCAAAACGTCCGAAAATGTCCAAGGATCTGTCAAATTGGTTTCCACCTTTGCCCAGCTGGAGAACGTTGGCGTTGAATTTCAAGCGCTCACCAGCCAGCCATTGCATCGCTATAGCGTGGCTGTTCATCAACAGGATCGACGAGCTGAACTTTCCGCTGATTATCACCGCAAGGAATTTACTTTCAAGAGCGCTTCCGTCAACCTGGCCACGCCCTTCAACGGTTACGAAGCATTGAAAATCAGCATTAATCACAATCAGGTGGTCGCCAACTTCCAGACGGATATCAAGTTGGAGGGTCCTTTTGCCAGCCGCGCTGTAATCACCGTGACCGGGAAGAACATCAAATCCGAAACTGCCGGTAATTTGGCCATCACTACCAACTTTTCAGTTCTGGAAACGTTCACCACTTCGTTCCAACTGTTTAACAAGCCGCTAGAAAAGAAGTTGACCGTTATTGGAGATCTAAACGGCCAAAAGATGACTGCCCGTTCATTTACTAGCTTTGCGGATAGAAAATTCCGTGGCGACTTGCACGTTGCCAGCCCATTCTCCGAAGACATCCGAGCCTCTTTGAATCATCGCTATGAAGACCAGATCCTTCAAAGCCAAGGTTACTTGAGCTGGGCAAACGAAAAGAGTGTCCAAGTCGATCTCGACGGAGAGTTTGCCTCCGGAAAGGCTGTTCTTAACACCACTTTGTCCACTCCTAATTGGGTGGCCAGCAGTCGGCTGAACCACAAGAAAGAGGCCAGCAAAATGGACACTTTCGCCGAGGCGGTTATCAGTGGACAGCGAGTCACATTTACTCTGAATGCCCAGAATCTTCAGCTGGACAACATCCGCTTGGAATCCAGGATGACAACTCCTTTCCAAGGGTTTGAAGACCTCCAAATGAATTTGCAACACCGTCGCGACGGTAAGAAGACCACCACTTTGATGAAAGCAGCCCGTATGCAGAAGGAAATCACCATGGAACACGATGTCGAATACATCGACCTCTTCAACTGGGCTAATCGTTTGGCTGTTAAGACACCGTTCGAAGGCCTGTCATCTTTGACCGTCGACTCGAAACAAATTTGGACCAGCATCCTGGAACACGACGGACAGTTGCAGATCAACGGCAAGAGGATGACTGTCGCTTTGAAAGCGGATAAAAGTCAAGCCGGAAAACTGACGGCCAGCGGCTCTTTGGCTACCAGTTGGTCTGAGGATGTCACTTTTGAGCTGACACATTCCGACGACGGCCTGAAGTTCCACCCAACATTGATCATCCGCACTGGAAACGGTCAACCCATACGTTTGGAAACGGCCTACAGACGTGGTCCTAAGAATCCTAGCCTTTTCGTTGAGGTAGTCTCTCCCCTGTCTGAGCCCCTCAAACTATCCGCTGCTTACGTTAACAGCCTGCCAGCCCAGTCGGCCAAGCTGAGTTTGAACTGGAATGGAGACCAAAATATCGACTGGACTCTTGACTGGGCACTGGCTGCTTTGCAGTCATCTATCAAGACCCGTTTATCGACGCCATTCAGCCGCAATAACAAGATCGAAGCAGACATCGTCTACGACGTAACTGGCCAGCGAAAAACCGCCATAGTTCTACTAAGACGCGATGATCAGACCATCAACCTCGACGCTTTCGCCTCTGGCCAAGGATCAGGTTATCAATCGGAATTGGTTCTTTCTAGTTCGTTTTACGAAACGGTCAAAGCCAGTGCTATTCTGGACATTGCCGGAGCTCGCGCTAGTCTCAAATTGGATCGCGGAAATAGCCAAATCCATCTTCATGGTGTTTTGGTAGTGGAACCTACCCAGACGGCCGTAACGGCAACACTGGAAACACCTTTTAATGCTCTACGTATCCTCAAAGTCGACGCATCTCTTAAATCCAATCGAGATTTGCAGTTGGAAATTGATTTTGACGGAAAGAAAATCTATTTGACTGGATCACATTCTTCCGGCCCGGCTAACGGTTCTCTTCGTGCAAGCTTGAAGACTCCTTTCGTTCGAATTCAATCCGGCAGTATCGATGCTTCTTACGATGCTTCCGGTGCTACCAAAATGGCTTCGTTGACTTTGTCCAAAAACCAGAACGTCATTCAAGCTTCAGGTCAGATCACTCTCATCGGTCCAGTCAAGCTGGCTCTTAACGTTCGAGCTCCGTGCTGTGGAATCAAGCACTTGGATGTCACCGGCTCATACGATGAATCAGCTGAAATTAAATCCGGACATTTGAAGTTGGATCTGAACGGCGAGAAGTACCAACTAGATGGAAGATTGATTCGAAGCAACGGAACGGCCGAAATCGCCCTGAAATCGTTGACCGGTTACCAAGGATACGAACAAGTTGCCATCAACGCCAAATACGATATCCGCCAGCCAACCAAAACAGGATCCATTGTTTTCAACAGGAACGATGAACGTTTCCATTTCTCTGGAACTGTCAATACACGTAGCATCGTCTTGGATTTGGCAACGCCCATTACACCTTTGAAGACCGTACGATTGGAAGGACGTTTCGATACCGAGACGGCCGTGTTGACCATCATCCGCAACGAGGAGGTTATCAAGTTGACAGTCGGTGGATCCTTCGGATCCATGCTAGGAAAATTGGACTGTGGATTGGAAACACCTTATTCCGGATACGAGAACCTCCGCGCAGAATTGGTCTACGATCTCCAGTCACCACGCAAATTGATTGTCCTCGATGCCGGATCTTTCCGCTCCGAAATTGAATGGAACGGCCGCCGCTTGATTGTCCGTTCGACAACACCGATCGTTGGTTACGAGCAACTGGAACTCACCGGGGACTACGCTCTTGACAACCGAGAACTCTTAACCGCAGTTTTCTTGAAGAAAAACACCGAAACAATAGAAATTCGTTTTAACGGGCTCTTTGATTTGATTGGCAAACAAGCTTCGTTCGAGTTCCAGTCACCCGTGCCTTTCATGCGAATTCTTTCAAGTAAACTCAAGTGGAATGCCGATCAGGGTGAAAGCAAATCGTTCAACCTCCAAGCATATAGAAATGACATCACTGTGGAGCTCGAAATGAACGGTCGTTTCGTCTTAGACAATTCCGCATTGACGGTAGCTACCCGAAGCAACATTGAAGGATGGAATTCCGCTTCCTTGTCAGCCGCCTACGACGTCCGTACATCCATCTCGGCCAGCTTGAATCTTGAAAAGAACGGTTTACGCCAATCATTCGCCGGGGACGCAAAATTCGACAAAGAATCAGCTATTTTAAGTGTTCAGACACCTTTCGAAGGAATGCGCACAATGGGCTTGTCCGGCAGACTCGTTGACGCTTCCAAGGTAAACGTTAGTAGTGACCGAACGGCTACTCTTCACTTTGAAAAAGAAGGTCAGTCCCAAGATTACGCTCTTGCCCTAAGCTTCGATGCCAATTCAGCGGTTCTAAGCATTGAAAACGCCCTTCCAGAACTACGAGAAAATGTCGGCGGAAGTACGTTTCGTTCTCGACAAACCACAAAGGACTTTCAACCTCATCGTCAAGAAGAATAATCACAAAATGGAATTCAATGGCCAGGCAAGAAATGGAGAAGTCGAATTGAAGCTGTCTACCACCTTAAAAGGATTCGAAAACGTTATGGTCGCCTGCCGCTACGATTTGGCTTCACTTGCTAAAACGTTGGCATTGAAGTTGAGCCTCAACGAGAAGATGATCCAGCTAAATGGATCTATCGAAGGTTTGAAAATTACCATTGACTTGACAACACCTTTCGTTGGATTCGAGTACGTCAGTTTAAGCGGCGATGTTCAGCTGGCGGCTAAAACCGTTCGATTGATGCTAGAACTTAACGGCCAAAGCTACGAAGCCGATGGATTGCTGACGGACCAAAAATTGATTGCTCAAATCAAGACGCCCATCAACGGTTACGAGGTCACTGACATTAGCGGCCGCTGGAACGAACGTCATATGGAATTCGGAGTGACTAGTTCTTCGCTGGGCAAGATTATCCTTTCGACTGAATACGATTTGGACAACAAATCTCTTCAGTTTGGTCGTGTCGTTCTGAATCACAACGGTTTCCGTTATCGCAATGAACTGGTGGCCAAATTAGCTGATCCCTGGGTGGGAGGAGAAGTGCTCCTAGGTGTCCAGCTTCCTTTGGACGGCCTCCGCAACGTGACATCGACTCTAATCTACGATCTTGATTCATCAGAAAAATCTTTGGCGATGACACTGGATACTTCAGTCATCCACTACGAGACGACCGCTAGCATCAGTTTGAATAACGAATCCGGCAGTGTCATCATTCATGTTCAGACCCCCATCGCTAGCTGGGAAGAGATCGACTTGAGTGCCGGTTATGACCTGAACAAGAAAACTGTCTTTGTACTGAGCGAGCGTAATGGAAAATCCGTCGTCTTCGTCCACGGATTGGCAACTTTGTCGCCCATGTCTAGTATTTTATCATCCTCAATTCGTATTCCATCTTTATTGAACGACGACATTGAGATCATGGCCGCTTACAACGTAGCCTCCGACTCGGCTGATGCCAAGATCAAGTACTGTGCTCATGAAGTCCTCTTTGATGGACACAGAGCTGACGACTGGATTTCAGCTATTGCCACTATTTCAACTACATTCGATCAGCTTCAAAGCGCTCAAATCAACTGGAACATCGTCAAAAAGACAGCATCTTTGCATTTGAACAGCTTGAAAGCCACTTTAGATGGACGCATTCTGAGTCCCCAGGAAGCTGGCTTCAAAGCCACTTTGTCCGACCCAGTGATAGGCACTCACTCGACTGAAATCGAATGGAGCATCCTGTCCGACAAAATCACCAGCCGCGCCGAGTACAAAAATGGACAAAACCAACGATTTGGAGCCAACGCTTCGATCAATTTCTCCGTCGAGAAGGGCGATTATCAACTCACAGTTCATACCGGCCAAACCAATATTGGAGATGTTCAACTTATTGGACGCTGGACTTCTAACGAGAAAATTAAATCCGAATCGGCTCTTCACTGGGCCGGCAGCAAGAAATTTGAAGCCGTTTTTGACGGACGGTTCACTGTCCTCCGATCTATCGCTGGATTGACCTTTTCGACGCCCAACACAGCTCCGGTCAAAACTGAAGTGCAATACGATTTCACATCAGCTCAGAAAACATTCAAGTTCGATCACAATTCCGCTCTTCAGTTTAACACTTTGCTGACTATCGAATCGATGATCCACTGGAACGGAAAAATTGACTTAATTGTCAATTCTGAGAAATATTCAGCGATGGGCAAGTGCAACATGGAACCCACCGCACACGTGAAAGAATTCATGATCCAGTTGGAAAACATTGATCTTCCTGCTTCGGAAATAAGGATGACTATGCAAGAGCGAAATGAAAGGATCGTCATCAATGCTTCCCTAAATGGACCAGCTTTCGAGAATGAATTAATGTTCCATGGCCATTATGACACCAGCATGGGCATGAACTCTAGCGGAAAGTTCAGCTGGGCTGCGGATAAGAACATCCAAGCAAACTTCTTGATGACTTCGTCTGAATTGGCAGCTGAATTGTTGACACCATTCGTTGGACTAGAGAAAACCAGTTTGTCTGTCAAGTACGATATGGGCCAGCAAAAGCAAACTATGGATTCAGTTCTTTTATGGTCTGGCCGCAAAATTACAGCATCAGCCAACTGGGAATTGATGGATGGACTAGTCTTCTCTGTTCGTTTTACGACACCCTTCCAGGGATTTGAAGAAGTTGGTCTTCGTGGAACTTTCCTGGCCGGCTCCGCTTACACCACCACATTGTACTACACTCGGGCCGGCAAAGTTGTTGACATTCAAGGCAAATTGATTTCAAACAATGCCGGATCGATGGCCAGGATCACATTCGCTGGTGAAAACGAGTTGCTGTCTGCTGTCGTCGAATACGATGTCCGCAATCCTAAGAAAACTGCCTCCTTGACTCTGAGTCGCGGCACAAACCAGCGCTTGAGTGTAACAGCCGTCGGAGAGTTTTCCGACAAGATTAATGGTATCCTGTCCATTGAAACATCGTCCAGCTCACCGATCAGGATCAGTTTGGAGATGGATCCCATTTCTACCGAGAAAAATGGTCGCCTGACTGTTGAATGGGGCCAGCAACAGAAAATAGAATTGATGGGAAGTGGATCGATGACTAAAGCCGGAAGCAAATTCCGTTTGGCCGCTCAAACACCTTTTGAGGGATTCAAAAAGATTTTAGTCAACACTCGAATGAATCAGAAAGTCGTTGAATTGTCCGTCGAATACGGCCGTAACCGCAAACTCCAACTGAACGGTCAATATCGCTTCGATCCGAGGTTATCCGTTTATTCGTTGAACGGAACTTTGTCCACGCCCTGGCTGGAGCACACCTTATCTGGCCAGAGTTACGTAGAGCTGAACAATGGATTCCACTGTTCCTTCTCCTTGAGTCCCGAAGCCGAAAAATCCTACAACATCAACACCACTTACAGAAAATCTGGCTCTTTTGAAGCTTCAATTCAGACACCAATCATTGCTCTCCGAAGCGCTCAAATTTCAGGAGCCTTTGAGACGGACAATCGCAAATCGTCCAAGAGATTCGCTCTTGGCATGGAATACAATGGCCGACAGGCATCGATAGAAGGCCGTACCAGTGGACTCAACGCCCGAAATACGTTCATCAAAGGCTCTTGGAACAACCAGGCGATTACACTGGACACGTTTTTCCAGAAAGATCAGTCCACCTTCAAGATCGCCACAAATGTAACCACACCTTTCCAGGGATACCAAAACTGGGCCGGTCGCTTTGAACGGACAAAGAAGGGCCAGCAATGTGATATGACGCTGCATTTAATGACACCATTAGCGTCTCTTCCGTCAATCGACGCCACTGTTCAGACTCTCCTTGAAGCTGGAAAACGTTTGGAAATCACAACTTCGGCCACCGCTCTGGGTCATACCGGTCGGGCAAAATTGCATGTGTCAAAGAGCGTCAAAACTTACCTGGCCTCACTGGAATTGGACATGCCTTTCATTGAAATTCTTCCTTCAGCCAACATACGAGCTGAATGTCAAATCGACGGCTGGAAAAACGTCGTGTCCACCGTAACAGCTGGAGTGCCAGGCCGGTGAGTACACCTGTCAAGGGATCAATGCTTATTGGAAAATCCAGCTTGAACTTGAACGCCGGGATCAAAACGCCGTCCTTCGCCAAGTCGATTGAAATGGGAGCCGGTTATAATGCGGCCAATCTGGACCTTATCCAGGGAGAGATCTTTGTCTGGGACAACAAAATTGAAGGCCGTTATGAGAAACGCGGCAATCAGATCAGCGTTGAACTTAGTTTCAACTCGCCCGACTTGAACTTGACGCACAACCGTCTCAATTTCGAAGTGAATTATCGTTCACCCAGACAACTCCAGTCGTCTGTCTCGTTCATTACCTTGCAAAAGAGTCACACACTCTCCGTTTCGTATCAACTAGCTGGAAGCAAGTTCACTGGTCAAATCGACCTCGACAGCCCCGTGTTCCAGTCGAAGAAGTCACTTTCACTGAAGCTCAATTACAGCAGTTTTGCCGCAATGACATTCGACGGTCGATTTGTTGATGGACAAAGTACCTGCGAATTGACGGGTTCCCTGCGTCTATCGGGCGAAACGATGCACAGCCAAGCTAAATTGTCTTGCCCCATGTTTGGAACAGTGGCTATTGAAGTCACTGGCAGTCCAATTGAAGGCAAACTGATCATCACAGCTGGATCGTCTGTCCATAGACTGGGCTACAAACTGAACGCTAGCAATGATGGATATGACGTCACAATGAATGCCGATTCCCCCATGTTTAAACCTTTGCATTTGCGTGGAATTTGGATGCTGGGAGACTCACAACAAGGACAAGCTTCCCTGACCGTCCGCCATGGAGAATCCTCACATTCAGTTCTGGCAGATTATTTGCGTTCCGCCGGTGAGAAATGGGCCGGTTCGTTCAGCATCGCATCGCCGTTTTTACCAGGCGGTCAGGCCAGCATGCAGTTGCAGTACCAACCATTCGACTTAAATGTTCAATTGGACATGATGGGTCAGTCTCATCGTCTTACTGGACAACTTCAACGTTGGCCGAGCATTAACGGCCGCATTCAACTTGATTCGCCCCTCCTACCCTGGAAAACTGTGGGCTTGAACGCCCAGGCCGAGCGCAACGTTCGCGACTTCTTGCACGGACGGGCCAATATCACGGCCAGTTACGGAGAACAAAGTCTAGGCCTTGCCGGTCGTTTCCGTTACTCAAAGTGGAGTGATTTTGAAGGAATGATGGAACTCAACACTCCTTTCCAAGGATTGACCATGGCCCGCGCCGACGTCCAGTTGAGCGCCATCAATGCCCAAAGAGTCAACGCTTCAATCAATTTCCAATCATCTCATGTAGTTCTTCCACGCGCATCGTTCAACGTTCAATATCATTTGAGTCAGAACACTTTGGACGCTTCAGCTACGTTAAACACTCCGTTCAGTCGCTGGGAGACGGTTGGATTGGCCCTGAACATTCCACTGATCGTCAATGACGCAAAGGCTCTGGCTGCCTTGTCATTGCCCGGCTCATACTACTCTGTTTCCGGATTGGTGTCCGTTGGTCGCCGTCAGTTCTTGACGGAATGGAAAGTCGATTATGCCGGCCGTAAATTCGCCACTGAAGTTCTCTTCAAGGCGGACGACATCTACCAGGCCAAAATTGACGTCAAGACTCCTTTCAGAGGATTTGAAAAGTACTTATGGGACATTAAGGGCCAGGCTGATGTCCGTCGTTGGGGAGAAGCCACTGCCTTCCTCGACTGGAACGGAAAACGAATCGAATTCAGTTCCAACGTCAAAGCCGAACCTTTAGCTTACATCGCCATCGTCCAGCTCAACACTCCGTTCGTTGATTTTGAACGCTACGCCATCCACCTCCGTCTGGAAGGAACCGAACGCAAGACTTTGCAAGTCGAAGTTGAGTCTCCCGGTTTGCGAGTTGGAGCCGATTTTGATTACTCCTTTAATTCGGTAACGGATTTCGTTGGCAAAGCTTCCATCCGTACACCTTTGGTCGGCTATGAATCCTTCACTTTACATCTGTCTAATCAGTTGGGCATGTCTTCTTATTCGGCTAATGCTGAAGCCCGATTCGCTGACTACGGTTTGGCAGCTAGTGTTGAAGGTATCATCAGAGACGGAGGCTTCCAGGCTCAAATGGACGGACGTTACAACGATCGCGTCATTGTCCTTAAAGCCGGTGGCTCTCTGGACGACAAGCGAGTCACTTGCAATGTAGACTTGATTACACCCTTTGAAGAACTCAAAACTCTCGAGAGTTTTGTTCAGTTGGAAAAGGATTTGACCGAAAGTAAAGGATTCGGATTGAGCGTCAACGGTCGCCAGTTGATTTTGGTGACGTTGGCCAAACAATCGGACGGACTTCAGATCCTTCAAATCAAGAATCCTTGGCGTCCTGTTGATGTTTCTTATTCGTGGGAAAACAGCGCTGATTTGATTCACTATCAAGCCCAGTTGTGTTGGGATCTTAACCAACGCACTTCTGCTACCCTAGGAGGACGACTTGTCATCAAAACCTCTTCGTATGGCCGTCAAATCAGCATCAAGACTGTGACTCCTCGTCGAGAATGGTCGCTGAACTACTCCCTGGAACTGACATCCGCCAAAGTAGACCACTCCATCAACCTCTCCTGGGCTGCCGATAAAATGGTCGGTTACAGAGTTTTCGCTGAAAACGGTTCCAACCGTCGCCGCACTCAACTGAGTGGTTCCATTCGATTGGATCTACCCGTTCGCTCGTTCCAGCTTGAATCCCAGCATTCGGGAGGAGAAACCACTGCCACTCATGTCGAATTCCAATGGGACGCAGCCAGAGATCCAGCCAAACGTTTGGGTGGCCGAATTGAAACCCGTCAAGGGCGTCAAGTTCGTCTGATTTTCCTCCATCCGGAACTTGAACGTGACATTGTTTTACAAGGAGAATACGACCGCATCACTAACAACCAACTGACTGGAAAAATGGAGCTGATCTATTCGCCGCTAGAAGAGCATCGCCTAGTAGTCGAAGGATCGACAACTGGACAAGAAACCGGACGGGCCATTCAGCTGGTCATTTTGCATCCGGCTTCCAACACCGACCTTCGCTTAGTGGCCGACGGAAAGAAAAATGCTGGAACTGAATTTCAAGCTCGTCTGGACTACAAGGATCGCTCCAAGATGTCTCGTTTCCTTCAACTTGGTGGAAAAATCCTGCCAGAGCAGAGACGCATCGATTTTGAGGCACGCACTAACGAGAAATCCCTGAGTTTGACCAACGGTTTGACATTATCCGGAAGTTCTTACGCCTTGGCTTCCAGGACTTTGGTTAACGATGCCGAAGCTTTGATTCTGGATGCTCATCTTGAAACCTCATCACTTCGCCCAACTTTACAAATCGATGGTTCTTACGCTGGAGGCAAATCGTTCAATTTCTTGGCCGGTATGCCTGATATGCGTGAAATCACAGTACGAGCTGTTCGAGACATCCATGGACGAAAGATCACCGATGGACACTTCCAGGTCAAATTGAACAAAACCGACATTCTATCCTCGAGACTTTATTGGCGCGCTGCTTCCCGAACTGAATTGCGCGATGCGGCTGTTAACGGCATCATTAATGTTTTGGCCGCTTGCGAATCCTTCGCTGATGATTTAGCCAATTTCGCTACCAGTGAGTGGACTGACAAGTGTACCGTTTTGACTCCGGCGGCTCGAATGATTTCTCAACGCCTGACAGAGAGCATGAATCGTGAGCTGGACAATTTCCGCTCTGAATTCAAACAAATGGCTGTCGAATTGGTGGCCATGTACGAACGAAACGATTTTTACCTCAAGAACATCGTCGCGACTATCAAACAAGTGACATCACTGGCCCAGCCTTTCATCGACCGTACCGTGGCCAATATCCAAGCAATCAGCCAAACCATCATTGGGGAAACGACAGTGTTCTACCGTGCGGTCGTCAGTACTTACAATTCATTGGCCCAGGTGGCCTTCTCTGGTTACCAGCAGTTGTCCAGCTATGTCTCCAGCGGGGTAAATGAAGTCGCCCGCTATTACAGTCAACTGGCCGGAGAGGTGATGAGATGTTTGATCCGATGCGAATCTGTCGTCTCTCAAGCTTTCCAACGTCTTCAATCGATCTTCCAAAAATACGCTGGCCGTCTGGAGACCGTCGTCATGCAACAGGTGGAAGAAATTCGAATCCAGTTGATCGATATGGCCAATTCTTACGCTGAAAGCTTCCGACCTTACACTCAAAATTTGAACGTCTGGATTGAACGTGCCCGTATCTTCTACTTTGAATCTTTGAATAACATCAAGGGTATGTCCAATAAAAAATCAATGTTTATTATCATTTACTATAATTCCTAAACAATATGCCCCTATCAGATTTTCGCCAAAAGATCCACGAACGCTTCATGACCTATCCTCTGTTCCAGCGCGTTTATTCCGTTTATTTGGAATACGCCAGTTGGTTGGAAGAGTTTCACGCTCAAGATTATGTCGACGAATGCATCAACTACCTCAATCAGTAATAATCTTATTTATTTACTAAATTCCTGGAGAATTTCAATGATTTTATTTGTTTACTCTTGACAGGCTCAAGGAAGAATCGAGGGAACGTATCAAGTTGATGATGGCCTATTACCAACCACTTATTGACCCATTAGTCCAGGCCTACCAAGGGCAGATGGACGCTTTGAAACAATTGCCAATGGTGGTTTACATCAACACTGTCGTCGGTAGACTCAATCAGCAGTTGAACGAATTATCCAAATTAGTCGAACTTGAAGTTAAACTTCGCCAAGTGTTGCGAGACATTTTGCAACATACCGACCGTCTTACCACCCAGCTTATCAAGGATCTAAAGGTAATTTTCAAATCCTCTCACTTAATTATGTAATAAAACATTTTATACTTTATTGATTCAAATTTTTGTGCACAAAGGGTTCACTCACGTTCCCGATGAAACCAACGATCGTTATTGATTGGGAAGCCGGTCGTCTTGAATACTCTCAGAGATTGCCATTCACCTGGGAAGATTTCAGCCAATTGCCACGCATCCGTGAACTTCCGTTGCTCAGGAAAATAGCGACCGCCAAAAAGAATTTCATTCGTGAAGTGGATCACAGCCAATTTTATTTCACTACGATGAACCTTTTGGCCATTTACCGCCCGATGCGCCAATCCATCTTGCCGCCGTTCGGCAGCCGGGCTTTCGTTGCCGGAACTCAGCATTACATGACGTTTGATCGTCGCTTCTACGAATTCGCCGGAGAGTGCAGTTACCTCCTGGCCAGCGACTTTTTGCGCAACGATTTCAGCGCCGTCGTCAACTACGAAGGCGCCGCCGGTAAAGTCACCCGAAAGTCGTTGACCATTTTGAGCGACAACCGACAAGTAGAAATCGATTCCAGCTTCCGTGTGACTCTAAACGGACGCAAAATTGAAATGCCTTTGATGTACGAGAGTACCAGCATCGTGCGAGATGGGCAGCGATTGATCGTCACCAACAACAAATCCGGATTCCGTGTCGATTGCAATCTGTACCGCGACATCTGCACAGTTCAGGTAACGGGTTGGAGTTTCGGCAAAACTGGCGGCCTCTTCGGCGTCTACAACAACGAGCCGGCCGACGATTTCACGACTCCTTTCCGTCAGCAAAGATCCGACGATGAAGTGGACAGTTTCGCCAACAGTTGGAAGGTGGGGACATCTCGTTGCCGCGTCCGCAACTTTGCCGTCACTCGCCCGACTCCAAACGCCCGCAATACTCGTCTCTGCGACCAGCTCTTTGTCGACCAACAATCCGTTCTGAGACCCTGCTTCCAAATGGTCGATCCTACTCCATTTGCTCGTATGTGCCTTAATGATTTGACTTCTCTGGAAAACAGCCCCAAAAAAGAAACAGGAGTCTGTACGGCCGCTGCCGCTTACGTTAGCGAATGTCGTTTCGCCGGATTGGATCTCTTCGTACCACCTCAATGCGTCCGTTGCGAATTGGAAGATGGCAAAGTCATTGGCTCCGGTGAAATCAAGACGTTCCAGAACGACGCACCACGTTCGGCTGACGTAGTCTTCATCGTCGACCAGAAACCTTGTCTCAATGGCACCCGACTTTCTTACCTTCCGGCCGCTATCGACGCCGCATTGAGAGAGCGCGGCATCCAGCAGAATCGGTTCGCCGTCGTCAGTTATGGAGGTCGTGGTGGTGAACTCTTCCAGAAACCGCACGTCCGCACAGTTGACGGTGGACAGATCTGGTCTCATCGCAAGGGCATCCAGTCGGCTTTGGAAGATCTGCCACTGGCTGATGAACAATCGTCGATGACTCCATCGGACATTCATTCGGCTTTACGTTACGCCATCAACTTGCCGTATCGCGTCGGTGTTTCTAAACAGTTTGTCTTGGTCTCTTGCGGCGGAAGCGAATGCCAGGCCAGCTCTTACGCCGACACTTTGACTCTGTTGATTGAAAACGACGTCAAACTTCATCTTCTTCAACCCCGTGATATTGTCGTTAAAGGCAAAAACAGTTCGGACGAATTGAAGGTAAACAAATAAATTGATTTGGATTCAGCGCAAAATGGAATTAATATTTGGGTTTTTTTTACCAGAATGTGTTTGGATTCGATGCCGAAGAAGTTTACACGGTGCGCAATATTCGCAGCCTGAAAGGAGACCGAGAATTGAGACGTCAATTGTCTTTGCCCAAGGATTTCTGCACTCCTTTGGCTCTTGAAACGAACGGAACTTTGTTTGATTTGAAAAAAATGATGCCCGGTCAGCTACAGCAACAAACTAAAAAGTTTATCGACATCTTTGCCCGTCGAGTGGCCGTCACCGGTGAGCCGAGTCCATGCCAGCGATGTGACTGTATCGGAGACCGCGACGGAATCGGATCGATTCTCTGCCAGCGCTGCGTCTCTCCCATTATGGAACGTCTCGACAAAGTATGTGAATTTATACAATTTCCTTTGACGGACCATTAAAGAATTCTAAATTATATACGATCAGGTCTGGGAGCAATTGAGCTACGAGAATGAGATGGTCCAGCGCAGCAAATGTTGAAGACGTTACCGTTTCTCAGATCCAAGATGCTCTGCTGGATCAACAGGACAAATCCAGCAGATTCGCCGTAGCCACTAACACCATTACAAAAGTGATAAACTATAGAATTTCACGAATAATGTGGTATACAATTAGATTGGAGCTTTCACTGATGCTGCCACAATAGAATCTTTTTTTTTTGTTCAATTTTTTTCAAAAAAACTATTTCATTTACTTAATATCACTATTCTCTTTTTAATCTGATTGTTCCTTTCTACATTTCAAAGCTTTGTATATTAGTCGTTTTTACAAATATATATGGTTAAATGTAGTACATCCAGTACATCAACATTATCTTTTGTTATTCCGTGATGAAACATTTTTAACATGGACGATTATACATTATACGTATCATAATCAATACACTCTGTTTAAGCTAATCAGTTTGAAAAAATTACTTAAAAATAAAACTGGCAGCGCGTGAGTTGCGTAAGAGACACGATATTTAAAACGAAGGCGTCGCTGATATCAACAAGTCAGTGCAGCAGTGTGACGACCGCGCTTGACCGTTGGTGAAGTTTTTTCTGGTACCGTAATAAATAAACAGGTTTTATTGCACACACACACACACAGTATCTTGTTTTTCTTTTTACATTATGAGTAAGTCTAATGATTTGAATGTTTTTTATATAATGAAGGCTTACTCTACACATATCCAGAATTAATTTGACGCTTTTAGGTTGGATGGACTTTCTCTTTTTTGCGTTTTTTTTCCTCGTGGGTGTCATCATCTTTGGTTTAATAAACGGAGGAAGGACGAAACTGATTTATTGGGACCGTCACGCTATGTCAAGTTCAATCGATGAAAAGAGTAAGTCGGTTGTGATTCGTTGAACAATTTAAATAGAATACTTTTAATTCAATAAAAAAAATGAAGTCAGCTTTATCTTTATGTGATCATGTCTAACGCTTTCGGTGTGCTTATTATTAAGATTTTGCACCTAGACTTGACTAATTTCCTTCGTTCCCTGTAATATACGTTATCGCGCTCGTCCAATAAATTCAAAGACCCTGTTATACTTTATTATCTGTTTTTCTATTTGTTTGCGAATTGTGTATTCAACGTTGTAGTTATATCGCATGTTATAAAACCTTATCTTGAAGCAAAAAGCAATAAAGTCTCGAGTGTAATCCAATTTGCTTCGTCTTTCAAATAGCTCTCTATTTCATATATTTTTATTTATTTAAATTTTTCATTATTATTCCTGAAAATCATATACCCTTAACTAATTTAAATGGTTAATATTACAGGAAATATTAGAAGAGCTTCTGAACTTTGGTATACTGTCCGAAAAGGTTAACAGACTTGACTTCTTCGTGTAGAACGTGAACGTTAAAATTTATGTACAAACGCATCAACCGTTTAGTGTATACCATTATGCTAAATGTTCTCTATAGTAAACATTTGAGTATTATTTACCTGATTAGTATCCCAGTCACTGTAATCCGTTGAATAAATCGTGATGGTCGTTTATATCGTACTCCATAAGACATTTCTAAATTTCTAATGAGTAAAGTAGACATCTAATGATCTAGAGATTCAATTCACGGAAACGCAGCATGCCATTTGCAATTGCTGTGGATTTGTAAATTTTTTAAAATCTGGTTATACTGAATTATATACGAGTAGCGTCTGATCCTGGCTTACAGAAAACTGAAATTTTGGACACAATCATCGATCAGGCGAAAAGTATATTCTCCAGGCGAGGGTCGAACTCGCGACCTCGGCATTACTCTTCTAAGTTATTCATTTACTGATGTAATTGATGAACGTATGAGACACTGTCATATAAGTACCATGCGCTAACCAACTGCGCCACTGGAGATATATTTCAACTATTTCAATTGTCAAAAGATCTTGACCATCAAAAATAAAAATTCAATTGCATTTCAATTCAAATGAATGTACTCTTTCACGTATAAAGGATCAACCTTTCCGCGTAGAGCTCTGCTGAAGAATTCAAACAAATGCGACATACATCAACTCTTGATGCAAGAGAGCGCAGTGATGAGATTTTTATATAAATCCATCGAGCGGCTTTATGAATATGTGTCACTCCATTTTGCTAGTCGTAATAAGGAAGCCAGACAGTCTGATGGAGAGATCATGGTATACGTTAGGTTACTGCCAGCACAGACAAACAGGTGTATTATACATTTGTATGATATATCTATCCGCTGCTGCTGGTCGATCTGTTTCACTGCATGAGCCAGCAAAAGTCTAAGGTTTCCTTCCTTCCTGATCTCGGTATTATTTATTATTACATGCGACGTGCTGTGTGCCTGGTGTTATACATTATTAAATGAATATATAAAATATACAACAGATATAGCTGAGATTAGAGTATAGAGACCGAGGGACGCCAGCAGCCAAAAACTTGGATCTATAAACAGACCAACACGGAAAAAGATTAGAGATATTAAGTTTCGTCCCAGACTGAAATTCACAAGGTTTGCGCGTTTTATCACCTACTTATTGCTTTCTCATGCTCTGCTTCATAATTTATCCCATTAAAACATATCGATCCTATAGCAAATTATGTGACTACCGAATATATTATAGGCTGAAGTTGCGTCTTTAAAAAAAAACAAATCAATTCACAAATTTCTACATATCGATAATCATACGATGTATTACAGTCACTGTGATTAACAATTCAATGCTGGGTGCAAGGTATCACAACGTATTTAGTTACGTGCTTGTAGTATATCCTGGAATTCAAAAGAGAATCTAAAGGTTTCATTTCCACGAAATTCTTCTTTATTTGGTCACGTCTTTATATGTTGTCTTCTTGGGCTCTGTGCTGAGGACTGGCACTATCAGTTACATCTACTGGCAGACTCCCCTATATTGGACTGCGTATAGGCGACACCCGCATTTGAATTCCTTTTCGTTTCTTTCTCCTCTCAAGTCTGTCGATGGACAAAGAAAAGGGACCACAAGACGAGTCGCTAATAGAATACAAGGTGCTGGATGCCTACGATGGATAAGAGAATTTTACAACCGATGAGTTTGGATGATTCAAAAAACCAGTTACACACGCATTTCCTTATCTAGCCTATACTCTAGGACTATCACAATTGAATTTATAAATTTGAAGGCAAAACATTTCTTTTTTTTTGTCCTTCCTTTATATTCGCGACTTTTGTTCTAGGCCAACTGTGAAAAGACGAGTGGGGTCCTTAATTTTGTGTTGGGTTTGCGATGACGTCGTCGGTTATTCATTCATTTTCACGAACTTCATGTAAAGAAAAGACATCGTAGTACGTCTGCCCGCCGCCTGGCCGTGCTGGCCGTTCGCCACACCTGAGGATGTCGAGAGAGCGCCTCGGCCGAGGGGGCCAATAGTCAAGAGAATCCGCTCGGGTATTCGATAGTGTCGCGCAGACTTCCGTCGAGTCGAGTCGAGCGCTTCTATTTTCCGCTGTCAATTTTCACTCGCCAATTATCGTCTTGATATTATAAGTAAGTAAGGTACATACAACTTCTTTGCTGAGGCCACGCCATTTTATCGCATTTTATGTAGCGTCGCCGTGTGTGTTTCTTATGATTGGATTTCAGTGCTGGTGTCGATTACTGACATTTAGCACGCAACCCAAAAGGCAATAGCCACCATCAACGTCGTCGACGTCGAGAGAGAGAGAAGGAGAAATCCGATACGGATATTATACAGCGCCGTGGTCTCGGGGTAGTTTCATCATTGTCGAGTGAGTTTCTTCTGCTGCTGTTGAAATATCAACCAACCGGCCAAGGGTCAAGTAAGTGGTCCATCTTCTCTCCTTATGCGATATGCAGTAGACATAGAAATACATATAGACACTCTTTGGGGGGGGGGGGGGGGGGGGGGGGGGGGAGGGGATGTTTTTAAGTGTGAACGGCGGTCCGTGTCGTCCGAGACGCCATTCCGAAATCGGAGACATTAAAGATTCGAATGTTTCTAAGTATTGTTTTTAAAATGGAAGACCACGGTCTATATTCTTGTCGAACAGTTAAGTTCGGAATTAATTTCACGGTTAAATATTATGGACTTTATAGTCTAGTATGAAACGCTTTGGGGCATTGTTATGTCTATTAGGTTGAAGAATGAGCTCAAAACGACTCGGACTCGCGCCAACTTGACGGAGCCAATGTGGAATTTAACGTTCCTTGAGGGGCCACTAGTAGATAAAAGAGATGGTCAAATCACACCCCCACACAAAATGACTTCATTTCTGTTGTCTTTTCCTCTATTGGAATTTATGTTGGACTTGATTCGACCGTCGCCAGTCTTGTTAATGATTTTTTAGTCGAGAAATAATTGGATTCAAATATTTGATCCATTTTTTGTGTCTTTATCGACTGCGAAAAAGCGGAAGAAAACACGAAAGAATGTCGTTATATAATCATCAAATGGAAGGATTTGACACTCTAGTTCTTCACGAGAAAATAACGGATTGGTCACGAAAAAAGATAGTTAAAGTCGTCATCGTTATCGCTAATTAAATGCTGCTGCTGTTTCTACCTTGTTTAACGAGTCTATCCTCGTCCATGTCACACGCAAAAACAGTGGAATTCATTCGAGAGTCTAATATAGATGGATGAGTGGTGGCATAGACGAGCTCTATATTTAGACGACTAGCATCAATCTATAACGAGGACGCGCAGAAAATCGTTTCTTTCATGCCCATCACGACGGCGTCGAGACTCCAATTTAAAACGGCCCTCTACACATGCACGTTATTATCACCTGAATATTATACATCCGAAACACCTTTTCTTCATCATCAGCGTGAATAAGTTGAAGCGTTGAATCTGCCGTGAAGTACTATATGCTAATCGGTCGAGGTCGTCGCGTCCCATGAACACGAATTATTATAGACATTATGCGTGTATCTTTTGAGTCCCGTTGGGCTTCGTGATTATTTCACTTTGGCCTAAACAAGGGAATAACGCATTAAAATATAAATGAAGCGTTGCACTGTATCAAAGTTTGCGAGCTGTGAGTATAGTTTTTATTAGTTTCTCGGTTCCGCGATTTTATTCTTGATATCGCCAAATGTTTTCATTGCCGTCCCAAGTTTTTGGAATTTTTGTAAAAATATAAAAAGTTGGCCGATTTTTATGTGCCGCCGCCGTATCTTTTTAAGGTGTTTTTATACATCCGCGATTTTAATTATTGAATCAGCACAGCATAGCCAGCGGATTTCTTTCTTCGGTTGTAAATTTCAACTTTGTCAAGGTTTATTGGTTGGGGAAAAAAAAGTAAAAGAAATGAAAAATCCATAGAATTTGTCTATATATACGAATATAGAAAGCGCATACTTGTGATTTAGTCGTGTTGTGTTGCCGGGATTTCTTGATATTTTCGCGTAAGAAACGAGAGGAAAGGGAGCCAATTATTCAAATCGATACGACCCACTTAAAAATGAGGAACGAACACGAGCTGCGCATAACTATGTAGCCACAATTTCTAAAGCCCATCAGGCTTGCAACCCCTTCCAAAATGTCGATTGTGCTCGTCGAGTTGGTCACGCAGCTGATCCATTAGAAATCAACCGAGGTTAAATTATTTATTCTTCTTCTTATTTGCGTATATAGATTGTGCTGTAGTACACTCTAATATCTAGAGCACCGCCTAATTCCATAATAATAGTAAATAAACAGCAGAACCATTTCATTCTCAAAGTCCTTATATATATAACGTATCAACCAGGTTGTATACACTATAGAGATACACGTAGTTAACAAGATATCTCCAGCAGTGTTTATAAAGTACTCTTGTTTTTTGTTCTATATGTATACTACACATCCATTTTTGTGTTATATGTAGCCTATTGGATTTATTTATTTATTTATTTACTTTTTTTTTTTGTTTTTTTCATTTTGAAATACGCGCGGGTGGTCGTTGGGTGTTGCTGTTATTATTAAACAATTTCCATATTTTCTTTCTTTCTTTCTTTTCGCTTGGCATATAACGGGGGGCGTTGGCGCAATGTTTGCGTTTAGATAGAAGCTATTGTCTTCGTGGGTTGTTGTGCGGTCGGGAGTAAAAAAAACGTAAAATTTTATATACGACGTGAACCAGCTCCCAGAAGCGGAGCGTTGATTGCTTGAGTGACGAAGCCATTTCAAGGCGATATACGCAACCCAATAGATGGGAATAACCAAACTAACGTTGAGTGTTACCTTATTCTTCTTGTATTTGAATCGTCGTTCACATTTGATTTTGAAAATTGAGAAGCGCGGCAACCAAGTTCAATCAAGCGATTGGGCGGTATATAATTTAATAAATATATTGAGCCCCAGCAGCTATATAGCCCAAAGTTGGTGCGTCCTCATCATCGGGATGTATCACGTCAAGTCCCATATATTATATAACCGGTATTGATTGTAGGCCTAAAGGACGCGTAGCTCCTCCACCATCCTTTTCCTTCTTTGTGTTGCAGCCACCGCACCCCGGTTAATATTAGATTAACTGTCGGACTTTTTTCTTTCTCTCTTTTTTCTTCTTTCGTATATAGAACTTATGTGGATGTCAATGGCGCACATTTTGCGTCTTTCGTTTTTTTTTTTTGTATATTTTACGACAATATTATTAGCGCAACCACGTCGCACACGTCGTCAAAATGACGGCCGACCATCATCATCATCTTTTCGTATGAACCCGCCATGAAAAGCAAAGTATATATCGTCGTCGTCGTCGTCGAAAGTCGAAAGTCGAGTTGATATTACCGTCCGTATAGTCTTATTGCAGTATAGTAAGTTATTGTGTTATTTCTAATACAAGAGCTTGTTTATAGAGTCGACAAGTTCTATATCATCAAGTGGCGTAGTGTTGTCGTATGTACGTAGGACTCGGTCGTGTTCAGCAGTTCATTCGATGTGTATTTATACAGCATCAGCGGCGGGTGCGCCAAGTTGTCAAGTATATACGTATATACACATAGACGACGCATGGTGAGTGCTCGATATGGTACTTCACTTGTAAGTCGTCGACAATTTGACGATTCGATTTGGCGTCTATACCGAGAGAGAAATGTAATGCAGATGCTTTTGTATTTATTTATTATATTGTAAAGTCAAATAAATGCTCGGAGAAAAGAAAGAAGGAAGAAGACACACAATAAGATTTATATACACACTTTCTGGCCAAGTTTCTGGCTGTTCTCGTATTTTGTTAGTTGCTATATACGAAGAGAGAGAGAAAGAGAAAGAATATATATATTTAGATAATCTGCTGTGTGTGTGGGGGGGGGGGGGGCATTATACAGACGCCTTTGGGTCATATAAAGTTGGCGGAGTGGGCGGTCTGGAGACAGCTGGCCCTGGGTTGTTGTGGCGCCTCCGCTCAGTTGGTTATTTCCCTTTTATTTATTTATTTTCTTTCTTTTCTTTTTTTCGCCTGTTTATATCCATCAGTCAGTTTGTCTTGCTGCTGCTGCTGCTGCTTTTCGTAGTATAACCTTCATGTTTAATCTTTAGTTCATCTTGGCGATATATCATACATTAGCAGGAATGAAAATGGTATTTTACTCTATATCTACAATTGATGGTGGATGCCCTTTTTTTCTTTTGCCATAATCTATTTAGTCTATATAGTCGTGCTGGATGGCGATCCGTATACCTGTCGTTCCTTTATACATATTACATAAGGGGTTTTTGTTTGCCCTTTTGATGTTCGTCTGTATTTTATCTGTGTGGTGTGGGCGCACAGAAGATTTGATTGAAGACGATCGTTTACATTGAATTCAACTGCTGTTTCGATTTTGTTTTCATCATTTGGATTTCGATAGAATATTCGACACTTTGGGAGACCGTTAGGGGTAGCTCATCTCATCGACTTTCGATATTATGCTGACAGATAATTCAATATCGACTCCGCTCTTCTACTATAATATGGCTGTCGATTGTCAGCGAGAACGTTGATGGCGTCTTGCGGTCCTCGTATCCATTATAAATAGATAACGGCGTATAGGATAACCTCGTTTCTCTGGTGTAGTAGACACATAATATACAGAAAGTCACTCGTCCTGCCTCTCCCCCCCCCTCACACAGGATGCCTTCATCAATCTTTCACAACAATATCGCTTTTTCCCCTTTCTAAAGAGTTTCTCCTTATTTCTGGGCCAATGCGCAATTGACACAGTGTCTATATGCTCCTATTGGAATCAAGTCACGCACTTGCTCTGCTATGACGAGACGTGTTAACTGTCTCACGTCGCTCATGTATATACCAATGTAAGTTTGTCACTCAATTAATATTGTCATTTATCATTTTTTCTGTTATTTGAATAGTCCGCGGTGGATGGCCAACCATTTCATCGATCTATTGTTCCATGGTGATCCGATGGAGAGACCGGTCACGGAGACGCCGATCAAGAGAGAAACGGGAGCGTGCGTGCTCAAATAGGGAGCGTGGTCAGTGTTGCTGAGACTGTCCTCCTGTTACCCTGAAGGAATTTAAAACGTTGGCACGAGTCGCGGATGGTGGTGGACTGGTGGAAATCCTTTTGAATAACCCCGAGTTGTTCCCATCTATTAGCCCATTGCATTTTCAGTGTGGGGCGTCAAGCGACCGGGCGGTCCGTCTGCGGCCCAGCGCTTTCCTCCTAATAACTTGGCATATTCATAGTGGGCCACGGTTGAGGGACTTGTGTATATCGCCTTTTGTGGAGTTGGGTTACTTTGGCAACGACGACCGTGAAGAAGAAAGAAAGGAAATCGGGAGCGACATGGAGAACGACAGTGACACGCGAGGAAGAACACAAAAGCCTTTTGGCTGCTGGACTTGCCGTCAAAGAACAAGTTCTCAAGTCGAGATGGAAATCCCCATGACGACGGAGCGAAGTGAAGTCAAAAAGATCCTCGCCCTACCGGACAGGAGCCACAACCTTGATGTTGGTGAATGTAACGGCATTTTGTCACGGCGAAACGTCGCCAGTCGTCGTAGCCATGACGTCGTTTATTTCTTGTCGTGCCATCAATGCCAGTTGTGCGTCTCTCGCGGGACATTTGATCCTGCCGGCATAGAAGGATCAAGGCAGCAACCCGGAGCAGCTAAACATGCCGTCAGCCATCATAGCGGGAATAGTCCAACAACTGAAGCTGAGACTGAACATGTCAAAATACCAAAGAGTCCAAGTATTACCAAGTGCTTGTGCCGGGCACAACTCAAACGACGTCGACGTACTCTTCTTCTTCTACCATCCGCCGCCGCCGTTCTGACTTTTTTACTCTTGACATTTGTGGCATGTCGACCGTGTCACGGTCACGATCCCGAGCTTAAAGACATGGACGACGAAGACGGTAAGTTTTCTATCTCTCTGTATCTATAAGACTAGATAAATATAAGATCCCTCCCCCCCCCCATTCCTATGTTCTAGTGTGTGTGTGTTAGATCTCTGCGCTGAGCGAATCAAACAGCAGAGCGCTCTCAACTCGCTCCAACTCGCGTTCAATTATTCATCGGCGAGCCGGTTCCCTTCGTCTCCTTTATCCGCTCCGTCTAAGAGTTGTAAATTCAGAATCATGGAAATTGGGCGCCCGGCACAGAAATGAATATATCCCAATATAGATCGCATTAAAATTCAAATTTTTTTAAGTCTTTTTAAACCAATCAGAAATGAAATTCTCGGAAGGCGAGAGGTGGGAAAAGAAAATGAAATGATGCCGAGGAAAAATGTCATTTTCGGCGGTCGACGCAGAAAATCATTTGAAAATAAAAGAAAAAAAAAAATAGAAAAAATTGTCCCTTCAATATTATTATTATTCTATCGATCGTTTAAAAAAAAAAATAAACCGCCACATTTTAAAAGAAATAATTTCTCAAATCCTCTGCTGGCGGTGTTTTCGTTTCAAGTTCATCAGTTACCATCATCTCCTTCTCCTCCTCCATTTTTTTTTAGCGAGTCACTAAACAGCTATCAATTAGAAAAGCGAAGACATTATCCATCGATTTCCGCGTCCCTTGTCACAAAATGTTTCAAAAAAGAAAATCTCCCGATGGAAATCGCGTTGCTGATAAAATGCCATGCACTCAACTCTCTTTTCTTGTTTGCCTTCCCTTTCTCTCGTCCTTTTGAAGTTTGAACTCATCTTAATGCTTGTTCCGTTATTTAACAATGGCTTTTTAAAATGACGTCATATGAGAGTGACTCTGCCGGTTGGCTGAATTCACGTCAGACGCAGCAACAACAACGTGATCATGGGGGGGTCTACACACTCTATTACCTTATACATACACAATCAGCAGAGAGAGAATCGTTCACAAAACTCTAAAGAACAGAGATAGGAGAGAAAGTCGTAAACTCGTCGTGTACCGTCTGTTGTTGCTGTGCATAATATCTTGTGACTGTATACGTTACCATTTCGTTGATGCCAATAATCATGATGCTGCTGCTGTGCTGCTGCGCTCTTTTTTTTTTTTTTTTTTGTTAAAACTCAAATCACTAACGTCTTTTTTCTCTTCTTTATTTTGTTGTTGTTGGTTGGAATCGATCGAAATCCACCGACTATATTTTGCAATCAAATCTAATGCATTTGATAATAATAAAAAAATGATTATTTAAAAAGGAGCTCATGGAATAGACAGCGTTCAACCTCCAGGTAAGATGATGCAACGATATACCAAGAGCACGATCCGCACGTATGTCAAATAATAATAATATACCCATGGCATGAAGATTCCGGGCATAACATCTGCATGTTGTACACTTGTACCACGTCCTTTTATGTTATCTATACGAGTCTCTTTCAGTGCGTATAAAATACAACAACGTCAAAGAATTCTCGGCCAGAGATAAGATCCGTCGTCGGATCGTATATAGTAACCGAGAGTTTGAATTGATTTTGTCCACTGTCCTATATCCTGAAGTGTTTCGCTTGTTTGTCAATTTTATTTTTTTTTTTTTTTTTGTTTTTTTTTTTTTTGTTTTGTAAATTATTATTTTGAGGTTCCATATTGATAAGGACATTCTGTCGTCTTGTTTTGAATGTTTTTAATACGCAGGACCTCTGCAGCACGTCGTTAGCGTCGTCAAGGGAAAAACGAATCTTCCGTGTGACATCACAGCGCCGGACGACGACGACGATCAGGCCAGTCTCGTCCTATTCTACAAGGACGGTGCCAGTCAATCCATTTACACGTGAGTGTGCCAATGTTGGATTATTATTTCATCATCATCTTCATATCATTCGAATCCCGTTAGAAAAATTCGAGCATCGTCGTCAAAACTCGTTCAATATTTTCTTATTTTTTTTTTTATTATTATTTCGCATATTATTCAGTTGCTATGTCAACAATGATTCTCTGTATATATTCACAAGGATCGATGTTGTTGTTGTTGTGTTGTTCAGGTGGAACGGGAGGTAGTATATGGATCTCTCACTCTCGCTCAATATTATTTCCGCATAGTTATTATCGTCACGATCCGACGTCGCCAGTTGAAATCCTCTCACCTGTGTAGTTGTACACCTATACGAAGCATGCAGGGTTACATCGATGCAGCTGTGCGCTACATTAATTTTGTTGATTCCGCGTTTCCTGATTATATATTTTTAAATCTTTTTTTTGTTTTGTTTTTTTGTTCTTCTAATGACCCTTTATACTATATTACACAGCTTGATATTTTATTGAGCTGGATATATACAGTATGATGATGCTCTCGCTTATACATCGTCATATGTAATTGGACCGGTTGTTTTATTTACATATAGCGTTGAATGCAGCTCATATCGCGTCCGGCCAACGTAGAGCTCTACTTGGTCTAATAGCATTTCAGCTCGAATACTCTTCTGTTATATAGACATATCTTACCTCTATATTTAGGTAGTATAGTACTATAGCCTAATATCAACATAATAACGAGATGTATGTGTATAGGGGATCCTGAGGGATCGGCTTATAAAGCCCCGTTGGCATATCGTTCCGTGTTCTATACACTGGCGGCCAAACCATGTGCATAGAACTGAAACTAAAACTTGACACAAACAACAGCAACAAACTTAAATGCACTTTGTCCTTTTGAGAAAACTTAAAACAACATTTGCGGTCTATATATAGTCTGAGAATTTTTTTTTTTCACGATAAAAGATAGTGTGTGCAAGTCGTTTTTGATAAATGTCAGACATTTATTGTAATCCTATTTTATAGGCCTGTAGAGATATTGAGACTCTTGAGGGGATTTTGTTTAGAAAGTTTTTTGCGCAGATGAAAGATGAAAATTTGCGATTCCCGCGATCAATCGATTTTTTTTTTTGAAATTTTTCATCCTAGAAATTGAGGAATTTGCATCATATTTTTTGGGGTTTTATAGAAAGAGGCCGTTTTCGTGAAAAAATGGTTTCCTTTTGTCGTCCGTGTTTTGTGCCTCTCTTCACGACATATCGTCGTTCATTTCACGTTTCACTCACGACAAACCCCTATGGTCCCGCTATGCTCCTCCTTTTGTTCATTTCATTGTTATTCATTTGTCTTTTGTTTAGTACTGCATGTTCAGTCAAGTGAAGTTCGCAGTTCTTTTGTCTTCATTCACAGTCGTCTTTTCGTTCGTTCGTCCTCTCCCTTATTTGTCCCGTGTATTTGAGTTACTTTTCCATAGTTTGTTTTCCTCTTTTATTTTCTTGTTTTCGTTCTACTGCTGCCGGGCAATTACTACAAAAGCAAGTGCCATTCACAGTGAGAGACAAAGATAAACAACAATTACGCATTAAAAATGAAATCATCTGTCAAATTAGTTCGTCTCGCCGATATATAACCCAAATATAAGAGCAAGACGAGGATCTCTATATATTTAATTCTGTTCATGAATAGATCCTTGTACCTACAACGTACAGCTGGGCATATTATTATGGCGAAATGCAACTCTATAATAGACGAAGAATATAGAAAAGATTAACCCGTTCTCTCTCTTTTGATGGACTCGATAAAGGAGGAGAAGAACCTGACGGGAAACGTTGATTTTGTTTATTGATATTCTATGCACAAGTGCTGAGCTGCTGCTGCTATCAATCAACATCTTTCCCAAATAAATGGGGGGGGAAATTGCAGCCAACATTTCCCTTTCTAATGTTCTCTACGTTGCTTCTGCTACTGCTGCTGCTCTCCATTCCCTTGTTACTTGATTTATTCGATCGAAAGTCAATGCTGCGACGCAGGATGTCCAGCTACTACTACCACTACTACACCGTGCTGGGAAATCAAGAAAAGGAGAAGAAGGATACGATCCACTATATATATAGTGAAGAGGATCGTCGTCCTCAGTTTCAATCGCACGATTTGTCGGACCGTGCGCAAGTTTGCGCATCAATTCTACATTGGATTTTCTTTCTTTTCGATCCTCTTTGAGTGGGACCAGAGAATGACCAGATCGCGTGATCGCTCCAACTTTCTATATATTCTCCTTTTTTTATTCCCAGATACTTGTCTCTATCTATTATCTAGAGCATCGTTTTAAAGCTGTTTTTTTTCCCATTCTGACCTATACCTTTTGATGCCATTTTCCAAATGTCATGTTTTGCCAATCGAATAATTTTATTATCAGATTCTTTTGTTTTTTGTTGTTTTTTTAAATAAATTATTCACAGGTACGACGCTCGTGATAAATACGCGCACAGACCTCGACACTGGTCAGACGAGAACGTCTTGGGTAAACGAGCGTTTTTCACCAAAGTTCAACGACAACAACAACAACAGCAACAACAACAGAAGCAGCAGAGTATGTCTAATAAATCGTCATCGGGTGCCGGATTGATGATCGACAACGTTCACGAATCGGACGCCGGACTCTACCGATGCCGAGTCGATTTCAAACGATCGCCCACCCGCAACAGCCGCGTCAATCTCACCGTCGTCGGTGAGTGATGATATTCTCTGATCGCTTTCTCTTCGCTATATATTCTTGATAGATTTTGTTTTACAAAATGAGCGAGAGAAGATGCGGCGGGAGAGTTATCCATCAACAACGGGAGTGAGATATGGCGTCCATCAGTTGAAAGACAATATAAGAGAAAATGTATATTTGTTTGACTTAGAATTTATTTGATGGGCGGTCAGTGTGAGCGATGTTGATTGATCGATGTAACATTTAGTTTCATATCTATGATGTGCCAACGAAAAAATCTAAGGAAAATATAAATAAAGACGTCAATGTAGATTTAAAGGCACTGGGCATTGTGCACAGATAAATCTGATGATTCAGAATCAATCCAGAGGCTGATGATCGACTATACATTGTCCGTATGTATAGAAAAAAGAGAGAGACATTGTTCGAATGCTGACTGTGGAGATCCAATCACATTGCGACCCAATACTAATATCACAATCGATCGCTTAATAGTAACATTTCTGCTATATAGGCTCTCAACGTTTTGAGATACGTTGAATTATTACGCAATAGTGAATATAGTACGTGAGCGGGTTGATCCGCCGTTCGTATATTAAATAGTGACGTCCGTGTCCAATCTTAATATGTCCGGTCTCAATATTCTTATTATAACCCAGGAATTTCGTGATTAGTGATGGTCCCTTTCCCTGCGGAGCTGAAAATCTTGATGATATTTGCTTTCTGCTGGGGCTATTCTCTTTAGTCCGGGTCAATATCATGGAGATACTGCCGCGTTTACTCGTTTGCTAAAATTATATTTTGATATAAATTAAATGTCCATCAATATTTGGCTCTGCAACTTATCGACCAGAAAACGATTCTAAACGCGGCTAAAGTTGAGCCTAGAGAGAGATAAATCTAAAGCGGACAATATTATTATGTGCGTAAGGAAAAAATGAAAATCGGCTATAGTGTCAATCCTTCCGAATCAGCAAAGAAGAATCTAAGAATCTTAAAGGATATGAGGATATAACGAAGAAAAAAAAGGAGAGAGAATCGATAAATGATTTATCAGCATCCCAAACTGATGGCCTCGAAGGAATAAAAAAAAAAGGAAAACTGGCTGCTGCTGGACTCAACAATGGCACTCGTTATCTGTTCAATGTTCTCGTTCGTTCTATTCTATGGCCTCATCGTCTTTTTCGTTTTTTTTGTTCTTTTAGCCAAAATGTGAAAAACAAGACATTTTTTTATCTCTTATTCTTTGAGGCTGCTGCATCATATCCAATAACATGAGAATCATCGTCAAGTCTATTACAATCATCGACCGTCTCTCTAACTCTTTAAATCAAGTTGTATTTCTTTTATATTAGGCGTCCGTGCGTGCTGGGTCATTTGATATTGTCATTTGATTCAACCCAATGTTGTACGGTACTAACTTGTTTCTTTCTTATTCATGAAAATGTATGTCAATTTCAGTGCCACCGAAGCAGATGAAAATCACCAACGAAAAAGGCATGGAAGTGGGCGACGTTATCGGTCCGTTCGACGAAGGAGCCACGCTCATTCTCGTCTGCATTGTCACCGGAGGTAAATAAACAAATGAAAAACCGTGGATAACTGGATATACCATCAGGTCTCTCAGCTGGGTCGAACTCATTTACAGTTTCCCCATGCATTGAATAATGATCGTTTTATTATGCAGAATGATCGTTCACCCCTATAAACACAGTTAGATCCTATATAGATTTTCAAAAGAAAACCAAAAAAATACAGTCGTCTTTCGTCTAATGGCTGTTGATGCTTTCCCATTTGCATCAGCGCGGCCGTCTCTTCATCTAACATCGCACATTATTGAGATAGACTTTGGAGAGCGCTAGATCTACTGTATGTGCCATATACTACTTTTAAACTCCATCACGCATTAAAAGCACTTATATAATCCTTTGGGATGCCTATCGCTGGATGGGCTCCTGTTGTTGTCACCATTCTGTGGCGAAAGAATAAATCGAATCAAATAGATGACTATAGAATATACCGTACACCCAAAAAAAAACAGAAATTGAAATTAAAATAATGGGAGAAAGATTAGACTCTATGATAAAAGCTATTTATACAACCTCTATCTACATTTATATAATACCACAACACTTAATATTCATAGTACATTACTCAATGTACACACACACGGTATCGTCTACATCTCAGTTCAATCGAACGTTATATTGGAGAGGGAATGTAAAACGAGTCTCGCAACTCTCTTTGATCGTTAGAGATAAAAATGCCAAAAGCCATCGGACGGTGACATTTGACAGCAGGAGAGACCAGCTGAGCAGCACGATTGCATTGTGTGCTGTCTATATAACAATACATAGCAGCAGACCAAATGAGCAATGATTGTAATCTTTGTGAAAGTGGATGTTGGGCCGGCCTATATCGATTTAGAATGATTTGCGTGATATCCTATACCGATTGCTTCTTTCTTCTCGCTATTAACGGTACGTACTACATTTAAGTCCATGGAAGGATCTAATGTAGCGGAACAGAGTTTTCGATCGATGCTGTCACAGCCAGACGATTGTATATATAGTAATATAACAAAAAGGTCTTCTCTCAATCTTCTAATCCCGGCTCGTTCCGGCTGTATATATATAAAACAGGACACAGTAACTCACGCGACATGTATTGCATCATTTATTTCCGTATATTAGAATATATAAGAACTTCCCTTCCCCCTCCAAAAAAAAAAGAACAATACAAATTATGTATTATATAGAGCTTCTTTATATATTCTTTTCTCTTTGTTGTTTTTTTTTAAATTTTATTAGGTAATCCGATGCCGGAAGTGACTTGGTGGCAAGATGAGAGAATGATCGACCGCCATGTCGAAGTGCGACAATATTCCGATCAAGGTGTGGCCAGCAACGTCCTCCAATTGGAGCGTCTCGCTCGCAAAGATTTGAGAACCAAAGTGTCGTGTCACGCGTCCAACACTTTATTCACCCAGCAGCCGTTGACCAAGTCCGTCGAAATCGAGCTCAATCGTGAGTACAATACAAAAATTTCCTAATTTTTTTTTTGGTTTTTTTCGGTCTCTTCAGAATAAAATGTGTTTTTAAGAAAATTAATTTTACGTTGATATTCCAACATATACGTAGAAAAAGATCAAAAGAGTCTTTTGTTTTGTTTTTGTTTTCCTTTTATTTTGTTTTTTTTTCGATGTATTTACTGCAGTCGTCAAGCCCTAGAGGGAGATTTAAGTGTCCTCAAACTTTCTCTTTCGTCCCCTTGATTTTTGTTTGTTTTCTTTTGTCACGATAATGACATAATATCGACTTGAAAACCCAAAACAAAAAATTGCCGAGATATGCGCCCTGGCGCTCTATTTGACCTTTATATAGATACATAGTCTATATATCCCATAGGCTCTTACATATAAATCAATTCATTTAATTCTGTATATATAGCCTATAAACCTATGCGCAGTTTTGCGGGACCCACTGCTGGTTGGCGAGCACATAAAGAGCCGCAGAGATCAAACGTGTATAATACACGACGAAACTTTTGTCATTGATCATGTCGACCCACGGCGGATGAAACGTCTTTCCCCCTTTCCTCTCCATACAACTCTCCTTTTCAGAGATAAATGTATAAGATATTATTTTTATTCTATAAGTGAAATGAAGATGCCGATATATGAAAGACTTGCCGAAAAAAGACTAGATCTCCTCCTTAAATGTTATATAGATATAATACTCAGATATTTGTACGATAGAAATGCGCAAAATTCCGTCTGCTGGATTAAAAGAAAAGGTGCCGACGACGTATGTAATCAACCGCGGCAACGAGGGATAATATGTATAGGTTTTCAATTCTTTCGGGAAATGATGACGCAGCTTTTGTTTCATATAATAGTCCCGTGTTGTTGTGTTGTTGCTGCTCCGGGTCTGTTGATCTTAAGCCGCTGCCTCAAATGGGACATCAATTAAATGGCGTCTATAGTATTAGATATAGAGCGCAAAGACTTGATATTATATAAGAATTCCCTGATGGCGTTGTTAAGTTACAGTCTGCTGGGCGTCCCACTTGGGGGAGCGAGGTAGTATACATCCGCCGTTGGGCAGGACGGAGTTGTTGTTTTTCTCCACTATTTCTATACGATTAGCTGCTGTCATCAAAAGATATCGATGAGATCTTCTTCTTTATTACAAGGCGAGTTATAAAAACAACAACGGCAAAAGAGATTGCAATCATTGCTAATAGCGCAGGATTAAATAAAATATACAAACAGCAGAAATATAAGGAAAGTTTATGGCCCGCACTTTGATATACTATATCGTCTGCTCCATCGAAATGTTTTCGAGAAAAAACAGGCGCATGCAGACGTAACATACAATAAAGAAAACGAAAAAATATATAGAGACGCGGATGAGAGAAAATATATACGAGCGGGTAATGATGCAACCGCAAATCGGAGGGCAGAGTGAAGAAAAGCCGCAAGATATTGATGTCTATATAGCCATAGCTCTTTCATCTGTTAGGGCGATGGAAGATATTATGGATTGTAAAAGAGTTACAAGAACAGAGAGAGTCTGTGTGAGAGATTGAAAACTGGCTATGGAGGCCGATGAGAGAGGGATGCAGACGAGTTGAAAGCCAATCAAGCCCAGCGTGCGTTGATCGTTTCTTTCTCGTCCCGTCAGCGACAGCACTCATCAACGCCCACACATCATATAATACACACATCACAAACGTCATAAACAGTGTTATGTAGACGAGGGCGCTGCTCACCACAGCAGCGAAGAGTCCGACAACTCCACAAAAAGAGCATCGGCAACTTTTGCGCTATAGACGTCGACACGACATAACCGCCAGCACGTAAAAGAGTATATAAATAGAATAACATTATGACGACCACTTATTCACGCTTATATTATTATATAGTCCACAAAATGATGATATATATGCGCTGTTGCCTCTATATACTAAACGATTTACAAAAATGACTAAGTTAATTACACGCAATAAAAATGCTGTGCAATATTCACTGGCCAGATGACGAGATACTCAAGCCTGTGCATCATATCGTTAAATATGGCAGTGAATTTATTGAAATTTTATCATTGATCATCCTAATATGTATAAATATATAGAAAAGAAGAAGCTGTATATAGGGACGTCGTTTTGAGCGTTTTTGATCCTTTTTAACTTCGGATCACTGCGCCAATAACTGGCTAATTAAACGAATGATTAATAGAGTCAGCAGCAGCATAATATTACATAGGGATTTGTGACAGATATTAACGCGCTTGGGTTGTGACATCGTTCGCACGAATTTCACTTCTCTCATCATCAACGTTCTTCTTTATTCACGTTGTATATTTCGATTGAAACCTACAGACATTCATTTAATAATTGCTGTTGAGATTGAAATATTAGATTTCCATTTCCTTCGAGGAGCTGGAGCTGGAGCCGACAGGCACCTTATTTCCTATTTATAAATATACAACTAATAATTGAAATCAAGTTATTATTCGTCGACTTGTTTGTTGTTCATATTCGTCAGCCATAATAGATGCGCTGCTGCTAATATAATAACGCGGCTTATTTGAAGAAGTTTTTCAAATCGCGCCTTATGTTGGCATTTTCGTGGAATGCCAATCAAGGTGCACTTACTCTATATAAAGCCACTGGCAGCAGTCTGAGAACTTTAGATATCCAAACTCTCGTCTCGCCATGGATATATAAGAAAAATATTTCATTTTTTTTTTTGTTGGGGGGGGGGGGGGGTTGAAATGTTGATACGATAATAAGAGAAGAGTTTATACAGGCGCACACTTTATTTAATGAGCAATAGCAGCGTCGTCAAACACGTGTGATTAAGTGATGATTATTATATATATAGCTATATAGAAGCTCTGACTCTGTGTGTGTGTGTGTAATAGTGAGGGTTGGCTGTGATCAATCAGAACAGCAATCACGAGAGATTGGCCCAAGCACGAAGCACCATGCTGTGCTTTTTGTGTTGTTAATTGTAATATACATTTTAATAGTGTATACTATACGCTGTGCATATGTATAGCTGTGCTGCATTCGAAATTCGAATCGGCGTCTCTTCCTTGCGCTTATAATCAAATCACAATGCTGCATGGAAACTGACTTTGCCATCAGTTGATGGAAGTCTTACTACATTTACAAGCTCTTCTAATTATTCACAGAAACACGCAGCTATAGGATCTAGGAACTAAGGAAGTATGTATAGGAAGCGATTTTTTATTCCGCAGAATTTTGTCAACGTCGCAATGAACAACAATTACACAGAGCCGCGGGTTTTTTTGTTTTTTTTTTAATTCTTTTAATTTGAGTTTGTTGTCTTCGCTGGCCGCCTTTTGAACGGATGACATTGTCCGTAAAGTTCGATGTAAACGTTTGACGAACAACAACCCACGGGAAAATATGTCAACGGTTCTACCGTATATATTATAACAACACAGTGTGTGGGTAGTATATCGTCGCATATTGTATACGCACACACACAGCGCAGCATGTCGCTTTGAAATTTGCCAAAATTTCAACCGAAAAGTTCAGCCAAACGCAGAGGGATTGTTGATAAAGGTTGCGCCATCGCAACCTGGGATGTATTGGTCATGATGAATAATCGACGAAGTTGCCGCAGCAATGAAAATCGAAATTGAAAATGTTTTTAACTTTAACACGACGAATTGCGTACGTATATAAGAAATAAAAATGGCGAAGAATTGCGTTGGTTGTTATATATTCATTCGGTTTTGATGGAAATGAATCAATAAGATATCGTAATCCATATACTAATAATATCGCGGGGCCGGAGGGTATAACGCGATCGATATATTTATTGATTCACACTATATTGATGCGCTTTCGTGGTATAATAACCGTTGCGGTTTCGTTATGGTTTGCCAGGCTGTTAACGACGTATAAACAAAATGCCGACGGCTATACAGCAAATAAATGAAAATATATCAGAGCGAAATATATTGCGCCATCAGAAAGATTTCAATGAAAAATATATATTACATGAAATAATAAAAGAACATTTCCAATATAGGTTATTATAATACGCTCATAATCTCATAATATAATGAGAAATTCCATGGCAGTGCAAGTTATACTTGAGCTCAAGCTGGTTTTTCAAGAATCCACTATAATAAACTGTGAAGACGTTAACATATATAGTCACGTTCAATATACCGCCCTATATAATTCTACTTTTAGGAAATAGAGTTGACTATACACATGACAAGACACGGCATATATTGAATTTCTGTGTCTTTATACACAGTTTTTTGTTTTTTGTACGACTTCATCGTTGCTGGCCAAACGACAAAAAAATATCAGGGAAATGTCATCAAAAATCAAAAGAGAAGAGTCTATGACGTGCTGATAACGCGCCAATCTCCCTTTTTATTTTATATTTGTGTCGGCAACGGCCATTTTCTGACAGCCAATAGTTGCGACCAGACTTGTGATTTCTCTTTATTATTAGCTTTCCCTTTTCCCTTCTGCGCATCCAATGTTCACCATTATTACGTCCCTACATATGTGCTGTGCTGTGTTATAATAGATACACAATATATACCTTTGGGCTGAGCTGATGCTGTCAGCCAACCAACAGCCAAATATGAAAACGTCAAACATATTAATAATAAATAAGTTGATTTTCTTTCTTTCTTTTTTTTTTTTTTTTTTTTTTCTCGAGACGTCAACTGCTGGTGCGTATATATACAAAGCGGCACAGACAGTCAGTTACACATGTCATTTTATTATATACTATATAGAATCTGCTATAGATTGGACCGGCTCTCCGATGCTGTGATGGATATCGATTGGAAATGTTGTCATTTCTTTTTCTCTTTATTTTGGGGAGATTGGTGCTGTGTCTCTAGAAAAAAGCTTCAGGCATTTTTAGAGCAGCCTGTCAAATATACAAACGATTTGCTCGTATTTTTTTTGGTCAAAATGTATCGTATCCAATTAATACTTACGATGTAAAATAGACAACAGGGTAAAGTGCAGAAAAATTTAAAATAAAATATAAATAAATAAGACGACAGTGTGTGCGCCCACTCTCTGCTCTTGATACATTTGCCGTCGTCTCTTCTTCTTATTTTTTTTTTAAATATTTTCCGAGCTCGTCTGTCTGTTTGGACTGTTTGTCTGTCGCTATACATTTTCGTTGGCTCTCTCACGACGACGGCGTATATACATGCTGAGGACAAGGAGCGCAAAATTAAATTTGTTGGCCAGGGATAGAGCGGAAAGCGTGAAAGGATATGACGATGACAACATCTATCTATATGGTACTACCGGTACATAAAAAAAAAACACGGAACGTTATACAAAGCGCGACCAGCATCCAGCACGTTGCCAAACATATGTGTGTCACATATGATATTATTCACGGACGGCGAGCTGCTGCTCCTGCTATAATGCGCTATTTACTTGATTAAAAGAAGACCAAATAACAATTATTATACCGCCGCCAGGGAAGAATCAGCAAAATTCTACGAATCACGAAATTATTTGAGGTCTGTTTTTAATTGCATCTCAGTTCTCAGAATGAAATCCTTTGAAATGTTGAACATTATTTTGTAAATTAAATAATTGAAAATTAAATAGTATATATGATTTGATGACGATTTTTTAGCTTTAATTTTGTAGTTGTTATAGGAGATTTGTTTTCAAGTTTCAGGAATTGTACTATATAAGTTTCGTCGAAGAAATTTGTTAAAAAGTTGTCAGATGAATGTTTAGATGTTCATCTCTGATAATTTTTTTTTGTAATTGATAAGGACAGAGAGATCGTCATCAAGCCAACTTAACTTTAACTCTATACACACAGAGAGAAATAGAGAAACTATGTTGGATTCAAAATCTCCGTATATACATTTGACCTTTTAGAACATGTTTTGAAAATCATTCGATAACAAGGGATTGATTTAGAGTGTAGAGATGGCGCTAATTAAGAATTCCTCGTATATAGAGCATTCCTAGTCCCTGATATTTCCCCATTCGTCGTCGAAAACTTAATAATCGAGTCCCTTAATTTCAGCAATGTGTTATTACTCATTTGCGCAACATTTGATCAACATTGTATCCATCTCTCATTATTCTCGTATTAATAATGAAGACATTTTTTATTTAATTTTGATTTTCTAATTTGTAGTCAAACCGCTCGACATCCGCATACTAAGCAGCCGCCAACCGCTTTCATCCGGCAAAAAGTACATAATAAACCTATACATGTTTTTTTCTTTTTTTATGAAATCATTAAGTTTTAATTGTGTGCGAATGTTTTACCCATTTTGTCGTCTCTCTCTTGCGTCGTGATGTCATAGGTACGAGTTGACCTGTCAGACGACCGGATCACGACCTTTTCCCAAGGTGACGTGGTGGAAAAAACGGCCATCTGCTCAAACACTCTCAAGAGACGGTATATAAATCTATTTCTCCGCTAATTATTTGTTAAAAATCAAGAGATAAAAAGGCTGCAGTGTCGAGTTATTCACTCAGTAGCACGAAAGGCACTGCACTGCCAGCCCTTTTGCGGCCAAAGTTGCCATTATTATAGCCTCCGTAATAAGAAAAATCGATACATAATAAATAATACGTTGAGATAGTTGCACGTGTGTACTCAATATGTGTAGGTGCGTATACCAGCCATTATTATGCAGAGTTATATTGAACGCGTGACACATATGTTGTTCGTTTCTTCTTCTTCGTCCTACGCGCATTTCATCCGGCGATGAAAAAATGAATTGAGCATCATCAGCTAGAGGCGCACTATAGATCACATAAGATGTGCTGCTTGGTTTTTTCTTTTTTCGTGACATATACACCACGGCAGACGACTATATCTTAAGTGCGGTGTACAACTGTCAATCAAAGTTGATGTATACGGCTTCTATATAGTCTTCATCGGGATGATGCATATAGATATTTTGACTGTATGTATATACCCAACGCAATATTCGGTTATGTAATCATCATCAACTATATAGGGGATATGTAGACGATGACATGTCACGCACGCTCGTGTATTATTGATTGTATGTGTTGGCCAGACATATCGGTTTTGAGCTCTTGATTGCTGCTTTTAGTTACTGGGGCTATTGTATACGGGTATTATCGTCAAGACTGTTAAAATAAGCGCTAGATTACTATAAATGAAGTGGAAATAAGAGATGTGAATGTTTAGGCCGGTTTAGGCCAAGATGATGGGCTGTTTTAATATATATGATATATACGTGATATATAAATCACCCGGAGCCGAGTGTTCAGGTATAGTTATAGAGAGAAACAAAGTACAGCCATTTTATATAGAGCTGAGTTCTGTATACACCAAAGTTTACGAGATATAACATTAAGTCGATGAAATATCTAAAATGCGAGATGAAGATGTAATTGCGGGATTTGGTGTGTACACACGAGAAATGCAATCAAGATCGAAATGAATGAATCGCTCAGAAAGATCTTGTTATATAATATAATAGGAAGGCTCACAGTCCAATATGTTTGATACCAAGAATCGCAACTGAATAATGGAAAGCTTGTCATTTATACGAGAGACAATCGTGCATGATTGTATATATGTCGTGTCTTATCATCTTAATTGAGCTCAAGATTGTAATCTCATGTAGATCCTCATCTCGAGACGCTGTGTAACATGAGTCAGGATTATACGCACATGAACATTGTTCTATATAATTTCTTTATTTTGTTCTTTTCTCCCTTTAATCTTAATTTTTTTTTTTTGTTTTTGTTTTTCTTTTATATTGTTGTTGTTGGGGTGTTTATTCCATGCTCAGCAATATGACGGAGGCAATGTTACGCTAAGCCAATTAAGCGTTCAACTCACCCCGGACGACGACGGTCAAAAACTTGTGTGCCGAGCCGAGAATTCCGCCCTGGGTCTGGCCTCTGCCTCTGCAATTGAAGACACTTGGCTTCTCGACGTCTACTGTGAGTTATTCTCAACAGCACATAATATACTTTTCATATTTCTATAGTCTCTTTATATATTTGTTTGACTGCGCATATATTTCTGAGATGTACATAAGCCCCAGGTCAAGTATTATATATACAAAAGAGTAGATCTCTATTTTTTTTCAAAAAAAAAGCCTTTGTGATTTGTGTTTGTTGAAGAACAATTACAAGAAAACAAAAACACAAATCGTCAAGTGAAAGGGCCGTACGTTTGAACTTGTCCGTATCAGTTGCGAATAAGTATTACAAGTTTGTTACACCCCTTTATCTATAGTAGGTATGTGATGTTCATCGTTAAAATCCTATTATACAAAAGATATACAAAACATATGTTTTCCAGGACCCGCGATAATCGAATTGATACTAATGAGCTTATTAGCCAATGGCTGCTGTGTCTATAGCATATTTGCCTTTGAAGTGAAAGGAATAATGCGACCGAATTGTATTGTAGTACATATAGAATGTCGTTGATTGCACTCTAATTAAGTGCCAACATGCAGATGGCGTCGTTTATAAGCTATACACAATCAGACACACAATGTGGCATTATTCATTATAAAACTCTATAGGTTATTTAGTATTTTTAAAAATAGAGTGAATCACAAGAAACACACAACAGTTTGCTGTTGTGCAGCAGCAGCAGCAAAAGATCAATAAAACATCAGCTGGACGACGACGATTATATATAGAGCCCCCAAACAGTTGTTGTTGTTGTTGTGATGCGTCTCATTCCACTGGCATATACGTCACTGGCCAGCTGGATAGTGTAATCAACTTTGACAACGAGAGAAGAAAAAAGAAGGAGGACTTTCTCTTATTTGAGAGCTTGTATTTCTTTTGGTCATTTATTATATGATGGCTCATCTCAAACAAAATACACAAATAACGTTGAGCGCTATTATACTTATAATTCACTTGTTGTCACACACAACTCACCTGGCCAAGAATTATATACAGCCGGATACGTGCCAAAAAAACAACAACAACAACCTCAATGTATGCTGTATATATTGCAGTTTCGTCATCGTCGTATATAGATGTCATTATAATAATGATAATATAAAATCAGCTTCTCATCCGTGCATGTTATATGGGCTATCCTGAGCTGAAGTCTTTTGGTTGGCTGCTGCTGTGCCTGTCAGGTCTTTCTTCTTTTGACTTGTTCGACTTCTATATAACGTCACAATTCCTCATTTTGTGCGTCCCCCCCCCTCCCATCAGTCGATGAGATGTATCAACAGCAGCAACAACAACACAAGAAAAGGGAAAATAAGAAAGTAAAAGAAGAAGAAGAAGAAAGAAAACAACTTGATTGCAAAGGTCTCTATTATGTAGGAGCGATGACATTTTCTTTGAATCCTTCCGATGCGTTGAAAAATCAAACTGCACATCCGCGTCCATGTCCTTTAAAAAAAAAAAAATGAAAATTCAAAACTTTTGTCGGTTATTTGGGGGAGGATGAGCGTGCGTGCAATAATATACAACAGACGCAGAACAAATTGATTTCTGTGTTGTTGTTATTGTGCTGCGCGTTTGGAATTAGGCGGTTGATGCGTAAGAAGAAGAAGAATATATATAGAATATATGTGAAATAATCTCGACTATACTACTCTGGTGATTCACGAATTCATTCGGCCAAAATGCGTATGAACTATAGAAGACAAATTATAAATATAGCGGCAACTCTGCAGAGGCTCATTGCACTTTGCTTTTAGAGCCCTTCGCTATATGTTGTTTTATTATCTCTTTCTCCATATACATGGTCACGATCTGGCAAAAAGCAAACACAGTGGCCCGAGTTCTCTTTATCCACCCGTGAGTACAATAATACAGCACCCGTACTTTACTGCTGCTGTATACGCCGGGTTTATTATAATCCTTTCAATGTGGATTTTTGTTTTAACATATAGCCAACCAGTTCTTCTGGAACGTCTTTATATAGACTGATTGTTGCATAATGCATACAAAACATCGCGGGCCGTCAGTCAGCAAATAATCGATGATTGTTTGTTTGATCATTTATCTTTATAATACGATACGATTCGCATATATCATAACGCAATGATGAACTTGAATCGATTTTTGTTTATTTTGTTTTTTGTTCGTAGATGTCCCTCGCGTTCAACTCGAACTGGGACGGAATCTGCAAAGTGACCACATCCGCGAGGGAATTGATGTCTACTTCAACTGTCACGTCACGGCCCGCCCATCAGGAGTTCGCCTTGTTTGGAGACATCAGGTCCGTCCGTCCGTCCGGGACACACACAGAGCACGCATTTCTCTCTCTCTATTTTCTTTTTCTCTTGTGTTTCGCATTCACAAAAGCAGCCACGGGCACGTCAAATGAACGAGCAAACGTCTTCACGGTCGTGCCCGTGATGTAGCATCGACAACCAACGAACGCACTGCTGCAAACCCTCATTTCCTTATATTATGTGTTCAATATATATATATTTTTTTTAGAATTTGAACTTTACCGCCACAAAATTGACTGGTTTCTTAGCGCTATTGTAACGTGAATCATTGATAATATACAAGTATTTACCCTTCCCTCCCCCCCCCTACCCACCCACCTATATAGGCGAAAGTTTTGCATCACAACGTCAGCGCGGGCGTCATCATCAGTGAAACGAGTTTGGTTTTGCAGCGGGTGGCAAGGAGCGCTAGCGGCCGTTACACGTGTCACGCCAGTAACAGCGAGGGCGAAGGATCTAGTGCTCCATTCCAACTGAACGTCGCACGTAAGTCTATATTACACTAAATGTATTAATATACTTAATATACTTAAGTATAGAGCTTAATAATATTAGAGCTGTTTGCGTCATCGTTTGTCAGAACAAACTTGGTCAAATACAAACAAGTAGCCAACCACCTTTGTATAGGAAACTGCTCAGAGTAGCAACTTTTTTTTTGTATCCTTTCTCCTGGAAGAATTTGATAGACGTTGGCGTATGTTAGTCTGGATCATCGGAAGCTAAAGCTATGGAATTTTATATTCTAGAATGTTAGATCTATATATACGTGTTCTACTTTGGATTCGAAATGATGATGTATTTTTTATTCAACCATTTTCGATGGGTGAGTGGGTATAAAGCTGACTTGACTTGTGCAGCACGTCAATCCGACCACTCAATTATTTGAAAATGTCGCAGCTCTTTTCTAAATGATATAGATGACGATCTCGGATGAAGTGATCGTTGGGTTCATTACCTCGTCTTCAATTATAGTTGACTGACTACATCACTATACTTTGTTGTTTTCTCTATACGAATATATAATATAAGTATCGAATATATTACATCATTCTATTATTATTTGAGCAGATGCATATGTCGCTTAATCCGTTTATCAATTCCAAACTCGGGAAATGATCATCTGGAAGACTACCGTATATAGCTATGTCCGCAGGATTAACGAGAAAGGAATGAGAGAAAAAGAAACGTATGGCATCGTCATCAAATAATAACGGAATATTGTCTGATCGGCTTGATTCAAATCCATGGTTCTTTTGTATACCTAGTAGTTGACCTATCAATATATATACTATTATTATTATGTGCTCAACCGTTGTAACTATAGTTCTCTTTTTCAGAAATTGAATGGAGCATAAACATGAAGAATTTCTTTCTCTTTTTTTCAAATCCAAGTCTTGCGTTGTACGTTTCATCAATGTATAGATTAAATTTCAGATAGATATAGATAGATAGATATAGTCATCCCGCGCCCGCACCGATGATCAAGTTTCCTTTTTTAGATTATTACATTCGACTGATTGCCCTTCACCTTCGTTTCACCTTCACACACGCAAACAGCTAATTGGATGCTACTGCCGCTGATGCTGGTTGTTTTGTTCATTCGTTCAAACGAGTTCAAGTTTCTTTTAGACTGCGCAAATCCAAGTATATCCACCTATATATGAACTCTTACATAAACGTTGCAGCGAATTTCTAATTATACACGCTATCTTCTTCTTATTATTATTCTTTCCACTTGTATCGCTAAACATTTCTAGCGTCAAATCATCGCAATTTTCGCTTCTATAAATAAAGAAACTGGGGATTGATTTTGTGTGCGGTTGCCGGGATTCCAGCTGGGTCGTCTAAGGAGTAAGGACGCGCCTGTTATATTCTTTGACAACTGATCTTCTTTCAGCGACCTACGCAATCACCTTTGATGTGACATGGCTACATCTGTAGGCGTCGTTTTCTGTAGTCTCGTCTATAAATTCCAGCGTATAGCGCCTCGATTCATCTTTTCATTTTTTTAGGGGACAAAAATACTGATTTCCTTCTTTTTAATCATTCCAAAGAGAGATTACTGATTACTAAAAGGGATCATATTTTCAAGAAAGAAACAAAACAAAATAGCCTATAGACAAACTTTTTATCAAAGAATATATATAGAGTAGCTTATATTTTTTAAGTTTCATTTCTAGTCAAGTCACGCTCTTATTTATGACTTTTCTTTTAAGACTTTGTTTTTTTTTAGGGCGACGTTGTATATATACGCACTCTAGTCAGGTTTCCGTCGTGTCGTGCTTGACAATCGTTTGCTCTTTCACGTGAATCTCTCTGGAGTCTGTGCTGAAACTGTTGGGCCCGTTTTTCATTATATTTTCTTTTTCTCTATGCCCTGCGCAGCATATACTGTACATTGGCAAAAACTAAATCTATCTAATCTTTTCCTACTAACTCCTGGTCTCTGCTGTCCTGTCTGCCGCTCCACCATTTCTATTGGACAAATTGGACAACAACAACAACAACAACGAGTCTGGAAAAGCATTTGTCGACTCTAAATCAAATAACTCGACAGCCAACAGAGTTCACGACCCAAGAGAATTATATATCCAATGGAATATAATATTCTTTTCTAGTTAAATTCTTCTTTGCGCTCTGACCGGTTCCAGCAGGCTGTATTATACAGAATGACAGAATGATGTACTACGTGTGTTTTTATTGGCACTGATATCAATCAAGTCTGTTTTGGGAATAATCTTTTAGTGTAACTTATTAGCATTGAATGATATTATTTTACAGACAAGCCGGTGTGCCGTGCTGGACAGAAAATCTCTTACGGCGGAGCCAAGGGACTAACGAGCGAAGTGGAATGCCATGTCGAGTCCAAACCGTCCACGACGAGCTTCCGATGGGCGTTTAACGGATCCGGCGAACTGTTGGACTTGACACCGGGTCAGCGCAACGGCGGAACAGACGGAACAACATCCATTTTGCGCTACACACCACGTAATCATCTGGATTTCGGCACTCTACTCTGTTGGGCAACTAATCCGCTGGGCACGCAATCTCAACCGTGCGTCTTCCACTTTTACGCAGCCGGTAATAACCAACACAATTGTATTAAAAATATAGAAAATAATAGAATTTTTTTTGTCCCTGTTATTTGATAACACTCTGAAATAATCAGCTGCATGTTAGCGTATAGAAGATAGAGTCGGAGGAATACAAATGCGTTACAAGTGTGTGCGTACGTAAATGGATATTTACTTACAAGTCCTTAGGGGACGGACGATGTATATAGTACGACTACGTCATATTGGTAAGATGAGAGTCAAAACCGGTGCCGGGGTTACTGGGATTGAACCCACTCGTGGGTTAGAGAGAGCGGAATAAGACTTAGTTATATCCATGTCATGCACAGTAGATGTAATAATAAGCTTGTAGTATAGTTAGAGTTTCCCATTTCACACTTGACACAAAATTGGGAAAGGAAAAGTTGGTTTTGGGCGGAATAAGGGCAACTTTTGTTGGACGGAACATTTTAAAAAATGTAATATACTTCAACTCCATTTATCTTTGTACAAGACTCACGTCTACAAATCAAAATAAGAAAAATAACTATAACGAAGTGTATTTTTAAAAAGTTTTGCAATGGTTTTTTTTTTTTCGTTTTGTTTAGGAGTTCCCGATCCGCCTAGAAACTGTTCCATCTCCAATCAGACGATGTCGTCTTTCGAGATCGATTGTGCCGAGGGCTACGATGGCGGCATACCCCAACATTTCAAGATGCACGTTTTCGACATGAAAACACGGACTTTGCTGGCCAACTTGACTTCCTCTTCACCGAGATTCGCTCTCCACTTGGGTTCAGGGTCCTCGTCACTGTCTCAATCGTTGGGTAGCAGCAGCGCTAGTAGCGCTAGTAACGGCGGCGGACACGGAGAGATTCCCAAGACGCACAGCTGGAAGGCATCGTCTAACAATGCGTCCACTAATAGCGTCGTGTCGGCAGTCGATTACAACAACAAGACGACCAGGCGGCACAGTCACGTCGTTATGGTCGGTGGCACGGCCGTTATCCCGCCGGTCGGCACCTTACTTCAGGTGACGGCCGTCAATGCTCACGGCGTTAGTGAATCTGTTTTAATTGAAGCCACTCAGAAGGCCGTTGTGGGTCTATCGCCGGCCGAAATGCACGGAGGATTTTCCAGCAATTTCCAGATGACTTCCGCTATTGGAATCCTGATTGGAATCGCGACCGTCGGAGTGTTTGTTATCGTTGTTCTCCTAGTCGCATTGCGACTCCGTTTGTGCAAAACCAACAAACGGTCCGTCGTCAATGAGAACCAGGAGGCAAACGTTGTCGTCAGTGACGATAAAGATCGAGATAGGAACAGTTACAATGGCCAGCAGCAACTTCAAGAGTACATCGAATTGGGAACTAAAGATCCCGATGTCATTACATCCAAGGAGACGCAAGGTATATAATAATAATACGCTCAGCGACTGGGTGATTTTGTTTTTTAATTGATATTTTTTCGATCGTTGTTTGATTTTAACCAGGAATAGGAACGATATCCGTACCTCATGTAACCCAAAACCCGCTCGATTTGATGGTCAACAGTCAGACGTCTTCTATTTAGCTCAGCATCATCAACTTTTGATTCTATTGTGCAGGACCTGACTAATATTACATAAGTTCTTGCGCTCTTTGATCAACTCAGGTAATGCGTCCAAGATTTCCCTCTAAAAATGATTTTCTTTTTGATTGATTACTTTTGATTTTGATTGAAGGAAAACAAGTTCAACGTTAAATAAACATTTTAAATTGGGTTGCAAATGCTGCTACAATAGCTGCATATTGGTGTCTAACTACAGCGCTGTGGAATAGTGCCCTACAAGCCTTAACATGGTCCCGGTGGCTGATATCCTCTATAATCAGTTGGCGGAGAAGATTTTAAAAAAAAATTACTAAATAAATTGACAAAGAAAACAAGTGAAAATTTTTAAAGAGATTAAATCTGGATTGAATACTTCGGCATATTCTATAGAGATCCAGTCGGTGAAGGTAAATTATTGTTGAACTTGTTACCAAATTTCATAAAAAATATATAGAATTTCCTCTTTTCTTTTTAGTCTATTCAACCGGTTGCCGCTCAATATACTCAACATTTGAAGATTATGACATGGACGTTTCATCTTTGGGGTTATGCTGTAGCATTAAAAAAAAATCGTTTAGTATTTATTCCATTTTTTTCATATGGAGTTCTCAAATGAATAAGATCATCAAAGACCAGAAGAATAAACGGTCGGGTCATTTGACTTGGTTACATTGCCATCTTTTAGTAGCAAAAGTAAAAAGAACAAAACAAAAGGCTATTACAGGAGTCTAATCGATATATCTCTGATCGTAAACTTGTTTCCAGAGAGCTGATTCTTTTATTTAAAAATTTAATTGATTCCCAAACGATTTTTTTTGTTATTCCATTATTTATCCTAACACAAAAATCGTACAAACAGACAATCGCGGTACAGAACCCAACAGCTGTAGACAGCACATTCTGCCAGCCCCTAAAGCTATATATAATTTAATCTGATTCTCATTGAACATTCTTGTTATCCTCCTATCTAATAAATAGCCCATCATTGTTGTGCAATAGTTATTACATGGCTATGGGAGCTTATATGGCCTAAAAGTATAGCATCCCGTTATGCTGTTGAGGATTATTTTTCCCACCTTGCTGTACAAACAAAACATAATAAGAAAAGAAAGAGCTCCTCTATCAATTTTTTTACATACTACCTTTGGATTTGACCGTTACTTGTCCGATAACTTCACTACTTACTTCACTCATGTTACTCGTCAGAATCTGTGATTCATCATAGGACCAACAATTTCACTCTCTCTATATGAATAACTTTGTTGTTTTATCTTGATATTTTCTCAATTCATTTGTGGGAATATTCTATTCATAAATTCTATTATATAATATTAGCACGCCAAACAATGGCTGTTAGATTTAAATCTCGATTTTCTTATATAAATGTTTCCTTTTAAATCATGCTGCTGGTTAATTACAATAAATCTTGATGCTCATCGAGCTTCAGAATGAAATGTGTGATGATTACTGGCCATTGATCCGAATTGAGCGAGCACGACTCCCTTTTGTGATTTCTGTGAAATACAAAAGGGAAAAAATGATCACCGAAAATTATCCGACTCCAATCTCTCATTGGATCAACTATAGTTAATTCAAAGTACGATTAAAGAGACATTTCCGTAGTCTACTGCCAACTGCTAAAGCTGCCTAAACAAATTGCTATTTAGTCCATACATTATTACTTCATTCTTGGCTAGAACAAAGTCTAAATAACGACTGCTGTGGATTAATAGATGGGACGACACATAATATTTAACCGCACCTAATATGGTGACGTTTGGAAAACAAACTTGTAGCCAACAGTTGTTGGGATGATTGTGTAATTCTTAGAAAACGTCGCTTAATATCTATACCGAAAGTTTAAAATAAATAACAACGCACAGTTATTTACTGCATGGCCATTGGGCAAACGCATATATGTTTGACAAGATGAGTAATCCGATAGTGAAATTGTAGATAACATAAAAGACCATTGTATATTGCATTTAGAGTCACATTACTTGCCTGACTGAATGAGGTACGGTATTCAGTTATTGACTAACTCGAGTGTCGGGTGAACGATTCACACATTAAAAAGAAAAGTCTTGCAGTGCGATATCCACACGATTGGTCGACAGACACACTTTCTATTTGATAAGGAAAAAATGTCAGAGAATGAAGAACCCATCGAAAATTTTAATCCGCGAAATTATCAAGTAATATAACATATACTGGTACATCATTTGTGCTGCTCTCTGTTTTGTTACGACGCTTAATATATTTTGATTGGACAGTTGGAATTGTATCAACACGCCAGTCGAGAGAACACAATCGTTTACCTGCCAACTGGATCGGGTAAAACAATGATTGCCGTCCTACTTATACGCGACTTGACGGCCCAAGCCAAAAAGTGAGTTTCGTTTTCTAATATCTTATCTTTACAAACACGGATGTGTATACACCGATAAATCCTAGCACGGATCGAGTGTTTCAGGACGTTGGCGCAAGATGGGCACCGTATCGTTTTTCTTGTACCCACCGTCATTTTGGCCAAGCAGCAAGCCAACTATATCCGCCGCCATACATGTTTGAAAGTCGGCGAATACTACGGTGAACTCGGCGTTGATTTGTGGAGAGGCGATAGGTTCGGATGGCAATTTCTATTTGTATACTCCATTTTCTGAACGACCAACGGTTTCAATTCTTTTAGATGGCAAACGGAATTCGAGACGAATTATGTCTTGGTTATGACGGCTCAACTCTTCGTCAACGCAGTCAATCACGCATTCATTTCTGTCGGCAAGATAGCGCTCTTGGTGATCGATGAATGTCACAGAGCCGTCAAAGATTCACCAATGAAGCAGGCGTTAATTGTCCTGAATAAAATGAGTGAGCGCTACGGAGCCGAGAGTGTGCCGCGCGTATTGGGACTGACGGCCGCACTGTTTCTTGAGAAATGCAAACCGAAAGAAGTAGCCAAACGTATTAGGTATAATTAATTTCACATATCACTCAGTGATCCAACATTTTAAACACAATTTTAAAGTAAGCTCAAGATGACCATGAAATCTGAAATTCGTACAGCGCATCCGCACAAGATTTCGGGGTAAATATTCGTCTGTTTTATGCGGGACATTTTGTTTTGGAGAATAATCGAATCAAATAATGCAGATACTCGACGAAACCGATTGAAGTTATTTGTCAGTACTCCAACGTGCAAGAAAATATGGGAAATACCAATAATACAGCGTGGTTGTCATCGCACATTCAAGAATTATTAGACGAATGTTTAAATGAATTTCAGATTAGTTTCGAAAACAATTCCGCAAACTGTCCCGTTGAACTCATAGACATTCTACGAGAAATCAAAATTTTGACCGATATATTTGGTATCATTTAAATTTAAATAGTGACTGAAAAACATTGATTATAATTAACATTTCTTTCAATTTTGGTAGGCCCGTACGGTACTAATCACACAGTATCCATCTTCCTTAAAGAAATCACACGTTTAGGATTTCAATCTATGAAAAACTCTGAGCAAGACAGATTTTTCAAAATCATTATGGAGATGCTAGAGGAAATCCGGTATATTTCTGTCTGTTTTATATTGTTTTACAATTTATGTTGCTGCGCCATACGATTTCATTGGATTATCAGGAACATTTGCGAACTTATTTTCGGTGGATTGAATCCACTTGAGCGGCTCCGTCTCTTTACCACTCCGCATGTTACACGACTGATGGACATTTTGCGTCAGTTTAGTCCCGACAAATTTGACAAGTCTGTTTAATTTTTAAAAAAATACGCCATCAATATTCGTTTTCTGCTTCTATTTATTTGAATTTAAATCCTTTTACAGAACGGACACATTTACCCCACTGTGTAGCATCGTTTTCGTCGAGCGCAGGTCTTCGGCCAACGTCCTCTACCACATACTTCGAGTATAACAAATTTTCAACATTTAGTATTGAAATTCTAAAAACAAAAATTTAAACATCATAAATCGTTTTCAGGAAGCCAGTCAATGTGATCCAGAACTTTCATATCTGAGTCCTCTGTTCACGATGGGCCAGGCTTCGGGAAACCCCAAAGGAAAAATGAAAGAAGCTAATCACCTCAATCAGAACCAGAATCAAATTATCCGTCGATTTCGAGACGGAAGCTGCAATCTATTGGTGGCCACTTCCGTCCTAGAGGAAGGCGTCGACGTTCGATCGTGTAATCTAGTGATCCGATTCGATGGCATGTTTTCCTAATTCTCACGATTCAAATCAAGTGATAAACTATTGGCTAACGAATTTACGCATCGATTTATTATAATTATAGGAATTAAAACGTATTGCGACTATGTCCAGTCCAAAGGACGCGCTCGTTCCCCAAACGCGTTTTACATTTTAATGGAACCCGAGAAAAATTTGAACACTTTTCTCGACACCTTGGCCGGCTTCCACTGTATAGAACAATCTCTGCTGGATCCTTCCTCTCTTTTGCTATCCAGCGTGACAGACGACGAGCCAATCGATCAAGATATGGAAGACTATTGGCAAAGAGTTATAGGACCGTATTGTCCCAATCCAAACGGAGGACCTCGCGTAACTCTTTTAAGTTCCGTTGGATTACTAAATTGGTAATCACAAATGGACGCAATTTTCTTTCACAAATTATTAAATGTTTCTGTTCAATAGGTACTGCTCTACCTTGCCGTCGGATGGATCGGCGCCACTTGTGCCATATTTCACAGTCAACAAACTCAGCGCTAGAAATTTGATGGCCATGGATAAGAAATATCGCGAGCACCTAGAAGCCAGGGCCAGGGGATCAACGATACAGAATCATTTTCAATGCACTTTGCTATTGCCGCTCAATTGCCCGTTGCGAGACGAACTGATCGGTCGTGTCATGCCTTCTATACGGCTGGCCAAACAGGATGTATCTCTACAGGCCTGTATTCGCCTTCATCAGCTGGGCGAATTAGATGACCAGCACTTGATGCCGCTCAGTAAAAGTGTGGTGGACATCAAAGATGATGACGTCAATTTCGATTGCGAATGGGATTCTCCCCAAGGAAGCGACTATTACCGCAGAGGAATTACCCGACTCTTCGATGGCCCACTAGCCCCGCCTTTTTACCTTTATTTAATCACCTATCAAGTGATTAACGATTCGAATCAGCAAGGAAATGTGTTCGATCCCAACCGTGCCCAACGTCGAATGGGATTTCTATCCACCCAGAAATTGCCGGCGGTTAATCCGTTCGGATTGTTCTCAGCCGTCGGTCAAATTAACGTCGGATTTTTAGAAATCGACAGTTTTTTAAGATTGAACCCGGATGACATCAAACTTTGTCAACGGTTTCAGCAATTTCTCTTTGAAAACATTTTAGAATTGACGATAGGTGAACATTACAACGCAGGGCGAGGCAGTTGTTTGTTCGTCCCTATCGATTCAACAAACCGTCGAATAGATTTCGCTTTCATGAATGAGCAGCTCGACTCCACTGGCTCCGATTGGCAACGTCCGTCGCCCAGCAGAAACGTCGGCGACTATAACAAAGTGTTTAGCGACGCGGTCGTTACTTCCCATCACGATCAAAAGAAAGGGAAATCTTCTTGCTACTACGTGAACGCCGTTTGTCGAGAATTGACGCCTCTTTCCTCGTTCCCCAATCCGGCATTCCCCACGTACTTCAGCTATTATCGAGATCGTTATCAGGTCCAGATTGAAAATCCCAAGCAACCTCTTCTACAAGTCAGCAAGGAATCGTTTAAAACGTTCAATTTCCTCACGCCCAAGTAAAAAAACAAAAACGTTTTTAATGTATAGACACGCCTTGTTTTCCGCTATTAACAACATCAATTTATTGGCTCGTTTCATTGAGCTCCGTTTTCACGCGATATTTCTTCTCACAGATACGTTAACCGCAAAGGAGCGGCGTCGTTGGACGGCGATAAGCTTCCAACTGAGAGTTTTATCCACTTGGTGCCGGAATTCTGTGATGTTCACCGTTTTCCCGCATCTATGTGGAGACAGGCCGTGTGGATACCGTCCATATTTTATCGTTTGAACTCGCTGCTATTGGCCGACGAGTTGAGGATAGAAATTCAAGCCAAAACTGGTCTCGGGATATCTTTTTTATCTTCTAGTATGTGCACTAATTTTAAAAAAATGCGTTGATTGAAGAGAATTAATTCTAAGAACACATTTATACTTCTCTTACAAGATCTTCAATGGGAACCTCTACAGATGAAAAACAATTATAAAGGCCAGTTATCGACAGAGACTCTTGAGATGAAAAATGACGAGAAGGATTTGAACAGTGCAGTCGACGGCGTGGAAACAATGAAGATGGATGTCGATGAAGAGGATTCTATGCAAAATGATGGAAATATGGCAGAGTATCAATAACAAGAAACCTCAGTGAAATTGTCGTTCGATTTTTTAATTATTTCTCTTGGTTGGTTCATCGCAGATTGAATGAAGAAGAAGACGACGTGGATTTGAAAATCACCATCTGGAACGTGGATTTGTTTATTCCAGATGAAGACCAAAGTTCACCGAAAAAAGCCGCGAAATTCAAATCCAAAAGAATGAAACAAATTTCAACTGAAAATGCTTCGATTGCGGGAAACGTCCGTTTCGACGACGGTCCAACAAACAGTTGCCCTAGGGGTCCGTCTCCGGGTGAAGTTTTACAAGCATTAACTACGTAATACGTCATTAACTAATATTACTCAATCAAAATAAGCAAAAAATTTTGAATAATCAAATTATTATATAGGTCTGTAGCCAATGCCGGCTATGATTTGGAGCGTTTAGAAGTGATGGGCGATTCGTTCCTGAAACTGGCCACCAGCATTCGCGTTTATTGCGATTCGCCCAGTCATTTTCACGAAGGCAAGATGACTCATTTGCGGATGATGCAAGTGCGCAATCAAAATCTTTTCAAATTGGGCAAAAGTAAATCGATTCCGCGATTTGTCGTAGCCTCCAAATTCGCCCCTAAAGAGAATTGGCTGCCTCTCTGCTATTTGCCAAAGGACACTGACTACGACTGCATGGTAAACTGACACCAATTTCATTTCAGAATTGAAAATTTTCCAAAATCCTTTGAATATTTTTAAAAAAAAGGAAACTGAAGAGAAACCAAACGCTAAACTGTGGCAGAAAATGTCAAGGAAAGCGATAGCGGATTCAATGGAAGCTCTTATCGGTTTGTACCTGACACTCCACGGAGTTAAAGGAGCTCTCAAAGTGATGCGATGGATGGGAGTCGACGTTCCGTATCCGGGTGTAGGTGTCTCTTCATTCGGCGGCACTCCACCGGGTCCTTTGTTGACTGACTATCCCCGGGCTGAATATCATTTGGAAGAACATCTCGCCGGTTTTGAAACACTCGAAAGAAACCTCAACTATCGCTTTGTCAATCGCTTTTACCTGCTTCAAGCCTTCAGTCACGCTTCGTATCATCACAATCGGATGACAAGTTGCTATCAGCGTCTTGAATTTCTGGGCGACGCCGTGTTTGGTAATAATCATGTGAAAATATTCTATTGTCTGTGCCAACTTGAGCGTGTTTTTATTATTCATGACGTGTCGTTATAGACTATCTGATCACTAAATACCTGTACGACTCGCGTTTGTATCAACTCACTCCCGGCGCGCTGAGCGACATGAGATCGGCTCTCGTAAATAACGTCACCTTTGCCGTGTTGGCCGTGCGCAATGGATTTCATCGCTACCTGAAGCACATGGTTCCCGATATTCATCAAGCGATCGATAGATTCGTCCAGCAACAAGAACTTTGCGATCACGCAATGCCCGATGAAGTTTGTTTTAAAACATTAATGTACACAGTACGTTTATTATTAATTTATTATTCGATTTGATTGGATATAGTTTGACTTGATTGGAACTCAAGACGATCTCATGGCCGAAGAGATTGAAGTTCCCAAAGTGTTGGGTGACATTTTCGAATCGTTGGTCGGTGCGGTTTTTCTCGATTCTGACATGTCATTAGACGCGGTTTGGCGAGTTTTCTACCCGCTCATCCGCGGAGAAATCGGTAAGACAATATCTCGTTATTCAGCTTGTTATAATTATGTTGCACAATATTATACGAATGCTATTATCATTTTTTTTTTCGTTATTCTATTTCTGTCGTAGACGCTTGTACTCAAATAGTTCCCATGTCCCCAATCAGAAAAATCTACGAAAAATACCCGGGGCGAGTCCAGTTCAAGTCTGTTTTATCTCTATTTTTACATATAATAATATATCATTGGGTAATTTATTCGTCATTTGATTGTCTTCAGGGCTCTGGAGAAAATTCCAGACGGACGTATTTGCATAGCTGTCGAGGTGAACGATAACGGTCGATTGTACAAAGGAGTTGGCAAGAATTCGCGCATAGCTAAAAACACGGCCGCCAAATACGCATTGAGCCAACTCGGAGGAATTTGAAACTGTTTTTTTTTTTTTTTTTTTGCGCATCATGCCCTTTTTTGTCATTTCTATACTATTGACCGACATTTCCAATTTGTGTTTCTATTTTGTTGTTGTTGCATATCTTTTCTGAATTTGGTCGCATTTCCTTACCAACTCCCAGTGATACAAAATGTATAGCTTTTAATGTACATGACGCAAAAGCCAAATACATGAGTTTATGTAATTAATAATAGTTTAACATAATAATTCGTCGATTCCCACAATTCTCATCGGAGGCTCGGACTTAAAGAAACCTGTTTCTTGGAAATGTTACGTGCTCACAATGCACCTATCGACACCGCGGCCTTATCTATTTTGTTAATAACCCGAAGAACAGGAATATTTCCCGAACGATCGCCACATTTGTTTCATATATAGTCGATGTTATTATGACCCATACCGCGTCGTAATATATAGCGTGTTACCGGGAACGGTATTTCCGTCCTGTGCTCACCAGCAGTGAAAATTCTCTTTGGATACACAGCAATTCCAGTAGAGTTGAGCTCGTAAAAGCAATCTCGTGCGTCATCAGAGAAAATTTCTGGCGATACAATATAATGATCTTGTCGACACAGTTTCATGCTTGATACTTCCAACATGTGTATTTCGAAAACTTTAAGTTACACGAAAAAATAGCGCACAACAAATAAAAAAGGAGACCAGCGCAAATAATATACAATCAAATGTTGAAAATGGTAACAAGAAATAAAATATAATAAAATACTGTATAGCCTATATTTTGATTGCGCAGTCACCAACACGAATACACGGAATCATTTTTAGAGATGCTATAAACCTAATAATAAAAGAAACTGATAGTTGTAACCAATTTTTTGATAGCACCAAATTTAATCATGTTCAGTGCTATATTTATTGTGCTGATCGAATCCCCATGTATGGAGATTCATTTTTGAATTGAATTCTTCTTTCATACACCCAAGTGAAAGCCAAGTTCTAAATAATTTCTGGTTAGGACTGGTAAAAGGTGGAAAATGCCGGAAAATGTGTCAGTTATTCACAGCACTTGTTCACTATTCAAAAAAAAAAAAAAAAAAAAGGGAAAGTGTGTGAGAGAGAATAAGAGATATAATAAACTATAACAAGTTTAATAACAAAGTAAATCCGGCTGGCCGTTTCTTTCTTTTTTCAACACTTATTATATCCCAGAATAAATTCAAGCAACATCTGCAGCAGCAGCAGGTTGAATGAGAAGAAAAGGAAGTTTTTCGCAGGCTTCTATATCGTTGAGGTCATCACAAGAGTCCAGAAATGGACAGCAGGAGGAAAACGGAGCTATATTTTATTGCCATCATTTTGAAAGAAAATTCATTGCGCTATTCAAACCCAACGGCCCTTAACCTGGGCCCTGTAACGTATATACGATGCATGTACACGTAGACAATGATCGTATATTGCATTTTGGTTTCTTCCGTGTTATAAAACATATAGAAAATGACCGGCCGCCACTTGATTTCATTATTGTCGATCGTCATTATTATTTAGTGACTGTAGTATAGGGTTTGAGATTTGAGTTGACAAGGAATTTTTAAATGCTAAATTCAGTAATCTCAATTCCATATTTTTGAATAATTTTAACGCACATGTTGCTCGCAGCCTTGTAAACGGTACTACGTATATAGCAGGCTTACTGGTTTAGTTATCCATGTAAAGCCTAAAATGCTGTTGGATTTCGGCTTCTCAGAATTAGTACCGGTAGGCAGTTCATTCCACTCGATATGACGCAACATTTTTTCGATTGTCTGTACATACTATTCAAATCTATTTCTGTAGTTGCAATTCCTTTTTTTTTTTTTTTGTGCTCATTTGACGATGACGTCAATTGCAAGAGGTGAATAGCGCAATAGTCTACTTTGCTGTAATTTCAGCAGTCTATTTTTGGTGTTTCATTTGTAGCCACCTGTGTGTGAAACGAGAATTCTCGATGGCAGCCTCGGCTTTTGAAGGCTGACAAAAGAGGCAAGAATAAGACGCAGCCGACATGAAAGGAGGACAAAACATGGAAAAGATGATTATCATCAGACATCACATCGCTGCGAGCAACAATTTAATTTAAAAAAATGAATTTTAAAATATTACCCAGCAATGAGTCTAGATAAAGAATAAAAACGTAACGCACTTAAATAGAAGTGAGATTTTGATTAACATTTTTCCGCTATATTACAACGAGGCTTATGATTAAATGCGACGCATTTAATTATCTCTAAATTTTTCATTCATTTATTTCTTATTTGAGTTCAGTTTTGGTTGCCAGGCGAAAAAATACTTGTTACACTCTTAACCGCATTGTTATAGACATCGAGACAGACTCACCTTCACCAGACAAAACTCGCCATAAAAAGAGGAAAAAGAGAACCTACCTCACGCAAAATGGAACCCAGGCGACTTTTAAAAGTTTTCATGTGTGAGAAGATCGGAGAAATAAGAACCGAAAAAACTAGAAATAACTGGTATGAACCAGCAGGGATCGAAGAGAAAACTCAATCTGATATTAGATACACAGAGTCGTGTGATTCGCTTTGTTACAAATATATTGAACTGGTTGCAGGAAAATTTCCGCATTCCGGGTGGCAAAGAGGAAATTGCGAACAAAAAATGTTTCTCAGTTCAATAAGGCAACAAAAACATTCCCAAATTCCCACTGACAGGCATTTCGCAGTTCGAAGTCGAAGTATAATTTTTCAAAAAAAAAAAAAAAAAAGAATTGCATAATAAATTAGACTCCGTAAATCGTAAACAATGTCGGTTGCTTGCTAGTGGGAAGAAAGGCGGACTCACAAAATACATTTTTGAAAAAAGGTAATACCCATAAGGCACGAGAGACTTTATTTTTCGTGTTTTCAAACTTTCGTAACATCAAGATGATAATACACGTCTCATTAAAGAGTTTCGCACGCTGCCAGAATATATTTAGAGAGGTCATAGAGTACGTACCCAAAAAATTTTTTAAAGACCCAGTACGTATATTTTCTTTTTGGACGTCTTTCCTAATTTATGGGCCTGGCTATATATTATTTTTATATATATATATTTTTTTTTTTACTTTCATGCCTTCCACGTTCATTCCAGCTGCGCTTCTGCCGCACCTGCGGCTCTGCGTACTCTATAGCATTCGGCATTCCCTGCTGGAAGTCGGGCATATAGTTGGCGTACGTGCGTGATTGTATTCTTTAGTGTTTTCCACGACATTACTCTGCCATTGATCTGTCGACTCGAGAAGGGGAAATCCAATAAACTTTTTTTAAATGATATTTATCCCAAGGACGACATTCAGCATGAACCGCTCGCTGTACTAGTGTACTCTATATTAGCGCTGACGATGGTGGTGGTCCGGACTCCGGAATCAGTTAAATTCATCTCTTTATTTATGCTTCGGTTTTATCGATATTATTAAGAGACTCTCGACATCCACCTAATATCGACGATACGATGGTTCACGATTGTTTTTTTAAATTTAATTTTCATTATTGTTCACTATATATTTTGAGGTTTTATTTGAAAAAGATTTATCATTTCCTTCAGATCCAGCGCACATAAACGAGGTGGGTTGGTCTCGGTCGGCCCTGCCTGAGGGGCTATGTCGTAACCGGCAATGTAACGCTACAGCAGCTGTTTATCGAGTAGGCTAATATCTAACAGTTAGGATAGCAACAGCTGACGTTGTATGGCTGTGAGTGTAACTCCCTTATATTGTCCCTTGGTGTGTACTGTTTACTATATAATAGCTTTTTGTGTTATGTCATTTTATTGGAATTCCATTTTTATAGCTATAAAATGTTCTCACAATTTTCAGTTTTTAAAAATGTGTACCGTATATACCAAAACGAAAACTTGATTCGCATTTGTCTAATTACTGCGATATTTTCATTTATGATATTTCATTTCTGATTCTGTTTCCCCCCTGGATGTCGGACTAAAAAAAAAAATTCGCGTGTGAAATTCACGCAGAAGTTATTCCGGTTTTTAAAGGAGAGCTTATAGCATTTTCGCACGACACCCAAACAGTTTGCCAATATCTTATAAATATATTTCGTCGACGGTTCGCTTTGTCTTTTGTAGACAAAAAAATAACCCAACCGGACAATATAACATTCGCAGTTTCACACCATTTGAAAATTGAAAGTTCCCATTAATGCCACAATTGTGTCTTGGATCTAAAATAAAAAAGTTCATATAGTCCAGACATGTATAGGAAAATCTGTTCCAATTCATTTTCACACGCTAAAGCAATTGACAATGGCCTTTTAATTTCGGGTTTTTTTTTCTTTTTTAATAGTGACAAAATGTTAATGATCGCCCTGATCTTGAAACGCGACAAGTGCATTGCCATTTTCTGGCATGATAGCTGTATCACATACTTATCGATTTGATTTTATGGCTTGTCTGCAGTCTGGAAAAATATATTGCGAAGGTCCGTTTGCACCGCAACGTCTTACATCTTTGTCCTTGGATGTCTATGAAAATTATTGTAAAGATGCTTCAACAAACAATCAAAACTGAGCCTTAAAAGATTCACGGAAAACCATGGAAATTAATATTAAAATTATTATGTTTTTTTATTTTTTTAAAAAAGCCAATGAGTACAGTTGAGGTACGCACAGAAGTGACGTTAAATTCGTCCCCTTATTTGTTCTTTACCCGCACACACACACCACAATTCTCACGATAACCACAGATATCTTGGAAATTCTGTCGACTGTAAAATAAAAAAAAACATGGGAGAAGAGGACGGACAAAGAAAAAAGAATAAGAAGAACAAGATAGCAAACGATAAAACCCACCAAAGGAAGAGAGGTGGTAGCCAGTAGCCTAATACAAGTCAAACGGTTTTAGTGCTGCGGATATAACGAGCCGCCGGCCAGACTTGGCTCTCAAACGCTCACCGGATCGCTACCGAGTCGCGCGCGGTACACTCGCACCCGATCATCGCGTATACCATTCCACCTGTGTGCTCCAGCCCCTGAGCTCAGTTGCTAATCTCTTTGCTGTTGAGAAACAACAAGACAACAACAAACAACGCCTTTTCAATTACGGTAATTAATTCATTATTGAATTATATATCTGAATTTCTTATTACAATTCCATGACAGTCCTAAACTTTGACTATGGGAATTGTAATACATTTGTAACATCCACTTGAAATTTTTAAATTTAAATATGAATAAGACTTAAAAATGTATACATATTTCTTTTGTTCAAGATAATACTTTTGTTTTACTACTTAAAGTTTATTGATTGCATTAAAAGAAAGTTTTTTTTTTTTTTTTTTACACCGGAGGATTACAATGCTAACATTGAGGTAGTGTCTTCTATATAGAGTCAAAGATCCCCCTGGCAACTGCTTCAGGGCTGCGTCGACGTTACGGACAGTTAAACTCGGCGTGAACAAGCAATTTTATGTGCTATAGGCTTCGTTATATTTGGTGATGGTCTTTGAAGTTACGTCATAGCCCAAGGGATTTAAAAAAAAAACTGGCCTTGATATTTCTGCAAAATGTTTCTGAATTCTTGTCCATCCTTATCTAGATTCCGTCCATTTGAAACGCCGTCATTTTGGACAAATACCGTTCGTTGATCGGATTTAGATTTTGATACAAATAAAGGACATTTTCAATGATTCAATTCAACTGGAAACTATTTTTTGCCAACGACGCATTTCCCACAAGGCATTGAGTAGGAAATTTCTCGCCTCAGCACACCACCACAAAACCAAAAACTTTTCTCCGCATTTTTCAAAAATAGAAACTGTGAGAAAAAACAAAACAATTTTAGGCCAAAAAAAAAAACAGGATAGCAAGAGGGAGTTCCCCTCAATGAATCAGCTCATCCAAATCGTCTAGAAAATGTGTGTAGAGCCATCATCTTGGAGTATATATTTATTACACGCATATAGGAAATCACACGGAGTTATTTTCCATCGGAGATATTACAACATTACATCCCCGGAAGGTTAAAATGCGACGTATAGTCAAAAGCTATAGCCCCGAAAGCGCCAGCTGGCCAAGTGCTCATAATCTTGCTTACATTCTACTAAACGCCATTGAACTGTTCTATTTTGAAACCGACAGAACGTTTTCCTTAATTGTTATAAACGACGAGATAAAACTCTGACGTACAAATAGATAAATTAATTGTCTGTGTGTGTTATTGTCCGCCCTTTATGGAAGGATTTATTAATTATTTTTATCAATTTTCTTGTAGGCCGTTAATTGAAAGATATTGTGACCAAAAGGAAATGATATAAGAGATTGAAGATGGTGCGCTCATCTTTGACAGAAATTATGATTTGCGTCATCGTGTTGTGTCTTGGTTTATTGGCGGGTAACAGTCAATCCACTCCGACCGTCCACTCTTCCAACAGCACCAGTGAAAATAAACGTATGAATTCAATTGTTATTACTAAAAAATCCGAGCAAGGAACATCAGTCGACTCATGCGGCAATGAAAACAGCATCTTCCGTTTCAACGACAAATCGAAAAGTCCTGGAATCGGCGAAAAATCACTAGTGGTTCCGCAAGGATACAGTCCGTCGAACTACCTCATCTCATCAGGTGAATATAGGCGATTACTAATGATGAATAAAAATCGATTCATATTATCTTTATAACTCGTTTTGTTGTCTTGAAATTTTTATGTTGAAAACGTAACATCAAAAAAAAGAAAAAGACCAAACAGCCATGGATTCGAAAGTGCCTCTGACCATTGGCTTCTTAAGTTCTTATGTGAGTGGCAAGATGACGCTCGGAGCCATCCCGCTGGCCGTCGACCAAGTTAACAAAGATCCTAATCTTTTACCGGGACGGAAACTTCAATTTGTAGCGGCTGACATCGGCAATCCGAGTATGAGATGATCTTACATTCGAATGATTTAAATTGTGAAATAATAATTATCATCTTGTTTCAAGTAGGAAACGATGGACTAACGTCACTGACCATCCGTCGAATGACTGAAATGAGAGACAACAATTCAACTATCGCCTTCATCGGCCCTGATGGACACTATTGTGCTGACGAGGCTTTGGTGTCGGCCGCCTGGAATCTGCCCATGATTACACACGTAAAATCATAATTATGATAATTACTATATCTATATCTCTATTCTTAAATTGCCGATTTTCTCACAGAAATGCTCAGAAACGAAGCTATCAGAAATGCCGCAGACGTACTTCACTTTCGCTCGCACGTTACCGCCGTTCTCGAAAATCTCGAAATCGGTCATGGCTCTGCTTGAAAATTTTGGTTGGAACAAAATCACCATCATCGTGGGGAGGAGGTACGAATGGATTCAAATCAAGGATGCCATCAAGGTATGCATATTTCCATCATCATATCATCGCTTATTTCGACAAAGTCTAACAAACTAATTGTCAAGGTTTCGGCCAAAGATAAGAACATTGACGTCAGCGAGGTGATTTACTTGGACGACTACGCACCCGCTCAAGTGCCAACGATCAACAAAATAGCTCGAAATTCGTACCAGAATACGCGGAGTAAGTTTCCTTATACAATACAGACGATGGCTTCGTACCATGCACCCGCGTTTTGCTCATTGGTTCCTTTTTATGGCTTCAGTTTACCTGTTTATCGGCCAGCATGTGGCCCTTGTTCACTTTGTCAGAGCTCTTTACGGAATTAAACAGCTGAAAAATGGCGAATACATGGTCATTTCCATCGACGATTTTATCATCGATCCGGAGAGCAATGTCCAAAAGTACTCCAGCACACCCGATCCTTACCAATCAGCCATGAAAAAAGACGATACGATCCAAGCCTTTCGATCGGTTTTAAAAGTGACCTATTCCTATCCTCGCAATCCCGATTTCAAGTAAGTCCATCTACCATCTCAAATATAATAACAGTTTCCTCTTAGCCTCTCAATAATATTTTCACTTTTTTTTAAATCAGAAAATTGACAGCCAAAATGATCAAGTACTCTTCCCAACCGCCTTTCTGCGTGTCTTATCCGCCAAGGATCTCCAACGATGTTGTAGTTCCCATTCACGTTTATCACGCATACGACGCCGTTATGATCTACGCTCAGGCGTTGACAGAAGCCCTGCGTGAAGGTTACGATCCACGTAATGGAACCAACGTCATGGAACGAATACGCAACCGTCGCTATCGTTCGGTTCTTGGTTATGACGTGAGTCAAACATTGTCATTTCACATCCAGGATTTCCCGATACTCAAAAGTCTTTTGTTTTTGTTTTCCATCGCAAGGTATTTATTGACTCGAACGGCGACGCTGAAGGCAATTACACGGTCCTTTCCATGTTGCCTTTTCACGGAAACGATTCAACATCGCATGAAGAGACGCATTACGTCATGCAACCTGTTGGGTATTTCCAGCACAACATCAGCACTTATTCTCCGAACGATTCTCTCGTGAGTTTCAGTTTCCGCTTTTTTTCTAAAATAAAAGAATGAAAATCTATTTTTATTTTTTTTTAAAAAAGACAATTTATTGTTTTTATTTTATTTATACCGTTAATTGTTGCTTAGGTTTTTCTATATTTCAACTTGAGCCGTCCAATCGACTGGATCGGATCCGGTCCACCCGTTCTGGATCCGCCTTGTGGTTTCATTGTTAAAAACTGTTTCCAAATCGCGGCACCTGACTGGAAAAGTTTTATGATTTACACCTTATCTGGTGTGGCTCTTATCGTAACCATTGGCTTTGTGTCCAGGTGAGGATTGTGTCGATAAAAGCTTGTGGTTTTTCCCCGCACGTTTTACAGTTCTTGTGTGTGTTCTTAGATATTATTGTTACGAATACAAACTGGCCTGTTTGCTCTGGAAAGTGGACATTCGCGAAGTTCTCATCACTCATTCTAAGGATATTACCAACGATTCCGCGCAGTCTTCTCCAGTTGCCTCTGATCATCAAGGAGCCCGCAGATCTTCCGTTTTAACATTCTGCGGCCAAAACAACAACAGCAATGCGGAATCGTCCTCTGGACTGAAAGAAGATTCTTCAGCTGTTGACCTGATGGGAGTGAAGCGTTTGTACACGACAACGGGAAGCTACAGAGGCAACGTCGTAGCTATCAAGACCATCTCTACGAAGAACGTCAATTTCACCAAGAATGTCTGCAAAGAGTTGAAGCAGATGACGTCGATTCGTCACGAGAATATCGTTTCATTCATGGGTGTGTCCGTGGAACACGGAAGCGTTTCCATCCTGACTGCCTATTGCGCCCGGGGAAGCTTGGAAGACGTTCTTAAACTCGATTTCAAACTGGACACTTTCTTCATAGCCTCTCTCGTAGTCGACTTGATTAAGGTATTTTCCGTCGAACTGAATTCATCTTTGAAAGAAAATAAATAATAATAATTATTTTTTTTTTCTTAGGGTATGACTTTCCTACACGATAGTGAAATAGTTTCGCACGGTAATTTGAAATCGTCCAATTGTTTGGTCGACTCGCGTTGGGTTTTGCAAATCACTGATTTCGGTCTGCACGAACTCAAAGGTAAATTCATTTTGATTAAGGAAATAGATCTGAAACAATAATATGTTTCATTTGACATTGTTTATAGCTTCCAGTCATGAAGTTCGAACGAAAACCAACTGTGACAAACAGCTTTTGTGGAAAGCTCCCGAATTGTTGCGTAATCCAAACTCTTCACCTAGAGGAACCCAGAAAGGCGACGTTTACTCTTTTGGCATCATTCTCTACGAAATTTTTGGACGCAAAGGCCCGTGGGGAGATTTGCTTGACAACATGTTGCCTAAAGGTAAACAATATAGAATGAACCTCGGTACATAATAAAAGTAAACTCATAATAACTCGATGAAAAGGAATCGTCGAAAGAGTTGCCCATCCGGAATGGTTTTTCTGCAAATCCTTCAGGCCCTCCGTTTCGCAAATGGATTGCAAGGAGTACATCATCCGCTGCATGCAGGACTGCTGGCAAGAAACGCCAGAAATGCGGCCCAATTTCAAAACCATTCGTGTCCGTCTGAAGGAAATGGAAACGGGATTGTAAGTTTCACAAAATGTAGACAATACGACACTACATACGACCGAATATGAAATTGTTTGCCATTTGCAGGAAACCCAATATATTTGACAGTTTCATGACCATGAACGAGAAGTATACTTACAATTTAGAAGGTCTCGTGCAGGAACGGACGGATCAGCTGGTTGAGGAGAAGAAGAAGACGGAAGCGCTTCTACACCGAGTTTTGCCCAAGTATAAATATTTGTTAAATGCAATAATATCCCGTGATTGTAATTTTGTATTTTTTAAATTTTGTAATGCAAATATTAGATCGGTAGTTGAATCGCTGAAACGAGGGGAGCCTGTCAAAGCGGAGAGTTTCGATTCGGTGACGATTTACTTCAGCGATATCGTGGGATTCACGTCCCTGTCGGCGGCCAGCACTCCGTTGCAGGTGGTTGGTCTTCTCAACGAGCTTTACACTTTATTCGATTCCATCCTGGAAAATTACGACGCCTACAAAGTGGAGACCATCGGTGACGCTTACATGGTGGCAAGCGGGTTGCCCATTCGCAATCGAGACCATCACGCAGCTGAAATCGCTTCGCTGGCCCTGCACCTTCTCTCCGAGATACGCAATTTTCACATTCGTCATCGACCAGGAGAAACGCTCAAACTGCGCATAGGAATTCATTCAGGTCCCTGCGTTGCCGGTGTGGTTGGCTTGAAAATGCCGAGGTATTGTCTTTTTGGCGACACGGTAAACACCGCATCCCGGATCGAATCGACGGGCCAAGCTCTGCGCATTCACATTTCGACAGCCACCAAAGATCTTTTGGATAGATTGGGCGGTTTCATCACCGAAGAGCGTGGAATGACATCCATTCGAGTAAGTGGTAACTCTATAATTTTCAATTCAATGTCGAAATAACCGAAATTCCGTCTTTGATTTTAGGGTAAAGGCGAAATGATGACTTACTGGCTGGTCGGCGAAGAGGCGTGGCGTACCAAACGCGGCCGACTTTGTGCAATTGAAGGAGACACTACACATCAGCAGACGCCATCTAATCAATTTCAATCGACAATGGATGCCCAGCATCTGCCGACCGCTGAACATCATGAAGTTCCACTCTACATGTCAGACAAAGTCCATCATTCGCTCTCTGAAATAGACCCTATTGATACTTCGCTCACAATGAGTAATCATGAGCTAAATAATGATGTTCACATCAGCGTAGACGGCAGGCATTAACAATGGTTTCGGTATATAATTGTGCAGTGAAATTGCAAGCTTTTTGCTATACACCATAGGGATTAATGGTCATTAAATTTGGTTTAAATTTGGCGCATGAAGCCAAATGATTTGTGCTATTATGTTTTGACATGAATGATTCATTTGAAAATTCCATTTCTCCGTTATTTTTACTGCCGCGCAGGAAATTATGTAAGTATTGTTCTAGTCAAGACTCAAGAGAAGCGCAATTTCCAATAGCTAGTAAATTTTAATATTATTGTTATTTGTACTCCTCCCATATCTTAGCAGCATGCTGGGTGATGCAAGATGTGTAACACTGTGTAATGTGTATTATTATCATTTGTAAAGTCTGTGATAGTTGCAATCGGTGTCTGGCTTTTTGTACCAGGAAGGGTCGTATTTTAGCTAATAAGGAAACTATATAACCACTTTCATTCTGTTACCGGTGGCAGTTTTGGGAGTCTTCTTTTTCAGAATAACTTAAGCGCAAAAGTAGAAATTAATGCAGAAAGACGACATAAAGAAGAAGAAACTAGTGAGTTCAGTTATCGCAGGTCGCAGCCAAGTCGTAAATAATTCTTTCTTCGACAGTTTTCAATGGAATATGTAAGCCCATCATCAATAATGTTAGGCCTAGTTATATAAAAGTGTATTAGCTCTTTATATAAAATATACACCCAATTTATTGCAACTGATATAACGTACATTTTGACAAGGGAGTTCACGTAATACACTGCACAGAAAACGTGTTCAATGGAAATTTTTGTGAAAGTTGGAGAATATATAATATAAGACATTCGAGGCTGTTCACATCTCGGTTTGAAATAGGGAAGAGCCGGATGTCGGGAAAACACGTAGATAAAGCAGTTTTTTCGTGCTCGAATGAGTTCTCTTTATAAAAGAGAAGATGTAATAATAGATTGAGGAAAAAAGACTTATAATATAAAACATTGTGCCTTCTCTCCGTTATCTAAACTATTGCTGCGCTTTCTAATATACTTGAGAGTAGAGCTAAGACGTCGATCGTCAAGTGGCGTCACATAATGCCGTTTAATTAGGAGGCACGACTGAGAGTCACGTGCCATCGTCTCGAGAGATCTGCAGCGCATTCAACCATTTTTGTATTAACGGGACATGTGGAAACTCTGACTAAACTGATTGAAAAAATGGAGGGATGACTATGACTTCTCTGGCCATTGAAAAATCATAATATTCATCTGGCGTGGTCCATATACGATGGCCCGTAAAAGATTAATTATTTCCTGCAGGAATATCATTATAGTAATTATACACGCAAAACAAGCCATGCGCGATAATTAACGCGATAATTAAAAGAGAATGTTTTTTTTTGTCATTTCCTGATTAACAAACTGAACTTCTCGCTCCTTTGATGATTTTAGATGTACAATCTTGCCCAGTTTGGGTGGCAAACAAGTCCTCAACTGTAACCAGAATAATCAAGGATTTCATATGAATTTTTAAATAGGAATTATAGTGGTAGATAGTTAATAATGCAGCTCTTACCGCTGCTGATGCTTGGTCCAAATGTGTTCAGATGAAGGACTGAACTAGGAGTGTATGGCGAAACCATTGTCACCTCACTAAAGGCCGAATCGCGCTTGCTATTGTGTTCCGGAATAAAGCTACTATAAAGCCTATTGCTAAGAAGATGAATACGTAAACAATTAAATAATCATAATTAAGTAAAATAAACAATTAAAAATCTGTTTTTTGACTGCGATCATTTAGTCACACATAGAGAATGGTTGCTGTTTCTATTACGTCACCAGGAGAGAAATGGTCTATTCACCTGGTGCTATCGCACGGAGTTCGGGATCCATCCCTGGAGCTGCGCTTGTTGTTTATCACCGAGCCGCACCTATTACTACGACTGCTGTGGTTCTGGGAGTATTCAAGCCAGCCATTAGTGGTCTTCCACCTGGTCCAGTGGTGTCTCAACGTATTGCGCACTTCCGTGTTCAGGAAGCAAAAGAACAGGGTCACCAAGAAACCCTAAATCAAAAATAAAACAACAAAACAAGCAGAATTATTGTAGCGTTCAATATTAATAAACGCTAACTGCGGTTGTATTTCAGTATAAACTGCGGAATTCCGACCCTTCCGTGCACCGATTTGATATTATCGATTAGATCCGGCGAAGTCGAATTGAGCCAACTTTTAAAGAAACAGAAATGTTATTACGTTTGAGTTTTGAGGAGACGTCTATTGGAATTATTCATCCGTATCACTGCCAGGAAGTTGCTAAGAGAGCTATTTGGTCTTCTACAAGCAGCTTGCCTTCAGCTACAACTATACCGACTATTCCATCTAAATGCAATGCAGTTGAAGGGAGAATCAAATGACGTAATAAAATCTGAGTTATTATTGGAAGGGACAACTTGGAAACGACGATTGAGGGGGGGGGGGGGGGAGAGGATAGTAAAAAGAAAAGGAGGAAATTGAATAGTTGCCAGAATTTCTTCTACAAATCCAGCAGTCAAGTCATTCGTTGAGAGAGTGAGAGTGAGAGGAGGTGGACTCCTAACAACCTGGCACCGATGCCAAACTACCATCCGGCATCATCCGCCCAGTCAATTTCATTCCTGGTATAGTATATATTCTCTATAGTATATATTATTGAGATGGACGGTCAACTAAGTCACGGACGAAGAGTCAAATTTTCTCATATAAATTTCTCATTTCTTTCAGGTCCACCAAGTCTCAAGTATATACAAGTGACGGCGGGTCGAGACTGAAATTCCGAGAAAAGTCTAACCTAACTCCAATCTAACAGGAACTTGATCTTTTTTATAATGTAAACATTCGATGAAATAGGCTGATAGTTTATGCCATACGAATCCCACAGCTGGCTTTGATGTGAACTTGAGTAGAACTAGACTTTCTTTTGAAATGCTTAGCTGCGTCGACCGTGCGTGGAATCGCAACGAATTCTCATCCCATGTACATTAACATTGTCAAACCAACGAATTTGCTTCTCGGAATCTCGGTATTAGCCAAATTCGAGCGACAGCGGATAGGTTTTATGTATATTGTAAGGAACAGACAGCTCGTGGAACAGAGAAACAATTAGCCTAGTAGTTAGAGATAATGAAAATGACATACCTGTGTGGAAAGAAGAACAGCTCGAATGTGTGAGAAATAAATGGCGATGAGACCCTCTGTCGGGCCGGCGATGACCAGGACGTAAGTGAGTCCAAGGAGCGGGATCAGGACTAATAGAGCCTTGCTGCCTTTGCGGTATTGTTGCGTCTCCACCGAATTGGCTGAACGAAGTTTCGTTATGAGAACCTGCGGAAAACAGAACGCAACATTTGTCGACGGAAGAAGAGAAATCAACGAAAATCAATTATAGTCATAAAGGATAATGGATTGTGTTCCATCTTCCAGTTTCAAAAAGATTATTTCTTAATCGTTTTGACACTTGGGATATTCTGCTACGTTTCGTTTCTTGTTATCTTACGACTGAAAGGGTTGCGTTCATCGATTCTTTTCAGAATAAAAATCAGCAAAAATACGGACGACTGCTATCGACCTGGCCTATTAAAGAAACTTCTTCAAAACACAATGAACTGGAAACGCTACGTATACTACTCGGACGGTGAATTCAGATATTTTATCATTTTATTATATCGCTGTGCGGAAGTGAATGCGCTAGCAAGAAAGAAAGACCCGACCAACTTACCCACATGATCCTGACAAGGAAGAGAATGTTGACGAAAAGTACGACGATAGCCGGCGTCATGTAGATCCAGTCGTAACTGTTGGCTGCCATCCACGGACAGCTGGCCAGGAACGACTCCAGGTCCAATTTCTGCTGTAAACGACACACACACAAAGGGGACACGTCGGTAGATTCAACAACTAAAAAAGTTAATTAGAAAAGTTGCTTTGATTGTTTTGAGTGTGTAAGCGCAGCATAACGTGCAATCAAGCGTCGTCTATAATCAGCAATTTGGCGGAAATTAGCCAATTGTGCTGTACCAATGTGTACAGGGAAAGTACAGAAACACGAGATCAAAATAAAGTCAAGTGGAGAAGGACTTACGTGCTGGCCTGCAGTGGACGTGTAGGTGAACCAGTTGGCTTTGACGACAACCCAAACGATGACGACCGGCAACGGAATCCCTACGCCAAACGATCGTTGTAAAACATAAACAAAAAAAATAAAACAAGAAAAACAATGAAGCTATTTACATCATGTGTCAGTTTCAGCAAATTGCGGCTATCCAAACTATCAACGAATTGTAAGCCAAAAAAATAATGTGATCCGTACGTGCGTCAACATGTACACGTGTATACATTGCTCCGATCTAAGATACAGAACTACCCCGTGATGAAAAACATTTGAGCGACGAAAAAACGGAACTAACGGTCTGGTGGTTACTAGGGGACTAATGATGTTAATACATCCGCCAATGGATTCGCTCTGCAAATGGATAAGAAAAGCGGACTCAAAAAAAAAAAATCCAAAAGAATCAACGGAGAATGGAGCGACGGCCAAATCGGATGTCCTTTTGACTTGCCATTTCCTTGATGAACTTTTCTCTCCTTTCTAGTGTGCGCTTTCAATTGAACGAAACACCCGCAAAACAAAACATGAATAAATAAAAGGCATTTCATCTTACCCCAGCCAATAAAGGCGTAGATGCGCAATCGGATCTTGTCGGCAGAAAATGTCTCCACGACGAGCATGTAGAGATAAAAACCTGCAATATCGGGAATAAGGGTCAAGTATAATAAGTGCGGGACAACGAATAAAGTGCACGTTTACCTTCGACAAACATCCAGAAAAAGTTGGTCAGATGGAAGTAATGCAAGAAAATGACGATGATGCAAGATCCTTTGTTGGTCTCGCCTCGGTACAACTGCCAAACAAATGAATTCAAATTCGGATTAGTATATAGCGTAACTATGCCATATGAAAAAACGTAGGGACATACTTGCAGAGTAGCCGTGACGATCCACAGCAGGTCGGCCATGATGTACGTGATGAGTAGGTGCGTGTGGATCGTGTTGCGCAGGCAACGTAGGTCCCTTACAAACACAAAGACCAACAATATCACACGATTAAGTACAAATCAAAGCGAAAACGATACATAACATTCCATCAACAACTGTCCACAAAGCACTGTGATAATAATCACTTGTGGTTCTATTACGTGGCGTACTTTTTTTAAAGATAGTAGCACATCATTTGAAAAGGACAGACTATATCATAAACATTTGTCCAGTCTAATAAGTAGACAGCAAGGCTTTAGCAATGTCATACACTATATCTCAGAAGAACTGTACTACGTGTACGTCTATAGATAGACGCAGATTGTTTCTTGTCCATCTGCGGAGGGACCAGAATAACGACATTGTAAGGTCTTTTACGCATTAGGGCGCGGCGGGCGGGTTCATTGTATTGTACCTTGTTACGCCTGTATAACGGTATATCTGACAATAGAAGAGCATGTGGCAAGATTCTCACGCGTTCTCAATTCTATTTCTCGTCTGTTTTCCATTATTCGACCAATTGGAGCGTGTGCGAGGATTGACACGCTACACGTCATGTAAGGCCTTCGTATATAATAACAGTCCGGCTGTCAACATAAACGTAACAGACATTCTATCATCGGACATGTTTTCATCATCCAGACTATTACTCAGGCCAGCCAATGGAATTCGTTATTAAAGGACATATCATTTAACCGTGTGAAGGCTTTGGAGGCTCGGAGTATCATCTTTCACATAGAGATGATGCTTGCATTAGTGACTCATGGCTATATCGATCGGTTTCGTTGGCTACCAACAAAGTGTCGTCGTCCCCATCACTGTATATCCTCAAGATGATTTTTTTCGAGATTTTTTTTCAATCTCAGGGAATTAACCATGTTTATACATGGACTAATAACACAGGATAGATCCGTATTGAAATTACCATCCAATATGTCCCGTGCGGGTATGTATATATGTTCACCTTGAAAAAAAAAACGAAGTGAAGGTTAGGTTAGGTTAAGAAAAATCGATTCAATACCACCGAATGGCGAAAATGTTTCAGCATTTCCATCTCTTATGACTTGATGCTGGATGTTCGAACCTCTTCATGAATATATCTCAATAGCCTCGATCTTCCTTTCCCTTTTCATTTATTCTAGTATATGGGAATAGCTACAGCAACATCTTTGGCATCGTTGAGTACGAAAACATCAGTAATATTATATCTTTTCTGCGGTGAATTTAAATATTTATATACTGTCCAGTGTACAACGAAAGATATAACTTTTGACTTGTCTCCGCGTATTATAAGCCACGTCAACGGTCGATTAGGTTTTTGAGCATTTGCGCAACGGGGAGAGGGATCTGAAATTAAAATGACGAATTTAAAAATTCCCTCTAATGAAGGTTTCATTCGGCATTATTAATCATGTATAGTACGAAAATACATGGCGTCTAATATATGACGGAAAATCTATATTAGCTGGCGGAAACGAAATCTGATGAAGAAGAGTAGAAAAGTCATCTGTCCATCTATATAATACATGGCGTCGAGCTTGCATCAGTTTTTCATCGTGTGGTATCTACGGTAATCATCTTTGAAGATGAAAAACGACCACGCTTCAGCTCAATAAGTATTATCACGATGATTACATAATGAGTATATACTTATAACGTTCGGGCTCCTTATTAGAGATGCGACTCCAACATGTTCCATTACTTGTATAACAGAACATGCCAGGTTATCAGTAGGGTAGTGTGTTTCAAGATGTAGACGAAATGACTTGAGATTACAAGTGTATAGTTACATCACTAACTTGGATACTTAAATGACTCGTCTAGAAACAATGGCAACTCCGGGGAGAGGGTCACCACTTTTCAAAATGAAGCTCATCGTTTTATGAGCTATCGTCTTTCAGCACAAAGCAAAACAAAAGAAACGAAAGAAATGGAAATCTCGAGCGCTCTTTCTCCTTTTCCATCTTCCATCTTTCGCTTGCCGGATTGATAGATCGTTCTAAGTGCGGTGCCGGACGTTATTTTGTTTTTCAAATGAAAAGAAGACGAAAATTTATTATTCAACTCACGATAGGAAAGAAAAAAGGGAAAAAAAATTATAAATATAATAGAAAATTACTGAGAATAAGAAAGATATATATTCAAAAGTCCGCGCGAACCTTTATTAATTAGGCACAAGACTGCAGGAGAGCACAAAGGTATATACAGCTAGCAACACGGTAATATATATTGACTTTAATTCAGCCAGCGCACCTAAAATCCCATCAAGAACAATCCATTGTATGTCTACATTTGATTACAATAGATTTCAAATTTCGTTGCTATTCAATACTACTATATAGCCTTGCATGTAAGACGGACGGTAGATACAATGGCATTCTGTTGGCAAAGAAGAATCGATCCAGTCTCCCACCAGCGCTTTCCCCTTATCCGAGCGCTATAACAAACAAGCATATCGATGAATGAAAAGAGCCAAGAAGACGCACGACTTTATGGGATCATCGTGCCGAATCAGTTCCCCAAGCCAAAGATATTGACGACGCTGACTATGTTCCTCTGACTCTGCTACAGCAGCACGTACTTTGATTTTATTTATCGCATGCACGAGCCCTTCTTATTATTATTCTCAAACTCCTTTGATTATTATTTCCCTCTCGATGGGATATTTTGGCTGTTATAAAGCCTTACCTTGATATTGACAACAGTCCTAAACAATATACGACTCTATAACCCACGTAGGCGTATAACTTCCCAGAAATGTTTGCAGGCGCTATTGACATATCAAGGAAAATGGAAAATATTCATCCAACTAAGGCCGTTGTTGCTGAACTGCGCACAACTCGCGTCGTTAATAGAAACGACAAAGACGACAGACAGAGAAGCTGGAGAGAGAAATGGTCATTCTCAAAGTCCCCCATTCTTTTTCATTGATGGACGATCGATATCCCGTCAAACAGGCGCTCCGGGAAAAAAAAAAGTTGCGACGAAGAACCGGGATATGAAGAAAGGAATGCTGATGATGATGGTAGGATAGGATCGCATCACGCAGCAACATCTTTGGTGAACGTCAATCTCCATCACCAAGTATAGTCAGTCTGACAGCAGTATAGTCGGCACGGAAATAATGGTATACCATTTCGATGTGTGTATCGATCTGCACGTTTATGATATCTCCGTTGATGAATAATATATAACAAACTGCAAATGGCAAGACAGACGAGATGGGGGAGAGCTGCGTCTTTATTATACGGACAGTACAGTATCCATCAGGATTCAGGAGTGAGAGTAAATCAAACGTCAAACACGTGCTGGAGGAAGGATGCGGGATCTCAGGCGCGGGACCTTTTGAACGGCTTCGTCGTCCCTTTTCGGTCGTTTCCCGTTTTCAATCAGTGCCGATGCAACTTACTATATAGAAAAGAGCGCAGTCATTGAGGTTGACAATCGGACCTGGTGGTTCGTTTTCATTCCAGGAAATCTGACATGAAGTTCTCGCCCCACAGTCGCGCGACACAATAACAAACAGATGAACTACAAAAACTATTAGACGAATACATCAGTGCCTTTTCTTTGTATTTTTTTGCTACCCTCTACATGCACGGTAGACTATACAGTTTTAGACTTATATATAAGTTGTATACGCACACACAGTTGGCTTGCCGTAGTGAATATCAATGTGTACAGCGCTACACTTGACGGTCATCGTGAATCACGTCGTTGAGCGTACGGCGAGTCAAAATGATCGTCAACAAGGATAAATGTATATTTATACAGTACATCAAAAGTTTCTAGAAACTCTCCCAATATGGAGACACAGCGAAGAAATAAGAGGAAAAATAAGATATTGATTACCAAGCGGACGCTATCCGACAGAGTCTAGCATCCGGGCGCTATATTTACTAAAAGCCAAAGAGGAAAGCCGCAAAAAGAGAAAAGAGCGCAAGTTCTTTTGAAATATTTCTCGCTTCTTGTATACTGGCCAGTGCCCACAAGAAAGATACAAAGCAATCAATATAATGCATTTGAAGAATAAATAATAACTAACTTGAAATGAATAAAAATCCAGATGGCAAGTGTCAGGGCCACAATGGAGACGGTATAACCGGTGAAGTAGATGGTGGTCGTGTCCTCGCTGATGCCGACGCCATATTCGGGCGTCGCGCCGCCAAAATCCGACGACAACGGGACACACGATCGGTAATTGCTGTAGTTGGCCCATGTTCCGTTCGGATGGCAGACCCTCGTCGCGTTATCTGAACAATCCCAATCGTATATAAAGAAATAATAGTTCAGATTTCATCTATAGTATGTAATAATAAATTAAATCAATGAAGATTGGAGGATTCTGTGCTGTTTATAGGGGATACCGCCCCAAATCAACTAGGTAAAAGTCACAAAAGAGGAAAGACAATGGAGTATACGGTACTCGAGCAAGATTCATCATGAACTGTAATACAGATTCTGCATCCCTTGTCGTATTTAATGATTTTCAGTCGCAAGTCGAGCTTTAGCTCTTTTGTAATCTATAGATTAGATAACTTAGTCTAATATGCCTGCAATGTCTGACTATAATTGACAAATCCGAGCGGTCGATGAAGAGTCAATTTTCCTTCTAATCAATAAAATATGCCATCAGACAGTGTTTTCTAGAATTCTAACTGAACTATTTCCGCTATTTATTGTCTGGCTCGTCTGTCTGATGAATGCACATTGCAGTCTTCTTCGTCTTCTTCGTCTTCGCCATGTAATTGAAAACCGATGAAAACATAAGAGAAGGCAGTATATACATTCTTTAAAGACAAAAAAAAATTGGACTCGGAGTCACAAATGATTTCAGTCGAACGTCATATTGGACGTCATTCAAATTTTGTTTTCAAGATGAATGAAGAGAAAAACATGTTATACATCGTAATAAGGTTCTATAACTTAGCTCGACCTAATTAAATTGATGAAAAAAGGGAATATTTATGCTACACAAATTTAAAAGATTGAATTGATAAGTAAAAATGAATGGATCATGACTTCGCCTCCATACTTCCGTTCATGAAAATCAGCGGATGTATGAATATTAGATACCTAAGAGCTCTATAAAGTCTATATATACGAACTATGCGACGCCTACTCGCTTAATTGAAAATTCAACACAAAACACTGCCGATGGGGGTATAAACGAATATAGTCTTTTTTTTCCCCCTGGGGATTCTCCTATATATATATTAATGAATAATGAACAATCAATTTTCAATCTCAATCCTTGCGCTGCTGCGAATAAGACTAAAGAATTTACGCCCACTGCCCTCATCGAGCATATGATACGGAGAACTTGAGTTTAATAAGTTGGTGAAATGTTTTTGGCAGCAACTTAATCATCCAACTCCAAGGAGGAACGAAAATGGAGTGAATATGGAAAAGTAAGAATCCGCCGCTTAAAGAGCCGGAAGGTAAAAAGGTGCACTATGTTGTTTTATAATGCCATTATTATATACGTGAATCGATTTATGTGGAATGCTCCGAAAGGTGATCCTATATACCGTGAAATCTTGTTGCATATAGCTTCTTCTTCTTCTTCTTCTCTGGAGCTGCCTGATACTACAAAGTAGTAGGCTACAGACTAACAAAACGAATTGTCTTGTCTTTTAATAGCTCCAACTTGTGCCGCGATATTGTCATTTTTAGCTCACTGGGCTCTTCGCTAGATGTAAGCCGGTTACGTACACAATTTGAAACAACTTGACATCCATCTACTCGAAAGCGGATTGCAAATCCTGTAGATCCATTTAGAGTCCCTTTTCCACTGCTGGAGAGGCATTTGGCCGCTTTCTAATATACCTTCGTCAAGTTCAAACTGAGAGCAAATCACATCATCCCCTGTATTATCTTGGTCTAGTATCCTAGACAAGGAATCTTTTGATGACTATATACACTCTCTATATAGCTACTTATTCAATTGGCTTCTAAAAATGCATCAGCGTGTGCTGTATAGTGCCGCAGTCTAAGAAGAAAGTGGAAACAAGAGCTGATCGATGCAGATCGATGTTCGTTCTCCGGGGACGACGGTCTTTGAAGGAAAAGTAACTTACGTGTAGTGTCGTATTTGATGCCGTTGAGTTCGTCGACGCAGGGCAGGATGGACGTTGTACCGCTCAGAGTTGTTGGCCAGCAACTGACTCCGTCCCAGGTTCTGTTGCAGAAGGAATTGACGGCTTCAAATCCAGCTGGAGGGTAGAATTCGCGCAAAAATTTGAACAGACAATCCAGTTCGCTTTCGTTTGTGATGTTGAGGGCCATCAGCTCCTCCAAGCCCATCGTATCATCCAGAAAAGTTTTATCGGCATCACTTCCTTCTTCTATCGCGTCCGACGATTGTTCCGGCCAAACGCTTCCAGACGTCATCGTTATTGGATTCTGAATGAAGTGATCGATCCGATCCTTATATTAACGTCTAATCAGAGTTGCTGATGCTGCGATGTCAAAGGGCAGAAACCGCGACGATGATCGATCTGATTATCCAATGTGATGTGCAATGTTCACATTTTTACTACATAAATTGGCACGAATTCTTGTATCTACTTGCGTCATCTTTTTCTGGGTAAAATATTAACAAAAAAGGAACATCCGCCCAATGGCACTCACGATAATTCACAAATAAACCCGATTCAATAAGTAATACAATTGTGTGTGTCAAATTATATACTTGTATCTACCACATAAATAGGGAATGCTAGTCATTCATCGACGAGTCGTTGACTGAGACGTTCAGCACGCAACTGAGCCCAAATGAAGATGCCCAGCTTTAACCCCTTGTCTTTGGACTTTTGGAGTGTGCGCACTCTTTAGAGCAGCGTCTCGGTCTTGATGGGGTTGCATCTTATATACAGTAAAAATAAATAGGGTTGAGAAGAATTCAAATCGCTATAGCATTTTTAAAATCAGGGTAATGAGTTAAATGATCAGCATCAGATGGAAGGAATAAACTGGAGGGTTGTCGACATATTAATAAGAAGACGACGAGTAATAGAAAAGACTTCATAGTCTTAAACTGCTATAGCGCGGGTACATAGCATTTTCAACCGCGACAATGGAAATGTTATGAATATACGGTAGGCCTGCTCATGTTTCTGTATGCGTCAAACTATGTTTGCAATTACTGGAGATAGATGAGTTACAGCATTTCAAAATCAACGACTCTGTAGCGCAGTGGGCCATTGACTATTGTTATTCGTCGATAGGCAACGGTATCCAAGACGACGCGTCCTAATGCTGAATTTCTGATGGACAATGGAAATGGTCAGACGAAATCCAGTGATCGGAACGTCATCTCTTGACTTAAGTCAATTTTTGAAAACGAAAAATGTGATGTATACGTTGACGTTACTTTTATTGAAAATGTCCTAAGGACTTTGAAATATTTTTTTCTTTTGTAAAAACTTATAAATGCATTTGACGTATCAATGACTTGACTTTTTGACGGTGATGTTTGACGTATATGCTTTTCCGGTGACATACGTACGACTTATGCGTTTTTTTCCAACCTCAAACATTTTTGCTGACGTTCCGATCACTGTTGGGAACCGTCCAACAATACGAGTCCAATCGTTTCTTTTTAAATAAATACTGTGACTCCAAAGGCCAATAAGCCACGATGAACAATGGTATCCAAGACGACGCGCTCTGTTGTTAATGATAAATATGGAAAATTGGAAATGTGTCAATGAAATCATCTCACATATAGAAAACGAATACAGAAGATCTAGCTCGATTTGTTGTTTGCTCAATATGGATTTGGTGCGTGTTTCATGGCAAAGAAAGACATTTTGCTGCAACGCTCGCAGTCTATGACTCCGTATAAAAACCGAGAGAGATAAGAGATGTTGGTTCTTAGTCCAGCAGCAGTTCACTTGGTCATCGCCATAATATTATATTATTCGCCAAGACGCATGAAAATGACCAAGTCGTTCCTTGTTTTTTCAATTTTAATTCTGTTGTTGAACTGTTTCTCAAGTTGCGTTAGTCAAGCAATAAAAGATGACAACTTACCACGTCCGCAATTGCTCAACCGCCTGCAAGGAAAAGAAATAAGAGTCGTTGCAGGCCACGTACGTAATAATGCAAAATTGAGTCATAATATAGTTTTAAAGTTGGAAATTAATTTTCGGTTTTCTTTTAATGCAATTGTACAGTTTCCCACTTTGATATCCGTTTTGCGGAATTCTACCGGTCACGTCATTGGGTATTCCGACAAATTATACACATTTTTGCTCTACTTGGCTCGGAAATTAAAATTTACGTAAGTCATGTGAATCCTAAATAACGGTATTCTTTCACAGTCTTACATGATCCAACTAATGAAATGCAAAAGCCACACGCAATTGCCAAAATAAATCGCTTGTTTTCATTAACATTAGTTATACAATATTTCCTGCAGCTGAGAACAGCAATGGAGTCAAGCGCAACGGAACCTGGAACGGGATCATCGGAACTATCTCAAGAGACGTATTACTTCAATTAACGCACTAATTTGAAAACAAAATGACATTCCTTGAGAGGAAAAAAAAATTTATTTCTATGTTCCTGTGTCTATTATGTGTCTTAAGGAAGCTGACTTGGGTCTTGTTCCAATGGCTATTTCTCTTGACCGATACGAAGCCATCGAGTTCTGCGGTTATCTAGGGGGTGACTCTACGGGCATCCTTGTGAAATATCCACCTGGAAGCGTTTCGTTCACTAGTACAATAGACGTGTTTTCAACTGAAGTAAAAATAAATGCAAAATTAGCCTATCATTAAATCATAAAATCATTTCAACTCGACACTATTTCTAAATATACAAATGTTCACTCACATCACCCAGGTATGGGTTGGATGGATCGCATCAGGAGCAGTGATCGTTGCTGTTTCGATCTTTTTGACTTTCTTGGTAAACGGTTGCGCATTAGAGTTGGAGAAATGAATTCCACGAGGCCTGGAATTCTTGCGTGGTACTTGTACGGTACTATAGTTTCTCAAGGTAAGTCAAACACTTGATAGATCGTATAATATTTATTTTAAATCGTAATAACTGACTTTATTTTCGATACGGTTCAAAGGAAGCAATTTCCCGTTTCGCCAATCATCACAGAAACTTCTTGCTGCTACGTGGTGTCTCGTAGCTTTTGTGTTTGTCAACATTTACAATTCCACTTTGACTTCTTACCTGTCCGTGACCTATCAGAAACCCGACATCAATTCTTTTCGTGAATTAGCCACTGCCACTTCGTACAAGGCAACTGTCATATTTGGATCCATTCAAGAGATTGATCTTTCGGTATGTACAGCTGGCACTTAACACTTTAGGCATCTGTATATTTGAATTTGTTTTTAATGCGTTCAACTATAGTTATCAAATAACGTGGATATAAAAATCATCTATGATCGGATCAAAAAATGTTCGTCAGACTGCAGGAAATTCGGTTCACAGGAACTAGCGGAACCTGTTTTGGCGCAGAAGAACTACGTTTCTATTTTGGTAAAATATTGTTTCAATCGACAAATAAATTGATTTACTTTATCATTATTCATCTTATTGTATTTTTGATGATATTAGCCAACGTCAATTGGTTTTTCGTTCATGAAGCAATACAATACCAAACAATGTCGCCTTACTATGGCTCAAGACACAATGTCGTGGAGGCCCATGTTTTTGGCAGTTTCGAAATCATTTCCTTATACCGAGGAAATTAACAGAGAGTAACTCAAATCCAGTTTCAATTTCAGCTGAACCATAATATTAAATTGATTTTGCTTGCCTAAATCTTATCATTATTGATTCAGATCACTCTGGTACTTTAATTTTGGTTTGACCGACTATGGCAAGAAGGACACGAAAAGAAAACAATGCCTTTTAAATTACAACAGCCAAGGTTTTTCGACCAAGAGATCCAGCAATCGAATTAAATTGGAACTTTTCTATCTGCCGTTTCTCATCCTTTTCATTGGCTACCTGTTGGCTTTTGTGCAGTTCCTTCGAGAAAAATTAATTAACTGTCCATTCCAACGATCATCAAATGCGATTGTGCGTGTTGCAACAATCCATTAATTATTAAGGATATTCTATGTTATTAACCAAGCATTCATCACACAACACTTAGTAAATAACTCTACACTTACATTTAATCCTTAAATTTAAAAGTTTCGATCAAACAGTTTTCAATGCTTGGTGTAAGCTGCATGAAGGAAGTAAAGCCTGATGTTCCGTTAAATTAGCTCAAATAAGAGGTTGTTCAGTTTCTTTGGCCATCAAAAGCAGAAAATACGAAAAGTGTCACCGAACGTCAGCAGGACAAAAGTAAATAAAACGCGCAATTAACAAAAGTCATTTTTGGTTTTTTGAATTGATTCTATTATACAATTTTTAAAACCCATGCCGACCACTTATAGAATTAAGAAATTTATATATTAACAGTGTACGTGATCATTATACATATTCTAATTTTTTTGTGTGTGTCCAATTTCAAACAATGTAAACTTTTGTTAAAAAGAAATAGTCACTAAATAATTAGACTATTAATAATAGACTTCTTTTGAGGCCCAGCCGTCGGGATATTTTTGAATCCATAACTTTCTTACTTCTTCATAAAGGAAATTTAAGAGTGAGAAGGGAATTGACGGAAGCCACCAAGTAATACTGGAAAACAAAATCAATAACACGTGAATAAAGAATGTAGCTATAGATAATATAAGAACGAATTTGATCTTATACCGGATTGGGCGGAACTGGACAATGGCATTCAAGCCGGGTGTGTAAATGAAAAAACACGCCACACAAGTTTCAAAGAATAGGGCGAAGTTCATCAATTTGTTTCTGTCAAGGAAAATAAAACGATTATTTTTATTTATCAATTGCTTACATGTAGCAGGACTAAGTTTGTAAAATACTTACGCAAATCCATGTGTGAAAATGGATGCCCTTCTCGTTTTCCTAGTCAAAAGAGAACTCCACTGTTGAACCACTACATTTGCGAACTGCAGGTACGATAAAGTAGAATATTGCAAGCACAAATAAATGAATGACGTCAATGTGTTGTATAAACTTAGTATTGAGGTGGACAGTAAATGTGTACTTACGTAGGCAGCGTAACAAGTTTTCTCTAGCTCTTTCCGGGCATCGTAGGTCTGTGCATCACAAATTCACGAAAATTATAATCAACGAAGAAATCAAGTTAATACATCCATCGTATACCACACTGTTTGTGTGTATTCAACCTACCCATTCTTGTCCGTATGAATCTTGGAGGTCGTTAATGGCTTTAGAGTCCCATTCGGCTCGCAGCCCCAAGAGACGGTAGGGCCAGAAACCATTTTCGCCAAGAATGACAAACATGGCAAAGAAACAACCAAAGCTTTCCAAAATTCCAGTATGCCAGAAGGCAATTTCCAATAACCTGTTCAACAGATTCAATCAATGAAGTAACCATCCAAATTTACGGTATTATAGTAAGTGGCTATATTTGCTTACTTATTATCGACAAGCTTGTCAGTGAACATGTTTCTGGGTTTACGTTTCATGATGTCGCTTTCTGGTCGCTCGTAAGCGAAAGAAATGGCAGGAAACTTTAATTACGATCATAAAAGAAATCTTAAATTAATAAAGTTCAAATTAACTTCTGTAAATATTTGTTTACCAAGTCAGAGCCGAGATCGATACATAAAATTGGAATGGCGCCAAGCAATAGAGGAATATTAGCTAAAAAAAAGAAATCAAAATAAACAAATGTAGGCGTTACAATAATTATTCTACTAATTGATATTACCAACAATGAATACAACGAAGGCGGCAGCCTCTGGGATTTTGGTGATCATGGTGTAAGCTGTAAATAAAAAAAATTGGTAAAATTTCGTGATACAAGGATAATAAAACGACAAATGACAAACCAATTGATTTTTTCAGATTGTCAAATACCAAGCGACCCTGTTCGACTCCTGTTACAATTGAAGCGAAGTTGTCGTCGAGAAGAATCATATCGGCAGCCTGTTTCGATACGTCAGAGCCTGTTATGCCCATGGCAATACCTGCACAATGGAGAGAACACAAAATGTGAATGTGTTATTTGTTAGGGGCTTGAATTGTTCATTCAGACATACCGATATCAGCTCTTTTCAAAGCTGGCGAATCGTTAACACCATCACCAGTAACGGCCACAATGGATCCAAGGCGCTGGAAACCCTCGACGATGATCAGTTTTTGTTGCGGCGATGTACGGGCGAAAACAATTTCCTGATAGTGTCTGATATTGGGTGTTTTGAAAGATGCGCAACATTATAATTAAGGGATTTACTCCCAACAAATTCACCTCAAAATGTTATCCAGTTGATCTTGGTCGAATTCGGAGAGTTCTGCTCCGTGAATGACAATAGCCTTGGCCATTTTGGGATCGAGATCCCGTTGAGGGATTTTTAGCCGCTCCGCGATTTCTTCAATTGTTTCGTTTTCTATCATTAAATGATGGGTGGATATTTTAGTTTACAGATCAATAGTAGTGGACAATTCGTATTGTGGGGAATTACTAGGAGAGATAATGCCAACGGATCTGGCGATTGCTTTAGCCGTGATGGGATGGTCACCGGTCACCATGACAACTCGAATACCGGCCGAACGACACAGGCGGACGGCGTCTGGAACAGCGGCACGAGGAGGATCGATCATGGACATCAAGCCAACGAATCTCAAGTCTTTGATGGGAAAGTTGATGTTTTCTATGTCAAACTTGAAACCAACTGGGAAATCTGCGGCTGGCAATTGGAAGTCGCAGAAACCTACAACCGCATACATTATTGATTAGATTAATATTTATAATTTACGAATGACAAAGACTCACCGATGACTCGTTCTCCCAGGCCTCCCAATTTCAAATAAGCGTCATCGATCTTTTTCCGCCATTCGTCATCCATCGGAATTTCTCTTTCGTTCACCAAAATGGTTGAGCATAAGGCGCTGATTCTTTCAGCGGCTCCTTTCATGACTAGGATGTAATTTGAGGACTCAACTCCCGTCAGTCGATGAACGGACACCTAATTAACACGACAACAAATAGAGTTATAAAATTACATTTTCTTCCTGTTACTATATATCATTCCCTTTTGATATTATTTCAGCTTACTTGATACTTGTTGGTGGAGTTGAAAGGAATTTCACAGGCTGTTGGGAATTCTTTGCGATAATCGGCAACGCTTCCATCGACCTGTTCCATACACTTGAGAATAGCTTGCTCAGATGCGTCTCCTTTTGCATCCCTATTTGTTGGAATTTTAAGAAAATTTAACTTAATTAACGCATTTCTAATTTCCTAATTGTTTGACTGTAATTATACCTTTTTGAAATAGGTCTGTCTTCCTGGCCAGTAACGAACTCGGCGCGACTGCATAGCTTGCCAATCCGGCTGAGGATCTTCCAACCAGGAATAGTATTGTCAAACAACACATCACCTGAGAGTGATTATTGCACGATTTAATGAGATTCCTCCAATGTGAAACAGTTAACAAGCTTGAAACTTACTCGTTTGGGATTCGCTGGTATCCATTTGTCGAATAGTGTCATCAAACCAAACGTGAGCCACGGTCATGCGGTTCTGCGTGAGTGTTCCCGTCTTGTCGGAGCAAATGGTCGACGTAGAGCCGAGCGTTTCCACGGCTTCGAGATTCTTTACCAAACAATTCCTCCTTGCCATCCTTTTGGCCGTCAGTGTGAGAAGAATCTGCGTTGAATAATTCACATTGAAATAGAATCAAGTCATGTGAATTCCAATTTTCTTAAATTATTACAGCGACAGTAGGAACCAGTCCTTGTGGAACGTAAGCCATGACGATTCCGATCAAGAAAATAACTGGGGAAAAGAAATACTCGAATTAATGCACTTCTTTAAAAAAAAAACGGATAACTAAAATCCAAAGTCTTTGCAAACTCACTCGAGTTAATCCAGCTGTATCCAAGGATCTGTAAGTAATACACAATTTCAAAATAAATGATAATATCATAACTAGTTATGCGGTGTTGTCATACCATAGCGACAGTGAAAATGATGGAACCGGTACTAATAGCGATGACGGAAACCAAGCGAATAAAGGCCTGAATTTCGCGAGCCATAGGAGTTGGTCCGGGTTCGACTCCGGAAGTTAGGGAAGCAATACGACCCATGACGGTGTTGTCTCCTACCCTAATAACTATTCCTCGAGCCACACCTTTTGATTTGAGCAAATGAATAAGTCCAATCAAACTCTTAGAATTGAAGTGAAAATAAGGAAATTTCAAAAGAATGTCAACCTTCAACAGCGTTAGATGAAAAGAAGGCCAAATTTTTCGTTTCCAAAGGATTGTTGTGAGTGCATTCGGGAGCACGCGTTTGAGGCTCCGATTCACCGGTCAGCGAAGAGTTGTCCACTTTGAAATTGCTGCACGAGAGGATGAGGATGTCGGCTGGCAGACGGTCGCCAAATTTCACGTCGATGAGGTCGCCCACTACCAGATCTTCAACTTTCATCGTGACCTTCTTTCCATCTCTTGTAGCTTCAGCGAACTGCATGTATCAAAAGATATGAGGTATTACTTGATTCATTTATAAATTAACTTAACTTATAGAAGCAAATAGTTTACCTGTGGGATCATGCCTTTAAAGGAATCCATAATACTGCTGCTTTGTCTTTCTTGATAGTAAGCGAAGATGGTGGTGCCGATAACCAAGGCGATCAAAATGATAGACAACCACAACTGTAATTTAATTAATATCATATTAGTTTAGTGATCCAATTCCGATAAATACATTGAAATAACGTACGTTATCGTAAGACGGTTGGTCCGACGAGCTGTACTCCATGAAGAAAGCTGCCATACAGAGGAAAGCACCAAACAGGAGGAGAAGGTGAAAACCTCCAAACAGTTTGACAAGGAATTTTTTCCATTCCGGTTCACCTTTCATGGGTTTTAGACTGTTTGGTCCGTCCTGTCGCAGTCTTTCCTCTGCGTAGTGTTGTGTCATTCCCTGTTGATAATGAAATTCAACGCACAAAATTGTTATTATTCATGTTAGAATCCATTTGATTTGCGTTTTGGATGTCATACCATGATCGGATCCGTTTTCAACCTAGAAAATAAAGTAGCTAAGGGGATCTTGTGTTCATCCATTTCCAGCTCCTGTTTCAAGTTTTTGAGCTTGACATCACGGCTGTCATTACTCCACAAGCTCAGAAGTGAGCTCTTCTTTTTCAGCGGCGTGAACGGTTTATTGGCCGCCAAAGCTTCTGGTGATAAGCCAGTGAAAGTGACGGTAGTCTGACGTCCTTCCACTCCACTGTCGGGCACGTAGGCTGCATTTTCTTGGCCACCAACGACCGCACCCGTCGACAGTCTCCTGTTTGAAACATTTGAAAAATTGAATAAGAATCAAATAATGTTTCAACTCGTTGGTTTTTTTGGTCGAAACAAATTCAACGAAAGGAAAATAACTCTCTGATTTAAGTAATAGAAAAACAAATGCACTGTGAACCTTCTAAGCATTTTCGCCAACGACGGATTCCTTTACAAATTTGTAAATGATATTGGGCCGCTTAGAACAGAACAGTAGATATATTAGAACGTCGCTTGTCAACGTTACACTGACTTATGGTCGAAACAAATTCATTTCGTGTAATTTATATGTGACCAGTTTTCAGGGGCTTGTTTTCCCTTATCAATCGAAATAACGCCGTTTCTGTCACAGCAGTCGAATCCGGAATAAATCAGAATCGACCGACGGATTTAAAATGTCCGATGAATCCTTTGCATGCCGTTACCATCAAACAGAAAGAGAAATGTATTCCACGTCCAAACCCGGTCCAATCTCACATTCAAGATTTGAGCTACTCGGCATCTCATCAAAACGCGTATACAATTTCATCATCGACAGCTTATTTAAGGTAATAGACCTTGGCATAGGAATTACTTAAATATAGCTCCCACCAGCTTACAGTAAATTAAAGCAGCCAATATAAGAGAAAGAAGATGTCATTAATTCGGGGATTTTCAATGATGTAAACCGTTTTCCTTGTAGTACGTTATTATATAGGGCCATGAGGATTACATTAGTCAGAGTCTACTTCATTATCGAAAAAGTTTGTGTATAATGATGGCATTAAGAAAATCAATAAAATATAACAATTTTTTAGAAGTCCGGAGTTGCGGAGAAATCGGTTTTGTCATGCCAAAAGTCCAAAACATCATGTAGAACAACTCGTGAGTACAAGTGAACTTTAGACTCCACAGGTATAACTGAGCTATTATGCATTATACATGCATTCGTTGCATCACATATATACTTCAAACAGACAAGGAAAAATCGAATGCTGCGTGAGTTGCTTTTCTGATTGTCAACAAACTTTAACGGGTCCAACACAAATTTGTTCTGAATTTCTACTATTTCTGTTGAATGGCTTAATTTTTGGATTACCGCTTATTGCCAGCAAAATGTCGCTGAAAGACGATTTTCTCCCAGACAAATCATCAATCTTCCTATGCAGTATACAGTATAATAGAGTGGTAACATATACGTGGTTTGAAAAGTCAAAATATCGACGGCGTGTATAAGATTTTGCAAAACGAGGCCATTATATTTTTGAACAAGACTTGTCAAATGTGAATCGACCTACATATAATGTCGTTTTCTTTATTTGAATTCCGAGAATAGCAGTATACGGTAGACTATGATCATTTCCAATGAGACTGAATGCATGAACTGTGAAAGCGTGCGAGAAAAAGATGTTGCACACGGTTGCACAACGAAATGCGTTGTGATTGTTAAGCTATACCACCAGCAGCCAATTTCATCACTAGTATCTAGGCTATTCAGAATGAATAGCGATATTGCCACACGCTGCATATTTTACAATTACGTATATGATTACGTTTTACGATTACAATTACGTTTTTATATTACGAGAATATATTTAGGCTACTGCGATTAAGGCTCTTGATAAAAAAAATTGCTATTGATCCGAAGTATATAGTTATACTAAAAGTTTAGCATAGTTTATGTAGCACGTTCTTTCCCATGAATAATTTACTTGATTTCGGAGTCATGAACGCTCTTCCTTTTATTATAACTAGAACTGGGCGCTCCAGTCCACTCCCCGACAGGGGCTCAGTCCTAAGTATCCTAGTAAAGAACTATACTATACACCAATTGTTGCGTAAATATTAAATTAGCGCAGTCATGAATAATTTCACAGAATCAGAGCCGGTAGATTCCAGACAATGAAACGCTATTGTTGTGTCCTCTAATGCTAATCACCTATATTACCCTCAAACGTTTGGAAGTATGTTTAGGGTTCGGTTTTGTTTTCATTTCTCGTGTACAATAAACGAAAGGAGTAAATTCATTTTTCTGGTCATGTGCCCATCTTTTGCGATCGAATCGAGAATGTACAACGACTAAAACAAGGGCAATCGTATGGTAATTGATAAAGTGAATTCTCTTCTTGCTCAACATCAATCGATTTCAGATGTTTCATAAACTTATTGCTTGTTTTTTAAATTGATATGCTATAATATTGGTTTAATTCTTTTTAGAGTATAACATACAATAAGATTGTCATTGACATTCAAGTGAATGTTGATAATATGATGGAATCGAGATCAAGTAAAATTAGACCTACTGTACCGAATCTCAAGTAACGACAAAAAAACAAAATCCTCTCATTGATGTAGCACAAAACGAATACCTTGCCCTCCTTCAGCATCACCTTATTAAAAGTCTGGACGTGCCCATTTTACTAGATGTCATTATACGAAGGAAATAAAGAAACTGCTGGGAGGAGCCAAAGGACAAGATAAGGTTTGATAATCGCCACAGCAACTTGCCAATCACCATACTACGAAAATGTGTGGTGTCGCTTTTTGTCGAGAAAAAAATGATCGGAGAGAAGAGAAATCGCGCTGAAAACTCGCCAAAGATGAGAAGAAGCCGTGATTAGACTGTTTTGAACTTTTTCTCCGATGTTGTCAATCGTTAAGTAATTACCTGTAGCGCATCCTAATTCATCTCGCAAGTCTTAAATCTATAATATCTAGATATACCAAGTCCAACAGGGTATAAGTCAATAATACTATATCAACATCAACAGTGTCACAATCAGAAGAAGAATAACGATATTTGAAATAAACACATGTATCGGTGTTATAATAAATTCAAGGTTCTTAATTATTTACCTAATTGAGAGTCACCTCAGAATTTGGAAGAAAGGCAACCAACCAACGAGCTCAAGGACATGATGCCACTAGAAAAAGTAATCACTTTTAGTCGAGACCGTCTCATGAAAGGATAAGAAGCTATAAAAGAGTATACAGACGACAGAGTTGGCGAGCGCATATAGCGGCCGGTGCGCATATATTTACCTGTCTGTATAGCATCAGTATAGTCCTCAGTAGCCGGTGCGTGCACCTTCTTGATCCGATTCATGAAACCGATCGAGAAAACCTCCGTATATAATAAGTCTAGTTACACTTGATTTATACACCTGTATTATATTATTTAGGGGACAAGATTTTCAAAACTGCGTCTATTATTTTATAACATAGGGCAGCAATGGAAATGACGGTCAAATACGATCAACAATATTGTAATAAATTCTGAAAGTTTTCGATATTTTGATATAAATTATTAGAATTAGACTATTTATATAATCTTGTTTCACGGCAAAAACCCGATTTCTCGATACATTTCGGTAACCAACAGTGAAAACAATCAAAATATCTAGAAATGGAAGAAGAGTGATTGTTATAGATGAGAGTTGGCATGGCCCATCTCTTTTCAGTTGCGCGCTAACGCCGAACACGTTTGGACGTCCAACGCAGGTGCACTCTCCTCTCACCTAATTGACTGGAATTCCCTTGGATGTTTGCTTTACTTTGGGTAGATATACTATTACTTATTATTACTTTTCATTTGATTGTTTTTCTGATATCTTGATTAATATTCCTATATTCGTATTATCGTTATTATTGTCAGCATGATTAACTGTATACATTCGCTTTACAGTTAAGTAGGGTCGCCGTTTATTTCCGCTCACACGGATCAGAAGAAGAATCAACTGTTGAGGCTTTTCGAGGCGACGAGGTACGAAAAAGAGCTGCAGTACTTTCATGATCTAATACATATGAATAATTGAATGCTGTGATCGTGAATCATTAGGAAATGCAAGTCATCGAGTTAAAGCCAATAATAATCAATCAAAATGAGGAAAACGAGACACAAGTCGACTGTATCCTGACGGATACCGTAGAGACAGAAATGTTGATTTCGCGTTCCGATTTGGTTGCCGTTTGCGTCAACAGCAGCGATCGAATAGAAGCGGAAGAAGAGATGATGATTGCCGTTTCAATGCTATCAAGTGATCCCTTGCGGAAATCTGACGACTCTTGCGACGCCGGTGTCCCACTGCTGACGCCAACGAATGAAAAAAACGGCCGAAGTTTGTCACCTCACTGGGCGGAACCAGCGGAAGAACAGGCTGACGATGGAGAGGAGTTTCAGCAGCAAATATCGATTAGTAAAACGCCACGATATTCCTGGTCTCGAAACAACAGCAGTACTGAACAAATTCGTCGTTATACTCGTTCCGCGTAAGTTTATTAGCGTTTCCTCAAATAGATATCTTTAGCTTATAATAGTTTATATTATTATATTTGATGTCGGACTATCAAGACGATGTTTAACACCCATGCCAAGCACCTTCAACGTGTTGAATAACAATGTTGTACCTAGCACACTATCTAACCGTTGGAAGGACCGAGGAGAGTAAGTCGATCTTAATGTATTTATACGTATCGTAATTATATTAATCAGAATTTCTTTTATAACGTTTCGGTTGAAATTTTGTCACGACCGGATCCACTTGACAACAGCAACGCATTACTGGTTAGTTATTTAATTATTTGATGTAGGCTAATTATTATTCGGTCATCAATTGATAATTGTTGTTGACATTTATTTTTGATTTGAATATTTTAGACAGTGATCAGTGCGTTGTACGCCAAACTGCTTGTTGTCATGGGGTTGGCCTTCCCCATGACCGAAGTTATATCGAATCACGTACCGTCCTTTTCCTATTTGGTATGTTCGACATGACGTCATCATAGATTTTGTCACCTGTTTAACTGTTTCTTTCTTCTGTGCAGGGTTTCTATCTGTACTTGTACTTTGGTTCCATCGCCTACTTTTTCTTCGTTTTCTTCACTATGTTGAAAAATAGAGCGGCCAAGGGCAATCGTTACTTCGGTGAGCGCTATTTGACATTCTAATCTACGGCTTTTGTCAATAAGTTGTTTTCATATAAGTTTTTTAGATTTCTCTAGCGTGATTACTAAACAATGTCACGCCATGATCATTTGTTATTATTACGCTTGCAGCTCATGCACGCCACCGCTCATAATTCTAGTAGCCAGCTATTACCGCCGCGTTCCGCTTTAATATGCATAGAGACGTGATTGCTGTAGTTTAGAGTTAATGTGCCAGTTGCACCTTCACTACGTGTGATTACATAAACACCTCCACATTTTGATATGTCTATATGATCGCTCTGTAATGATATTAATCACCGATCGAATCGTTACCCAATCGAAGTGGCAATGATTTAGACCGCGTTTTTTTATTGTACAGGATGCGGAAGTATGAAGCCAACCAAAGTGTTATTCGAGCTCAAACAAATGAATAACAATTACCAGTTTGAGGATTCTCCGTCTCGGACTATTGACAACATGGGAACCCAAAACTACGGATCTTTTTACTTGCGCATCGGCGCTGTCGGTTTGTTATAACAATCAAAATATGTCCCCAGATTTCATTTTTTTTTTAAACATTAATTTGCATAGCTTTTGGTGTGGGCTCGATGATCTATTCCGGTTTGGAATTTGCTCAGTACTTCGAATCGGACCCCGGCGGTGAATGTCACAACATTTTAATGGCCGTCACCCCGGCCGCCCGAATGATTTTTACTTTCATTCAGATGTATTTCATTTTTCTGAACGCTAAGGTCATTTTGAATTTTTTGGATTTATTACTATATTATTGCACCCGGAATTAATTTCAATTGTGTACAGATGGCGGTTTATTGTAAACCCAGAGCCATCGCTTATTTCGGTTTGATGCACGTCGTGGCGACTAATCTCTGCGTTTGGCTCAACGTCATCATCGAAGAGACCAAACACGAAATCCTTCATCAGTTTTCTCATCAAGAATCAAACGGTATTTGCGTCCCAAACGTGACGACCATTTCAACGTTCACATTTTTGCACATTTGTATCAAAAGGACATTACAATCACAACACGCAATCGACAACAGTTCAATATTCCGAGATGAAATTAGAATACGGAGGCTTTGTTGCCGAATCGGATGCTCTAACTGACAATTCCCTGGTAGACGAGTGCAAGAGGTCCGAAATGATGGGCAACGTCGTTCAAGACGCCAGCCAGTTCCTCTTTCCGTGTGCCATTGAATACTCGCTCATCTGTGCCGCTATACTTTACATCATGTGGAAGAACGTCTCAATGAGTGAAGACGGCGCAATTTACGTACGGAGCAACTCTGGCGGATCGGCCGTCGGACGCCGATCCAGGCATCAGTACTCGGTAGACTGCGCCAAAGCCAATAAAGGACTGTTCGCTGGAATCTTCGTCCTGGTTGGAATCATCATCAGCCTCGTCCTCTTCTACGCTTTGATCAACAATGACAATTTCAGAGCGCTGGCCATCATGGAAGTTGCCGTGTCTCGTTTGTTGCTTTTCTGCGCCGCTTTTATCGCTACATTAGTCGGTATCTATCAGGTAAATTGTTAATTCAAGAGTTTATTTATTAATTTATTAGTACATTCACGTTTTGAAAACGGACAAATTTAAACGGCAGATTCGCGAACTTGAATTCGATTCTTCGCGCCACTTTGGGTTGGACGCCGTACTCCTGGTGGTGGCTCAAGTTGGGCTGATGGCTTACAAGATTTTCACCGTGATCGCATGCTGCTACTCGATCAAGTCGGATGACGGCAATTCTACTCTGGTTCTACTAAGCGCTCTTGCGGCCATCCTTCAAGTTATTTGCGAAAAAAATGTGTCAGTCAAAATTGAAAGGATATCCAATGATTGAATTTTCATTTCTTTCAGGCTGTAGCTCAGACATTGTTTATTCTGGACGCATCCAGAAGACACACTTACACTGCCGATCAGCAATCTCGCAAACCGGGACGTGAAGTTGTGACTTTCCTCTTGGTATCTTAATGCATCATTTAAAAAAATGTCAAGTTGACATATTGTTAAAAATAGATTTTACCCTTTTTTTTATGCAGATGTGCAATTTTGCTATGTGGTCGGTTAATACGCTGGAAAAGTCTCGAGCTGACGCCAATCCTCTGCAGCTCGAGTTCTTTGGTATGTGGCCGTGGATTATCATCATGAACGTCAGTATGCCTTTGACCATCTTCTTCCGATTCCACTCGACAGTTGTTCTCTGTGAAATATGGAAGCGATGCTACAAAGTCAAGCCTGACCTTATGTAGTTAATATGGCATAACAGAACAATTCTTTTCGACGCTGTGTATTTTCTATAAGTTTAGAATATTGTTGTCCCTTTTAGTTGATTCATAGACTTTCAGTTTTACTGTACGTTTATCTGATTCGTATTTCAACATTTTAGAAATGTGGTGTAATAATTTTTTAAATCGTCAGAATATTTATCGCCTCGCTTGTTATTATTCCCTGTGCTTCCAAATCTTTTTTCACTATTTTTCAAAAACGCATTTCCTTTCTCATTGATACGTTTTCTTCATTTCAGTACCTTGTAATGAATGTATACTAACAAAAGAGTAAAAACCGAATCGTACGTAAACAAATTTTGTCCAGCTATTATTATAGGCATATAACTTGTAAATTGTATTTGATATAACGAATATAGAAGTAAAGAGGATTCTCTTTTACACACGTATCCAAGAATATCCTTCATTCCCTCCGAAATTCGCAATCACATATTGGATAAAATCGTGGCAAAATTTTGATTTCGGTCGAGAAAAATCAAAAGAAATCTATACGGAGACGGTGCTGTTTGAATGAATTGTGGGCAATAGAACGCGATCGATTGAGTGAAGGGCGCCGTTTTCAGCAATCATACCCTCTCGAATGTGGATCCGTGATTCATTCACTTTGATGTCTGCAGCAAGGTTTTCAAATCATTAATCAAGATATTTACTGTATGTGACTCTAACGTCTAGAATATTTACTGGTTCCATTAGCGAAGATGCGGTTCAATCCGCCATTGAGATTGCGCAAATCGGGCGAGGTCATAAACGCACCAAGGAAATACGTTCCGTTGACTATGTGACCCAGTAAAATGGACTTGAGCTCGGCCGGTGACTCCATCAATTTAGTCAATTTGGCTTCAGGCAAGGCTTTGAAGGCGTCGTTAGTTGGAGCGAATAAAGTGTACGGCCCACCTTTTTTAAAAAAAGTTAAAAAAACAAAAAATTAATTCAAAGACCTGATGATATGCCATGTTAAAATATATTGTACCTGTCTTCAAAGTATCTTTCAAATTGGCGACCTCAATAGCACGTGAAAGAGTGGAGAAACGATCCTTGCGTCTATTCAACATCTCGAACAAATCTCGTCCCGGAGCTGGCGACGTTGGGAAGCGATTGACTTTGTAGATGATGACTTTTTCAGATTGAACATTGGGCTCCATCGTGACCAGGATACCATTGACAGTTCTCACCTACAATAACAACCGATTGATAATTGAACAAAAACAAATCTGAAAAAGTACCGCCAAATTTAAAATTGGTATATACCTTGGGGTAAATGTTCAAACGAAGTTTCTCTTGAGATGCCGTGTCGAGCATCATTTCGTTGCGGACTTCGGTTGGCATCAGTTTACGTTGAAGCACGAAGAGACGGCCTAATACCTTGACCATCATGTTGTGAGTCAGGTTCTTCGTCCAAGGGTTCTCTCGGAGGTGAAGGAATGCATCGTTTGATGGAGCGAAGATGGTCATCATACCTAAAATGAAATTTTGGATATTACAATTTATAAAAGGATTAACAGCATTTTTCAAACTAACCGGTAAAATTGATGATTTCGGTCATATTGTGGTGAACGAGCGACTTTGTTAGCTCGGTGAATCCGGAGTTGGTCAGTAGCTCCAAAAGATTTGATGACGTTGTTGTTGTTGTGTTCTATATTTAACAACATTTAAAACTTACTTTCGTAATTGGTCTATTTTTCGGAGATTGATTCAACTTACAGTTGTTGTTGGCATGGCCATACTGAAGGCAACTAAAGCCAAGGAAATGATGAGCAACTTCATGTTGTCGACTTGTTCTGAAACTGCTCCAACAAGTGAATGTGGAATGATACAGCACTTACCTGTGACTTTCGTTTATATACAAGTTGCTGACGTAGTCACCTTGAAACTAATATACCGGAGTTTTCGATTACCTTGATTTCCTTCGCCCTTGAGCTCATCGCTCATTTTATCCGCACGCTTCACATGATTTTATTGTGGTAGTACATCTATTCAGGTATAAAATGCGCTCAATACTCTTATTGTGTTCGCTTGTTGCTGGTCTATTTACACAGTAGAGCAGAAAGCGGAGACGTTTCCTCTTAAATTCTGACATTATTGTTGTTATACTATGCAGATTAGATCACTAAAATGCATATCGGATTATCAGGGAAATACCAGATTTCAAAACTATTGAACAACACAGTAATAAGGTAGCACACGCAACCGGCAAATCACAATTCTATGGAGCCTTTCACATATAACAAATGGAGGAAGTTGATTTCGATTTCACATTTTGTCGCTCGTCACATCCACGACCAATGACTAACAAAGGGCATACACAATGATAGATACGGTAAATATAAAATTCACTGTTTCACTTGTTACCCAATTTTCACTTGTAGCACGTTTTTGTGTATATCGTAGCAACTTAAGCTTGTGGTTATTTTAAAAACGTATGAAAATGTCATCAAAAAGTGGCGTCATAGTCTAAAAAGGAATTACGAATCTTTCATCAAAGAATAAGACCACAACTAATAAGTTTTCCTTTTTACAGCTCCGTCAATATGGCATTATTGCCGCTACGTTTTAATTTATTTAAAAGTAGCCGCGTTCTAAATACTGGGACATATTTTTTCAAATTTATTGTATGAAATATAGTATTTATTGAATTTATGCGCGGTTATGTCATACAGACCATATTATGTATTACGTAGATTATACTAACGATAAATGACATTTGAAACAAAGATTTTGCGTTGCGAGAGTAAATGTATAGTGTATTGAAATTCCAATGTCATAAAAATTGAAGAAATTATAGGAAAAAATGTTGTCAATGTTGCCAAATAATGTCGTCATAAAGAGAAAATGTTCTTGGGTTGGCTATGTTGCTTTTTAGTTGGGCATCAAAACACGAGAAATGGCGTGAATGACACCGTTCTCGGCCATGATGTTGTCAGCGCTTGTCACAATCGGTGTCCCGTCCACTTTGATGGCTGAATAATTAATTAAATAAAAATAATTCAATTACATAATATCAGGAGGGAAAATTTTTCATTTCGTACTTCTTCCGTTGATCATGATCTTATTGGTTCCGCCATCAAGAGTGGGTAGAACGCTGTCAGTTCCACTGTCTTTAGAGTCTAAAGCGCTCAGGAAATAAGTTCCTTTGGTTACGTGACCAGCCAAAACGCGTTTCAATTCTGCGGGATTGGCCATGAGTCTGGCCAAGGCTTCCGACGGCAAAGCTCGGAACGCTTCGTTAGTCGGCGCGAACAGAGTGAATGGACCTTCTGCTCAATTCAGTTTCACATATAATTAAAATAACAGTTTAATTATATATTAAGGTGCGGATTGAATTGTTGTCACCTTTCGTTAGGGTATCAGTCAGACCAGTTGCTTGAATGGCTTGAATCAAAGTGGAGAATCGATTCTTGTTAGTTTCCAAAACGGACATCATGTTTTGACCGCCTGTGAACGAGGAGAGAATAATACCATTGATGCGGTAGACGATCACGTCGTCTTTGACCACGATAGGCTCTTTCATCATGGTGACACCGTTGATTGTCGTCGTCTGGATGAAATAATATAATTTCTTATTCAACTATCTTTTGAATGAATATGATAATACCGTATTGTAAATGTTGAATCGCAACTTCTCGCCCGAAATGGTATCGACGACCATTTCGTTCGTGATATCTGATGGCGTGATTCTCCGGTTGACGACGAAGCTCCGTCGCAGCAACTTGGCCATCATCTCAGTGCTGTTGGTCATTGGTCGGTTTTCCATCATCATTTCACGGAAGGCCTGATTGCTTGGAGCGAATATCGTTTTGGGTCCTGTTCAAATTTAAATTTTGAATTATTATTAAAGAAACAACGCTAATCTTAAGGTATGGCCACTCACCAGCTCGGCTGACACTCTCTGCTAAATCGAATTTGACCAAATCCTCAACGAGCCTCGTAAAATTGGCTGACATCAAAGTATTTCTCAGATTTGTAGAGGCATCTTGCTGCATATTTGAAATTAATTAATACATTTAAATTAGTAGCCTATATTATTCAACTTAGTTATAGGCTATACAATAGGAATTGTTAACTTACTGGCTTGGCTATAACAGTCAACGCCAACAGCAGCAAACCAGCTAACGCTAGAGACGAATTCATTTTTGCAACTAACTTGCTACTGCATGTTCTCTCTTCACTTTTATACATGGAGGCGCTCAAATCGTCATGCATCTGCATTGAATACGCGCATTTGTCATTGAAAATATATGCTACATCCAATTTCAATTCAGATTTTTTTTTTCAATTGATATGTTGGCCTGCGTGTGGATTATTCTGTTTACATTTGCGCAGTTGTTTGTTACATTACACACCAATTCAGAGCTCGATTTTGATCGAAATGTTATTTGACTATTGGACAGCATTATTTATTATATTTGACATAAAAAGAAAAGAAGAAGAGACTTCCGCTGTGGTTTCTTTTCAACTTTACTGTATTCCGCATTGTTGTTTCATTTAAAAAGGACGGAATCCATCCATCCGGATTGACGTTACACACGTAATAACAACATCATTTAAAAAAAAATTATAGTTAAGCACAAGTTGTGCGCAAAGTATTTTAAATGGATGCGCTATTATAAGTATAGCTTTGAATATTCGCCTATACGGATTTCACTTTCTTTTTTACGCTATGAAAAGAACAGATGATAACTAAAGTCATTGCTGCGCTTGAATATTAATAAGCGCAACTAGCTAAATCTGTTCTTTTAATACTCTGGGATGCTAAGGAATATTAATGTCCCCAAAAATAATTATTTTTCATAAATACTGTATTTTTGGATAAATACCGTAATTGGAGAATGGAAGAAAGAATTTTCTATCCAGCAACTTTGCTTGTCATTCATTTTATGTCATAATTGCTGTTTCGATTCGATATTACCGATACCGTTTATAAATTTGACATGCGTTAGCGGTTAGCCATATCAATGAATGTGCCCTTATTTTAATATAGTAGTTTGCAAATAACTAATTGTATTTCAAATGGTTTACAGAGTATACGTATTCAATGCTACACACAGAGTAATTTTGATAAAATATTTTTCCGGTCTGATTGCGCGTGGGAATAAGAGATATTTCAGCGTGAAATTCATTTGGTTTTTCAGGCGGAAGGTAGTAAGACCTTATCGATAAAGTGGATGACACCGTTGGAAGCCGCGGTCATCGTCGTATTCATCGGAAGGTAAAGTTTGGCTCCGTCCAAAGTAATGTTATCTGCAATGTATATGAAAAAGCCGAAAAATTATGTTTTGTGTTGCAAAATGATTCATGAAGACATAAATAACACGATGTGCAAAACGTTACCTGGACCTGACACCACAACCTTGCAGACTCCTCCGTCTATATTGGTCAAGTCACCAGTTTTGAGTTCACTGGCAGAAATGCTACCCTTGAAAACGTGACGCAAAAGCACTTTCTTCAGATCTGCTGGATTTGCAGTTAATTTTGCAATGGCACCTTCCGGCAAAGATTTGAAGGCGTCGTTTACTGGAGCGAATAAAGTGTATGGTCCATCTGTAATTTTGATATTTAAAAACGTAAAAAAAAAATTTATTGTGAATCAACCTAGACTGATGTTGAAATAAAAGATATTTAGTATTTACCCTTTTGCAAAGTGTCAGCCAAACCGGAAGCTTGCAACGCTTGTACAAGGGTGGAAAGGCGATCCTGACGGGCTCGGAGCAACAGGTCCATAATGCTTGTTCCGTTAGCAGGAGCGCTCAAACAGGTAGTTGCCAAAAGCAGACTTAGGAAAACGACGGGTGAGTTCATTTTGCTATTTAAATTTAATTCGCTTTTTTTTCAATAGCTGAAAATTCTTCGAGTTTCTTCCACACCGGCTGAATGGATCGAATTGACTGCTATGCAAATTCGAATATTTGATGAGCTTTATATATGTGTGCACATGACAGAAGTATTCGGCTTAATAACAGTTCTCACGTTGTACCAGTTTTCATTCAAATAAATAAAAATGAATGGCGAATCCCTTGCTGTATAGCCTATCCGCCCATTTAAATTCATTCACTATTCGATTGAACACAATGGTACAAAATGCAAACATTCCTTACTGTAAAAGCGTAGCTATTTATCTTCGTAAAGAAACCAAATTAGAAATAAGGATGTTCCATCCTGATTTCACTTTGTATAAAAGTGAGAGTCCTTGAGAGTTGATATACCATAGATACTGTATCAATGCCACGGATAAAAAGATATCCTGCTTATTTGTATAGGGTAGAAGTCGGTTTCCAACGAAACGAAACGCGTGTGTTAACAATTTCTCGTTGTTAATAACATATTTAAATTCAAAACATCTTTACGATTAGTAGATGTTTCGGTTACGGAAAAATTTCCTCTTTTCATTTTTTTAAAAGTAACCATTATATTATACTTCATTATGGACTGATTAATATTAAAAGAGTAAAAACAGAAATATTATTCATCCCAGAGATGATTCATCCTCTTCAAAATTCTATTTGTTAAAAAAAAAAGAAATTATGCTCGATTACGATCTCGATCGTTTAAAACAAAGATATCGATTTATAAAGAGTATGAGTTTATCTAAGTTTGGCGGCAACTCTGCCTAGCTGGGTCTCTGTTAAGCCTCACCTTGTTGTATATTGGACTGGACGTCGTAGTGTGTAACTTAACATTTCTGTTAAGTTTTCATCGTTTGAACGGTTTGATGAAATTTAAATCATGACTAATAAGAAGAATTTAAAAGGGAATAAAGTTAAAAACGGAGAAGAACTGAATCTCAATAATGACTCTGAAGAACAGACCACGAGCATCGCCGTTAAAATCGAAGACGGTGATGACTGTAGTGAGAGAGTTTACATCATTATGACAGATGAGAACACTGAAGAAGTTGAACATGTTTATCAAAGTGGAGAAGAAGAAGAAGAAGGAACCCATGTCAACAAGAGTGAGGTTACTAGTAATTCTGAAGAAATTGAAAATGAACAAAATGGAGAGGATGAAGAAGAAGAAGAGGTGAAAGATGGGCCTGTCAAACGAAGGAGAGGCCGTCCCAGGTCCACCAAGGATCCCAAAGCAAGAGAATTTTGCTGTGAGCACTGTGGCAAGACTTTCAAACAGCTCAATGTTTTTCGAGTCCACACAAGAATTCACACAGGAGAGAGACCCTATCAGTGTGAGCTATGCGGTATGAGTTTCAATCAAATTGGTACTCTCAAGGATCATCAAAAGATTCACACTGGGGAAAAACCGGTAAAAGATTATATTAAAAAATGCAATACTTCAGAAATCAATATCTAAATAAAAGTGAGATCAGGCTTTTAAATCAAATCTTTGTATTGTATTTTGAATTTTAGCATCCATGCCCTCACTGCCCATCAAGATTCACCAACAAGACAAGATTGACACGCCACATCCGTACTCACACAGGAGAAAGGCCTTATAAGTGTGACTTTTGTCAGATGGACTTTGCCACACAGAGTGTACTGGTCAAGCACCGTCGTGTGCACACAGGAGAAAAACCATTTAGTTGTGATGAATGCGGCATGTCCTTTACGCAGCGATCCACACTGGTCAATCACAAGAAGGTGCATACGGGAAAGCGAAGGCGTTATCCTCAGAGACTTCTCTACTTTCTCTGCAAGCCTTGCTCACGCTATTACCCAACAGTAGAGAAGTTGCACTCCCATACGTGCTTGCCAACGGGGCAAACACCGGAAGGACAACATGGATGCGAATCGTGCCCAAAGAAATTTTCTAGTTCAAAAGCTGTCAAGAAACATCAAGTCGAATATCATGGACCTGATGCTGACACTGAACAAGTTTGCGTGGTCTGCAAGGAAGTCTGCGCTACTCTTGATGATTTGGTCGAACATGTTCAGAGCCACGGCAAGCCCAAGGCACCTGAATCTACCCAACAAGAAGCTAATGTTGTCACCACGTTCGAATGTTCGGATTGTGGAAAGTGTTGCAACACCAAAGCGCAACTACTTATCCATCAACGGATTCACACTGGGGAGCGTCCGTTTGTCTGTCCCCACTGCTCCAAGTCTTTCCGTTATCGACAAAATCTTAAAGAACATCTCAACAGTCATCAAGGTACAACATAACACGACATTCTTTGATTTGATTGATTTCATTTTTTTTTTCTAAATTTCAATTTTGAATTCTAGGCAGCAGACCCTACGCTTGCGATCAATGTGATAAACGTTTCGCTTTTTCGGCTAATTTATCGACTCATAAATTGACGCATGGAGAATCGAAAGGTCGTTGCCGTTTCTGTAACAAGAGGTAATCAAATGGTGGCATTTTCTATTGGAACCCTAGTTGATTGTTTAATCGATTTGATTCCACAGTTTCCGGAGCACTGTACGCCTTCAAGCCCATGAAGCTGAACATCTTGCCGAGGCCGACGAAACTACTACTATTCCGACTGAAGAAGTCGAAAGCTACCTGGTGATTTCTATGGAGAATTGAAAGGTGTGACGCTACTAAAAAAAATAAAAATGATTATACTTGTAAAAAACAAACAAACAATATGTGGCAATTTCAATTCATCGTATCATTCATTTATTTTTGTTCTTTTCCCCACACGAGTCAACAAAACAGCGCAGGACGGCAAGTGTAGGAAATATGAGTGAATTCATTATTACTTCAATCCTTACGTGTGTGTTTGCATGATTAAGGCGGGAGTCAGCGTGGGAGGTAAAAATTTCATGCATGGATGACGTTAATCGTCATGGGCGAAAACAAATAATTATCACGTCTAGTAAATTGGCAAGGGTGTCGACTACGATATTGAAAGACTCGTTTGTTAGGATATTGACATATTGCACTTTCTTGAGGAAGAAATGTGACGATCATCAGGTTTTTCAGTTATTGTTGTTAACGTCGATTGTTCGGATAAGGCACTCAGAAGACCAGCTTGTGATTTTGATGACTAAAAGGAAGGTGAGTAATAGGCGGTTGTGGAATGAGATGTGGCAGTAAAAAGAACTACGCGTCCACTTGGCCCTTACTGCCGATTGTCACTCGCCAAATTGTGGATTGTCCAATTGATTGACGTCTTCCACGAATTCTTTTTCGCTTCCTCAAATTGCGAACGGAAATGACGCAAAGCCTCCTGCTCCGAGAGATCGAGTACCTTTCAAAAAGTATGATAAAAGATAAACAATTTTGAATTTCATTGACAAAAAAAAGCTATTACCATAGTTTCACGAAGGTAATTCAAATCCTTTTCGCAACTCAATTCCGGCAGACCGGTGGAGATCATCATGGCAAGTAAAGAGATAATAAAGGATCCGTGACGGCGCAGGACCAGGAACGCTTGCTCACAGTTACTTTGAAAAGCTTCAAACCGGACGGGACCGCTTCCTTTTTTCGTTTGTCCTTTGGTGATGACGTGCTCGAAATCATGAGTCAACACGAACGGTACACGTTCGCGTCTAATGCCGAATTTCTAAGTTATGAGGCATCATAATAACATGTTATATTAAATGATCGTAAGACTTACATGTCTTGAAATAATTTACCTCTTTGAAATGTCCGAGGATGTGACCAAAATCGATATGAAACAGTTGGCCATTTTTCTTGACCATAATATTGTCCGAGTGTCGATCAGCGATGCCTAACACGTAGGTAGCGACGCAATAACCTGCGCACGACAAACTAAATTGCTCGATGGCGTTGTTCAAAGCAGTTTCAGTTGGGTTGTGATCTGTAACAGAGAAATAACTGTCATTTTCCGGACGATCAATATATTTCAAAAAGTAAAAACGTTGTACCTTTTAACCAAGCCAGGAGTGAACCTCTTTCGAAAGTGGCCGTCACCTTGGTAACTCCTTTTTCTTTTTGGATGTTGGCTATAGTGTCGGCGTCGAGAACGACTTCGATCAATCCCACACGGTTGCCAGTCGAAATGCAGCCGTACGGATTCATCCGCAAATCAAGACCAGCTTGCTTCCACAATCGATCCATGATGCGAATCATTTGCAGCGTCAGCATATCCTGACGGAGATCATCGCCGTGCTTGAAAATGAAATAAATGTCGTTGCCGGATGGATCGTCATTCTCGAAAACGGCCCACAAGGGTCTCATCTTACTGTCCATCGTCTTGCACTTTTCCACTCGGATGCGTCGGCAACGTAAAGCCGGATCCAACGGGCACAGAAGGTCCGAAAGCGCCTCGTAGAAATGATTTTGCTTCAACGATTCCTGTACAAGTTGCTTGAGCTTGTCACGGCCTTCCTTCTTCTGTCGGGCCATTTCACTTGTTTCCTGGAGTCGGTTGAGTGCCGCCAGTTGACGGGAAAATATTTTCATGTGGTCTGGAGCCCCACGACAATACGCCTCCAACATCAACCCGAAACGGACAGCAACAGCCGGCACATGCATTTCAGCTCTCAAATGCCAAAAGAGGAAATGACCAATTTTTCGGTTTCTTAACGCGCGGACGATGAGAAAGTTGACTAGATCACACTCCAAATAGCTCTCATGCTTGAGCGCTTGAACAAGTTGAAGCAAGTAAAGTAGTAGTTCGTCATCGCTGACTTGACGAACGCATTCAATGGCAAAACTTCTAACCTGGATAAAAAAAAATTTTAAATAGACGAATTTCATTTGTTTGTTTTGAATTCGAGCAGTTGCTTACCCCGGCATCGGCGTAAGCGAAATCCAACAATTCCAACGCCCGGGCGGGAGGTAATTTGGGCCAATTGGGTAAAAGTGAGAGCATCTCTGCTGTTTCCTTGCAATCGTTCCATTCGATGCATAATAAGAGTTTTGGCAAGAGGTTAGGCACCTGCTGAGATATTTGATAACGTAAAGACCACAAAAATCTCCTTTCGTCTTCGTGCATTTCGTGAAGAGGATCGCGTTCGGCCGTGTATCGCAACTGCTCCGTAATGTAAAACATGGCCGATCCGTTGTTCCGCTTGCACGTCAAACTGCTCGTACTAGCCATACTATTCACACTGTTGATACTGTTTAGACTATTAATACTGGCGGTGCTAGCAATACTGAAGCTACTCAAGCTACTGGTATCTCCTAATTAAGAAATTTCAAAGTTGACTATTGAATTGACAGTGAAATTATTAGAAACTTACCGCTAAGAGAACTTAACGATGACATGCCGCTGTCGTCAGATTCATCTCTGAAATTAGCGGCTGCCGCACAAATGTCTTCCATTTTTGGATATTGAACCAATTTGGTGTCCTGAAACTTGGTAAACGCCAGGGTCAGAGCTGTTGCGTGATCCACGTTTGGATTGGAGACAACCGTTCCTAATGGATTCATTATTTCCTCGTTTTGAACATCTTCCGCATACGTCCACATGTATAAAGTGAATGAGCCCGTTTTGAGAAGTCCTTCGTAATCGAAGATGGTCGTGTTGGCCCACGCCAACTGATTAATGTACATTTCGTTTTCAAGATCCTTAAACGTTCGACGGGATCCTTTAGCACCTTTGGACATTTTCGATAGACTGTAGACGACCAGGCAGAGTCTTGCTGCGCGTGGTAAATCTCGCACCTAAAAAAATAATTCAAATCATTTTAGCCAATTGAAAAAATGATTTTAAAAAGTTTAATTCTACCTTTAAATCGAAAATCAGTTCTTCATTCCAAGTGCATTCACCGTTGACGTAACTTTTCGCTTGCGTTTTTCTTGGTTCACACAAAGATCGGCCGCCGTGGAAAATTCCGGCTTGAATTCCTACTTCAGATTCGCTAGTGTTGAGTAATGAAACGCTTTCCACTCGAAAGGAGAACTGGGAATCGACTTTCCACGATAGTAACGACTGTTTCTTACGTAAAGTAGGAAAAGAGTTGCGTGAATTTCGCTTGACAACGTCAGCGTCTTGGGCGTTGGAAGTAGCGCTGGAAGTATTGCTAACACGTTCCAGAACGACGTTTTGACTGGCCACGACGACAAAGGACGGATTTCCTTCTCTGGTTAACGTATTGCGAACATAAAGAAATCGCGACAAGGGAAAATCGCCGATGAGGTATTCTTGTCGGCCGCTGACTTTCAAAACGTGACCGCAACCAATATCTTCGTCGATCGGATATTGACCTAAAAGATGAGCATTCCTTTGCAGGGCCATTGTTGTCAGCTGACAAGGTGTGGCCGTGTGGGCGATAGAGAACGAGAAGCAAGTCTCCGTGTTTTCCAGTTGAATATTGACCTGCATTATTCCATCTCGCAATTTAGGTGCAAGATACGTCGGCAAATCATCCGATTCTGCCATGTCGCACGGATATTGTTGCTTGATTTTATCGATTGTCGAGATGTCTTCCGTTTCCCTGCTGATGACCGACACCATGTCCTTCATTCTCCAGCGGAATTCGTTGACTTCCAGCGACTTGAGTGAATCGAAATCGTGCAGTCCTTTGCCGATGAGTTGGCCAATTTTGGTGTTGAGTGTCTCTTCGGCTTTGTCACCTTCTCGTTCCACCACTTTAAGTAGATTTTGGAAAGGTTTAACATCGCACAGTCGTCGGCTTTCGTCGATGAGTGTTTCCCTTTCGGCCATGCAATTAATACACATCAAGTTGTAGGAGGACTGTTCCTTCAGCAGGCCTTGCAGTGGATATTTCCTCACTTCTTCCCATAGTTCTTCTTTGAGTTCTGACAGCAAAGCATTAGCCATGACGTCTAATGGAATAATGATACTGTTGGGCATCAAGCAACTTATTAAAATTTTGGCATCTTGAGGTGGATTATTCTCCCAAATGTTGTATGGACTGGCTGGTGACATTTTCTAAAAACATGTATACCTGTCAAATACAAAAGACACGGTAGCATTATTTTCGAAACTGATATTTGACACATAACAAAGACATTTGTTTTGTTTTTTTTCAAATACAATGACTAGAACTAAAAAATATACAAATTTTGACTATAATAATACTATCACAGATAACAAACAAGGTAAACCAACCCTGTTTGTGTTTGGAGAGATCACAGCTTCAAATGATTAACGCAGCGGGAGGTCACATTAACAGATCCAAAGATTCAAACACACTTTTCCTTTATTTCATTTTTTACTTTATTAGAAGAACAAAGTTTCACCACTTCCACGGCTTTTCGTCCTGAGAAATCGGTGATAAGCGTCGTGAAGCGATATTTCAGCGACGATACGGGCGGATGTTTGTTCGCATTCCCAACAGTTGACTAATGACGAACAAAAAAAAATAAAATAAAAAACCCAAGATAAATACTAGTTCCAGGAAGAAGGAAACCTCAAAGCTTGAAAAACAAACCACCACCTCAAAGAGAAAAACCCTATTGTTGTTGCTTTCGTAATTGTAATACAGGCAACACGAGAAGCCTTTTCTTGCTGCCGGCTTGCCGCTTCCATTAAAAAATTCAAATTTGAATTTGCGGAGATTGGCGGATATTACGTCCTACTTACTTCCGATTCCTCACAAAATCATGAAAGAGATTTTATTTTATTTGACCTTTCCTCGCTTTTGATCGTAATTTCCTATTTATTTAACGGGTTGTAGACTTATAGCGTATCAAATTCAACGCAATAAAAATCACTAAAATTTCCTGAACGACATCAATCGACTTTTTCTTTTGAAGCAACCGGAATTTTGCGTTTAATATTAATGACTGAAGGACATACAGTACGATCCTGGATCATTCCTATCAATCACGTTTGTTTCATGTGCTGCCTCACCGTTGACGAGATAATGCCTTTACGATAGCTTATGTATCCTAGTGAGCTGTTGGACGTCATTCAGTGACTACATCTCGCATTCTAACCAAAGCTAAAGCAAATATAGTTTGAATGCAATAAGCAAATAAAGTCTATAGATTACAGTTCGTTCGAGCTAGTTTATAAGTTTGACAGATGATCTAGATACTCTAACGCGCACTATACGCAAATCAAACAAAAAACATTTGTTTATAGTACTCGGTGGCTTATAAATGATACGATAGTATTACCCTCTGGTATTACCAGACTTCAGTCATCTCGTAAGTTTGATAAAATACAAGATAGGATCGCTATACTGCACGCTATATAATGGAGCGCGTATAAGCCGAAGAACGTATATACGTACCACGTATAAAACTTAAATACAGTATAATTTCAAGCTGTCCACGGCTGTCCAAATATCTCTACCATGCGCCTATTGGAATTGGCTTTACTTGTCCTTTCTTCGCAGTTGAATGTCGGACTCGCTTATTCTCTTCAGAGAACTAATAAAGCAGGTATTCAATTTGAATGGAAATTGCAGGTATTTCAACTTATTCATAGGCGCATTTAAAATGATATTTTGATTCAAGGATGTGCATTCAATTTGGACACTAGTTCACCAGCTTTCCCCCCTCACTTAATTGACGAAAACAAGAAAATTATATTGCCCGTCATGGAAGGCACATCCAGGATCATCAATCTGAGCGAAGGACAACAAGTGACAATTAGTTGTTTGGGCACTGGAAATGTGATGCAAGCGACTAATTTGCAATTGAATCCGGCCACATGCACGGCGAGTTCAAATTTGCAATTGGCCGATGGAACGGTCTACTCCTACGCTCAAACTGGCTGTCTCAAGCAAAATAAAGAAGTTCTCATCGAGCAAGGAACTTGCGCCAACGGACCGGGAACATTCATCCGAAATGGATGGCAATTCGGTGCGGATTTCATTCCTCTCTTCGACATGTGTCACGACAAGAATTTGGCATTGAATTATTACACGATCGACACGGTTTTCGGTCGTTCAGCCAATGCCGACGACAAGGCAAACTCGCGTCCGTCCTTCAGTCAGAGTACTTATTACCCGGGTTTGAGCGTGAACACTCTGTACACGCAAGCGGAGCAAACGAAAACCATCGCCATGATCGTGGGCTCCGATGCATTGGCCGGCCAATACATTGTACCCAATACTGAATATTATTTATCTCGAGGGCATATGGCTCCCGATGGAGACTTTATCGATGCTGCCAGTCAAGATGCTAGTTACTATTTCATGAACGCTGCGCCTCAATTCCAAACGTTCAACAATGGCAACTGGAAGTATGTCAATTTATTTGAAATTTTGCTTCGATTAGGATCGTCGATTTAACTTGGTTTCATTGATGCAGGTACCTCGAAATTGGCGTTCGAAACACGGCACTTGCTCGTCAACTGGATTTGACGATTTACACGGGAACTTTCTCCGTCATGACTCTGGCTGATATCAATGGCGTTCAGCAAGAAATCTATTTGACATTTGACGCCAATAACAACGGTCTCATCCCAGCTCCGAAATATTTCTGGAAATTGATTCACGATCCAATTTCTAACACTGCCACTGCCGTTATCGGTATCAACAATCCTTATTTGAATCCAGTGACGCCAGATGACATCATTTGCCCTGATGTCTGTGATCAAATTCCTTGGGTGACGAGCGCCATTTTTCAGTTGACTAGCATTGCCAAAGGTTACACCTTCTGCTGCACCGCTGCCGAACTGCACAAGGCTGTCAGCTTTGCTCCCAACTTGGATTTACCTCTTTTCATTTAACCTATAAAAAGTGTCATTCATTCACGCACTTTTTCAACGTGCGATTTCACAATTTAAAATGTATTCTAAATATCCCGAACTATTTTACAAGGGGGAACATTTGTATAATACAATGGGTTATAACTATTGCGCAATGTGGGACATTCCTTAAATATGAATTATTTCATGTAACTCGTTCATCGGAACGTGCTGTATGTTAACCGAGAAACGCCCAGCACCTCTGAGAGAATAAGCGACACTTCATTTATGATAGCGTGATATCTATTTAAAAAAACAACATATCAGCTTGAATATTCAGCACATAACAACATCACATACATTTAGCTCTAGCTCAAGTTTAGCAGTCCATTCGAGATTCTTTTTAACTTTAATGATGTTATTACAAATTTGTTGATACTGCATTTCCTGTTTTACGGTTTACTTGATATTTTCGAAAATTGTTCAGGAAAAATTCTTTACTATAATTAATTAAAGATGTCAAAAAAATAATCGCGAAAATTAGAAGCCCAACGTTCGCCAAATTGATTTTGCAAAGTTTTTGACTTACATTCACGAACACTAGATGGCTAATTACCCAGTCAGATTGCAGTATTGCACTCATTTTGGGGGATGTAGTGTACGAAATTTTAATTAATAAAAAAAGTTATTTTTACCATTTTTATCACTGAACATAATTTGAAATAATGTTAAGATCAAAGATTTGCATACTATAAGTAAATATCTTATAAGGAAATTAAAGTAATTAACCCACTTGATTACACCTGAGACGAGACTCAGGGGGTACGGAGGCTATATAAGGGCAGACGGCACCCATTCTTGGTAAAGTGATTTTTCCGTAAATCAACCCAAGAATGAATCGCAATTTGTGGACAACTTCCGGCGGTATCCCTTTTAGCAACGGAATGCTGATCGATGGGGCAATTGGTGTCCAGCTCCAACCGAGAGGATATGAACGTCTTATTGCCAGAAATTTGCATACAAACCAGATTTTTGGTAACGGTGATGAGACAAGTAATGCCAGTTGGCGTGCTGGGCCGATTTATTTCTCGGACATGGGCCGATCCCCCGGATTACAACAATCTTATTCCCCGAACATCACCATAAACAACATTGTTGGGGGTACCGACGAGAAAAAGACCATCGACAGAGAAACTTATCATGACGTGGAAAGGCAAAGAAATCGTGTCCCGACGCGTGAAGATTATTATCCACGGTATTATGCTGAACGTGATCCTTACCCCGAATATGAAGGACGCTACCCACCATCAGCAGCTGACACCCGTCGAAATTTCAGACACAACGCAGTCCCTGCTGACTATTATTATCCTGCTCATCACCAACCAAACCAAACTAGCAGATATAATAATAATCGTCATGATCGGGAATATTCTTATGGTCATCAAAACCCTCCTGGCCCATCTTATTGCCCACCAAAACAGCAGTATGTGCGAAATTGTGACCAACCCACAGCATGGTTCAATTGCAACGCTTTTTCACCACAAAAAACAAAACCGGAATTGAGGAATGAAAGATCTGCTGTCCCTAAACCCGTTAAAAAAATGTCCATCATTCCGGTAGGCGACAGCCCTGGACAAAAAAAGATCATTCCAGTGGGCGACAACACTGAACACAATAAAAAGATTCGCCAAGTACCAGAAGCCGAAAGTGTAAAAGTAAACGAACCATCAGTGGAAGCAGCCGAACATCCCCCACGTGTCAAAGATCCGGATGTTGGGGAAGAGATACAGCAGATACCGGAGGTTGAAGACGCAACCGGAAATGACGAAGTCCCTGTATCCAATTCACCAGATGAATTGGACCCTCCGTTTGAACAAGAAATTGTTCCATTAGCACCTGGGGAAGAGGTACCGGAGATCGAGGATCCGCCGCAGGTACCGGAGGTTGAGGGAGTATTGACCGGAACAGATGAAGACCCGCCGATATCCAACTCCCCGGAATTGGACCCTCCGTTTGAGGAAGAAGATGTTCAACTGGCACCTGATGACTCTGCAGTACCGGATGATAACGGATATGAAGATCAAACGGCACCTCCGCTAGATGATGACGAACCAGTACCGGACGATGATGCTCCTCCGCCAGATGATGTTGCGGAAGATCCTCCAGCAGAGGTGGACAACGACTACGGTAATAATTTGGATGTAAATGATGACGACCTTTTAGCGGAGGCATCCGGCGTAACCATATCCGATGCAGATTCACAAGAATACGTTGAAACGCCCTCCCCTATAGCCACAGAAGGAGGACAAGTTAAATCATCGAGGATTGGGAATTTTTTTAAATCAAAGAAAAAAGAAGCGGTTGACAGAATAAAATCTGAAGTGAAAGAAAAAACCGATAAATTGAAAGAAGAGGCGAAAGAAGTTGCTAAGAGGCAAACCGAAAAGGCTAAGGCAGCCGTGAAAGAAAAAGCCGATGCAGTCAAAAACAAAATAAAAGAAAAAATTCAAATCAACAATGACAAATTGAAAAAGAAAGCGACCGAAGCGAAAGATAAAGCCAAGGCAGCGGCCAAGGCAACGGCGAAAAAAGCAAAAGATAAAGTTAAAAACCTTTTCAAAAAAAAGAAAAAATAAATTTGATCAAGTTGGCTAGCAAGTAATGTGTACCGTATGTAATTGTAGTGACCGTATGACCCGTATGTAATGCCCGTAATATGTCTGAAGCTAACCGAATGCACCGAATGGAAAAATTTCAAAAATTTAAGTAAATCTTGATGTTTCTCGTTCTGTCTAACTTCGCAATAATGATACAGAAAATCAATACAAATAAATTTCAAAATAAAATAAAATGGTTCAATTATTCATTTAAAAAAATGCCCCTGTAAGTCTAACACTCATCATTTAGCCGTCAGTCGTGGAATATTGGCTGCTTCTCTTTTGTTCGCTTATCTGAACAGCAATTAATTAAGGAAACATATTCGGTAGGAAAATGATCGATTCAAAGCAACTGTCGGAAAACATTTTCCAAAATTGCATACAAGCTATACTTATCTTCCCTGTGAATCACTTTCTCAAAGTGATATTTAGTAACGATTTCCACATAAATTGAACGTTCCAGGAACGGAACCTGAAATCTACTTCTCCGTAGTCAGACGCCTTATCCAATGGGAAACACATCCCTGATAATTTTCACCATAAGAGTTATATAGTATAAATACGTATTCTTTGCACAAAAATGAACGATTTTCGTTCGATCGATCTTATGGACAGATTTTTCAAATTTCAAATACATAGTTCAAATCAGGAACAGGTTTGTTTGATCATTAAGTATTGGGCTACATATTATACTCGATATTATATGTTTTGACAAATACTCGAACAAACATTAACTGGTGTGATGTAGTATATCTTTGTGATTACAGTGTCTGTCAGTCGTACTCCGAACGCCAACTGAGCCAGTTATACAATTCAAACTGTGGAAAGAATACCCTGAAAAGCTGCAATCAATCCTCAGAAGTGATATTAAAGTGTTTAAGCCCATCTGCGACCAGTGGTTTTGAAGATGAACCGACGAGGCCAATCCGGGATTACTACTCGAACATATGGGAGTGGAAGGGGTCATCATCATCAGTCAAAAATGTAACGTTTGTTTAGATTTGTAATTTAATCTTTATTGTACATTTTTATCTAGGAAATACATTTCAATTTGGTATCACATAATTTATAAATATTTTAACAGTTGACTTAAAACTTAAATTAAGCATCCGTGCGAGTGTGTAATATAGCTGGTGGGTTTGCGCAACTTTGAAAAGACGATAAAATGATAATTTACCCCTTGGCGACGCTCATTGTGGAATAGTTGGAACTGATATGCTCGAAAATGACTCAGTGTTTGAACACCTTATTAATAGCTTTACATAGACATGCACTCAATCGTGAATAAACAAATTAACAAATATTGGCTCAAAATTTTTGTGATTACAGCAAGACATCCACATTCACTCGGATCAACCCCGATACAAAATTTATGGATAACAAAGATGTTGAAGGGGTACATCTTGTGACGAACATTGACTTCATTCGTGAAATGCACGTTCTTTTGGGCAAATTTACGAAAGGACCGAAAAATTTTTTCTCTGTAATGTGGCCCGTGGTTTTGTCCACAAAGAACGTTAATTTACTTGCATCGAAGCCTTATGTTATGGGACCCAAACCATCTGGACCACGATTTCTGCTGTACATCGATCCTTCCGGGGATATCTTCTTGGAGAACAATACACAGCACATTTTTCGCGTTGACGAAGATCACGCCATTAATATTCAATCGTCCAATGGGGAACCTATTACAGACACTATTCTTGATGGAATAATTACAAGAGAAAAGATAAACGACGCTGGTAGCAAATACGATGACCAAGAAAATGGAACTCCTGGAAAATTGACGTTTGTAATTCAGGATGCGATAAGATGCAACGGAAAATGCCTGATTAATTTGAATATCGTTCAACGAATTGCTTTTATCAGGGTATAATCAATTAACTTTTAAAATTTGGGATTTAATTGATTTTTTGATGATGTTCTGATTTGTATTACAATCAGGAACAAATCATTGAACCACGTATGAATGCAGTTAACAACCGGGAAGAGAAAGAAGCATTTGACTTGGATATCGTCGAGTATCAGGATGCGTATCAAACTGAAAGTTATTTGTCTCGTGATTTCACTGAACATTACAAATATCCATTCGATGCGCTATTCTTCTATCCACGAGATAAGGTGTATTAACAATCATTTATTGCCTATGTTTTTATTGTTTTCACATTTTATTTTCTTTAAAGGGATACAAACACGGACAAAACAGGGATATTCTTAAATGGCAAGAACATGACAAGCAAAAATGCTGTTTTCGACTTAAAATTTCAGAAGGAATTGAAGAGTGATTATAATTCACCGAGTTATTATCTCTTTGATATCAGAGTAGATTTTTCTTTTCTTCTTGTTTATACTTTTAGAACAGCCGAGCTTTACGTAACGGGTCCACGTCAGTCCGAAATCAAATACGGCACGATTTTTCTGACAGAAGAAATTAAGAAGCTGGATGGCCGCATTATTACCTGTCGCTATTTTGATCACCAATGGATCTTTTGCGCTCAGCGTCATGATCGCAATCACCCCAATGGAAGACGCGCAATTAAGGGTACCACCATCAGCCCTTTACATTTTATGCTAAAGCTGTGAAGTAAATTTCCTTCTCTAATGTTGGTTTCGATTTAGATAAAATGGAAGCACTGGAAAATGCCGTTTCTCATGATCATCTCCTGACAATTCTGGAAAAATCGAAAGGATTGAATTAAAGTTGTCTGTGAAATTATGTTTAAGCATGTTTATCTTTGATCAATCGTCAGACTAATTTTATCTATCTCCAAAATATGGTCGTCAAGTTATATAGGGTAAATACGACTTTATCAATTTCAACCATCAAAATCATTAATATTAAAATGTGCCTTAAACAAATGAAAACAAATATAAGCGTAAAGGTAATTTAAAAACACAGTTTGAATTTATTTTTGCAAAACAAAAACGCCTATCATAAGTCAATGGCGAGGATTGCAAAAGGCAAACAAGGATAAAACGGAAATGTTTATACAACAACCAATGTCTGGCTGGCAGGTCAATAGCGGTCCATAGCGAGTCGAGCGTCTTTTTCATTGCTCCACTCTACATAATGTTGAATCAATTTAGAATTTAGCAGATCACAAGCGTTATTAACCAGTAACGCGTCAAACCCCACACCCAAAGGTCAAAATTTTAAATGTCTCACGTTTCAGATCGATCAAGACAGTACACTTAACTACATATGCTTGACACTGTGAAAAAACCAATCCAACTTCGTAGTCCAGGCACCCCCGTAAGCTTCAAACAACTGATTTTGAAAGTATTCTAAGGCTTTTTCTTCAGTTTTCTCTACAGCCAGGGTTTTACGAAGATAACCGATGTCGTCTACTGACTAAAGAAAAGAAGAAATATTTAAGTTAGAATGGCCATAGTTCCTGACAAAATCATTTCATACTTGTAACTCTGGAATTCCAGTAGGCAACATCATAATAAATAGCGTGATGAGGAGATTTGCGTGTCGTCGAAGTGCCAGATAGGCTCGTCCACAAAGTTCTTGGAATCTAAATGAATTTCAGCTCATAAATATCGTTTCTCTTTAAATAACACAGACAGTAAACTTACAATTGAAAGGCTTTGCTCTTGGTAGGATTCTCGACTCCCTTTGAAATGACGTAAAGGAAGTCTTCTGTGAGGACGAATGGAACTCGCTCTCGATTGATGCCAAATTTCTAAGTTATGAGGCATCATAATAACATGTTATATTAAATGATCGTAAGACTTACATGTCTTAATGTATGTATCACCCGGAAATTTACCTTTTTGAAATGTCCGAGGAAGTGACCAAAATCGATGTGAAAGATGCTGCCATCTTCATTGACCATGATATTATCAGGATTACGATCCCCGATACCAAGGATAAAGGTGGCGACGCAGTAGCCAGCGCATGAATGAGTAAATGTTTCAATTGCTTGCTCGTATCTAAACAAAATTGAAAATTGGTTTCATAAAAATTTTACGTTTCAAAAAAGGCAAAAACAAAATTTCAAAATACTTTGGTCCTTTATTTTTCTCCTTGATCCATTTATGCAGCTGCGTTGAATCTACCTGAATAGCCGCTAACTTTCCACCTTGCCGCTGTATACCGTAAACAGTTTTAGCTTGCCGCACAACTTCAATCATTCCAACGTCTTTGCCCGTCGACAAACAGGCGTACGGCATCATCCGAAGGTCGAGCCCTGCAAATAGTCAATAAAAGAGATGCTTGAAGCGGCACTTTACAACTCAAACGTCATTTACCTTCGTTGAGCCAAATACTGTCCATTATTCTGATGACTTGCAACGTGAGCATATCCTGCCGAAGGTCGTCACCGTTTTTGAAGATGATGGAATACAGGGGTTGAATCGTGTTTCCAAGGGGATCGGGGTTTTTCCAGATTAGCCAAAGAGGTCTTTTAGCCGAGTCCATTATCCTACAGTTTTCCGCTACTAAGGAACCAAGAGTGTGATTGCCATTAAGGGGTGACGTGAAATTTTGCAAAGCATCCACGTAATCCGGCTGAGACATTGATTCACATAAATACTTCATTCGATCCTGAAAATTAAAAAAAACAAATGAATAAGAGCAGAACCACAGAATTTTTTTGAAATTCTACACTGACCTTTAACGGGTCGTCTCTTTTGACTTTCAGGACATCCGTCAGTTTGGTTAACTTATCTAGAGCTTCTACTTGCCGTAAAAGTCCTTTTAAGTGACCTCCGATGCCCCGACAATAAGCTTCCAGAAGAATCCCAAAACGGAGTGAGATCGAGGGATTATTCATTTCAGCTTTCAAATGCCAGAAGAAAAAATGTCCTGCTCAAAAGAAAAAACATTATATAATTGAAAACTCAATCGTTAAATAGATTTGAATGATATTGCATACCAATCTTTTTATTGAGTAAAGAGCGCTTTAATAAAAAACGTGACAGTTCATTGTCCAAATACGGTTCATATTTCAATGTTTGAACTAATTGAAGGAGAAATTGACCGAGGGCATCATTGCTTAAAGATTTATCTAACCACCTGCAAATCGAACATTTTAAAATGAAATAAGATCAATCCTTACTGAAAATTGAAGTTAAAAACTTTACCTAACAGCTAATTTTCGTACGAAAGGATCTGCATATTTGCAATCTAGCAACTCCAATGCCGTTTCGGGTGCAACGGGTGGCCAAATATTTAAAAGTAGGAACATCTGATTGAAAGTAAAAACAAATTTGAAAATCAAAATTTCTTTTTAAAAAATAGTTCAGGAAATACGCACTTGAGCGACATTGTCGCGGCTGTTCCATTTAACAGCTTCTAAGAGCTTCGGCAACGCATCCGGAACTTTCTTGCAACAGACGTGCCTCATTTCCCACAACATATCCTTTTCCTGTTCAGAAAGCTCGCTAAGCGGATCTTTAGCTTGAATTTCCAGCAGACTTTCGACGTTGGAAGTCATTTTTGCTGAATCGGTAGGAAGGACAGGCCCGACGATTGATATACTGGTAACAAACCGACCATATTCTTCCACCGCGTTTCCATCCGGATAAAAAATCATCGGCGACAGACGATCAAATTCGACTTCTAGACACGGTGCGTCCTTGTTAGGGTTAGATCCTACATTGCAAATCGAACATGTTTTTCCCAGATACACGACGCATAAAGTAAAAAAAAAACTAATTCCTAACCGGTTGTCCCCAAGTGGTTGAGTAATGCATCCATTCCTTTTGGTACCGTCCATAGAGTCAATGAGACTTTACCGGTAAGCAGAGAATTCCGGTAGTCAAACATGTTGATGTTACCCCATGCAAGCATACAATGTTCCTGGAATTTGAAAAATAAATGAATGAATAAAACATGTGCTAAAATGTATTTTCGTCTGGTTGGTTGGGAAAAATTTACCTCTCTTTTCTTTCGCTTAGTAACTGAACAGATGGAAAGACAAAGTCTAGCGCCACGAGGCAAATCGACCAAATTCAAGTCAAACGTTAGCCACTGATGCCATTTGGGAGAATTAAAGGGGACCTGCTGGCTCTCTTTAGTGGAACACAATGGCTCTTGGCCATGATAAAGGCCAGCACGGACGTAAATCATGTCCACATCTCTGACATTTACATAAGTGGCCCAAAGAATGTGCACTCGAAACAAGTTGTTAAGCTGCCACAGGGAAAGAGAACTGCCAGTTGGAGGGTTTAATATAGGTCTTCGCATGTACGACGGTATGTGTATAGTGTTTTCTGGGAGGCTTGCATAAACTTCGCGGCGGGAATAGAGACAGAGTTGAGGAATTTCCCCTTTCGCCAAACAATGGCGAATGTACTGTAAAAAGATAATTTATAAGAATTGTAGTATGACAAGAGAAATAGTAGGATTATTTGACGTAATATAATACCTTGTACTGACAAATTGCATATCGTTCTAGTAAAAATTCCTGAGTCCCACAAACTTTCAGCACATAAATTTTCTGGTGTTCGTCGATGAGTTGCATTTGCTGTTCACGAGACATTCGGAGGCTTTTACTTTTTTTGCCGATTGCTTCGGCGACAACTGTTTCTGGGAACGCATCTTTCGACACGCGAACTGTTAACTTTTGCTGATCAGCTCTGTGAACAAATAATCGTTGGCGTTATTTTTGTGCGATTTCATTGGACGATAAGAAATGATTGCCTTACCCGTCATTTGCTAACTGCCATATGCACAGGATAATTTCACCTCGATCGAGCTTTTTTTCAATTGATGCTGGGAGACCGTTTTTAGACTCGACTTCTGCAGGGTAGGCAAAAAGTGCTTGGGTTTCTAGTCCCTCAAGATCACGTAACTCTACACATTCTTTGCAAACTTGCATTATATTTCGTCTAAAATCTTGTACTTCAGGATCTTTCATTTCATCCAATTCGTGGATAGCAATCCCAACAGCTAAACCAATTTCAGAGTTGAGAATTTTTTCCATTTTATTACCTTGAGGCTCAATAACCTAATCAATTGAAAACAAATGTAATAGATATAAAAAATGTTTGAACACCATAGCATGACTTACTTTCAAAACAGGGAGAAATAAACGTAGATCACATAATCTTCTCGACTCATCATAAAATTCTTCATGTTCAGCATCGTGTAAAATGGAAACAAAAATGTATGTGGATGGATCTCCAAGGTGAGAAAAAAGGGGGTATTTTTTTGCTTCCCTCCATAAGTTACCTGTACACATTCATGTAATGGGCAAGCTTTTTATAAGAAAACACATGTAGGTTTACCTTTGATAACATTTAATGGGCAATCTCGCACACAAGCCAACTGAATAAGAATTCCATTCGGCAATAAACAATCAACAAGGACTGATGAGGGCATAACATGATGCCCCCACAATTCTCCTGAAGACGGAGGCATTTTTGAATGTCACTACCACCGTCACTAGAAGGAACGAAAAGTCAATAAGCATCAATGCATAACGAATTGTCTAGTAACACCCCTTAGTCAACGCAACACCGTACTCTGTACATACACAAGTTTAACCGACGAATTTGACAGCTAGTTCAAAGCATTTCCTTATTAGATCTCTGGACTTATCCAACACGTATTTAAGAACGAAGTAACTGGTTGGTTTGCTGCAGCTGTTTGTGACTTGAATACAGCAACGGAGTGTGTGTATATATAACAAGAGAGGATTTGTAAATAGGCCTTGACAACCGCTTGAGGTAATAGGCGTTCCGTTAGAGAGCGCTGATAGACTCCAAACTGTTCAAACTAAAAAACAGTAATATACTCAATTGAGTCGATTCATTGAATTTATGTTGAATTCGTTTAAGTTTAAATTTAATTGTTTAACCAATTTTAATTTACTACTTTCATATTGTAGTTGTTGCGTTAAAAAGGTGGATTATTTCTACCGCTTGGAGCGCTCTGACAGAAAAAAAGAAAAAGGGGAGTTTTTTTCTTAAGGGCATTCGATGTTTATTGATGAAGATCAAAACATTCTCGCGAGTGCGGACTGCGGAGAAAGCAATAATACGGACCTAACGGGAGCAAATCAGGATGGTTTTTGTGGGGCGATAATATGAAATCATGTCTACATAAAAGAAAAATCTGTTTGCATTCAGGACGTCTTAAAAATTATACTCAAGGCTCATCTATGGAATACTCCTACTACGTTCGTCTGGTTCTTTACTGAATAGGTTCCGTATTTTGGTATTCCATCACGTGTCACCAAAAATGTGACAGTCGCATGGTAACATATTTTTTAATTTTTGCTTATAGCACTAGAATGGGTTCGGAAAACGAAGAAACAATGGAGCTTCAGGCAGAGCACCTTTTCTTGCTGATGAAGAAAGATTACAGGATATCAAGAAATGCTCGAGCAGAGTGGTATTTTAATCACCTTAACCACACAGTACAGATTCCTAAGGCAGACAAGGTGGAAAACCTCAAAGGGGAAATAGAAATAGTCTCTGCCATACCACAAGAAACCCCGATAGAGTGGGATTGGGATACTAGCCATCTCTATCAGTATGTCACAACATGGCATAATGTTTCTTCAAAAATTAATTTTTTAAAAAATTCCATTATATCTAGATATGTGATTAGTCCTTCAACTGTTGTGACTTTTCTCTCCCACACATATCGTCTAGCTCTCTGTCTGGATCTAAGCCCTTCGGCTGCAACTGTGGATTGTGTTGGAGGATTTACATTGCTCGATGAGATTCTTACTTCATTCAAGTAATATTAAAATAGTATTTCTTTCCTGTTCAACATTTACTAATACTATTTCAACTCTCAGAAATTGTGTTCAAGGACTAGCCAGACCCTTTACTGTTCCTGGAAGTCAGCTTCTATTTTGCCCCAAAATTTATGTCACTGTTATTGCTCACACACCATTTCTAGTATCAAAAGGACAACAGGTAAATTCAAATAATTTATTAACTGGAAAAATGTTTTCACCCCTTAAGTGATTTAAAAAAAAATTTTACAGGTCCTTGTTGCTGGATGGTTGCTACAGCAAGATAATGTTAATGCCTTTGTGGATCTGGTTCAGTTCAAACTTAGCTCAATGTAAGTTTATATGGGGGAATTGTGTTGGAATAAAAACTGATGACCCTCATTTTCAATTTTTCCAGTGAAGTCCGGTTATCGTGTTGGACAAACTTTGTCGAAGAACAGAGAGACGCACAGTTGGCAGATGTCGAGAGGATAGTTGGTGGATTGTTTGAAAGCCTGTCCGATAAAACAACGAATAGTACGTGTTCTACAATCAGTATGGCCACCCCAGAAATTTCATTTATCAGCATTCTACGCTACGGAATGCTTGCCTTGGAGCTTCTTCCGGAAAAGAGCAGCGCCGGTACCATATAAAGCTATGCATAAATTCAATGCTGAAAACATTTTAACGTTTATAAATTCACTAGGAATTATCATCTTTAGTGATGGAGTTTTTGGAACGACCGATGCTGGATGGTCTGAAGCTTTGCTCTCTCAACTTCGACACAATACTATTGCCTGTTCATTCGTTCAGGTAATTAACTAGTAACTAGTTTAACTTGTACAATCTGAATTGCCTCACTAAAACTAAATTATTTTATTTCTTCTGATAGGCTGGTTCCAGAACTTGCCATCCTGCCTCGTCCGAAGGTTTTTTGCCAAATAATGATCTGATGGAATTTGTGGCGTCGACTACATTCGGCACTTGTCTTAGTAGTGCTCCGCATGTCGACAACGATTTTGATTATCAAATGAACGTGTACCACAAACACTTTTTAACTTGGGGCTTTGAAAAGTATCTTTTGAGACCTGCTCAGACGGTAAGCCGTATGAAACTTTATGATCGTTTGATGTACTAAAATTTATTTTTCAATTCTAAACAAAGGATACCAAGAGCTGGAGTCTTTCTAATCGTTGCTTTGAAGCAAGCGCTATCCACCGAGTCAAGAAGAAAGTAAGCGAGTATCAAGTCAATTGCTCGTTGCACAGCGTCTTGTCTTGTCGACTTCGAGAGGGTTTCACCATTAAGGAGGTATATACATTTTCTTTCGCCAGCTAATCGAAAGAAAGTGCTCATTTTTTTTTCCTCTCACAGGTCCATTTGGATGATGACGTTGTTGAAGTTCACTTGGCTCTTCCATGGCGACCTGCAATCGAAGTCGAGTATTTGATAAGGGGACAATGGCCCATTACTCAGGGAACTGTCAGGTGTGCAATCAGCGTCCAAGGACCTTATGACTTTCTGCACGACGTCACCTGCCGAAAAATTCAGTCCCTTTGCTCCAGATACCGTCAGGTTGGGTTTACCTTTTTTACTGATGTTTATTGCGTTTTGACTTTGAATTATTTCTCCGTAGTTGGTTGTGCAATCTTATTGGGCATTGGTCAAAAATCTGTCGGAGACGGATCAACTTCTTGTTCACCTGCACTCGTTTTCATCAAATCCAGCTTTCTACACGGTTCCAGAAGCCGTCAAAAACGGAGTGCCTCTATTTTATTTGCCTCCGAATGAGAGCTCCCTAGTCAACGCGTCGAGCGATTTTGCTTATCCACAGTTTGACGCCTTTTGGAGACCGATTTGTGTTCTGGATATTGGTTACTGGCAGCGCTGGTTGCATTGCCACCGTATTGGCATTCTGTTCCAGCACGATCGACCTCTGCCCAAACATCTGCACTTGCCATCGACTAGCGGTCGCTACCACTCAATTCAGTGCCGACAAGTAAAATCAAATCTTTTAAAACTTATTCCGTCACCTATTAACTGACTCTTTTCTTCTTCTATGAAGGCCGCAACAGCTCTGAATGCAGCGCTACGAGATTTCACCTCGTTCGTCCTTCTGGAAAATCATTCTTACATCGGGTTGGTGTGCACCGACTCTGAGAAACCAGTTTCGTTCTACCTCGTACGATTAACGCACAAACCACCATGTGTTCTAATTCGCATCGCCTTTTTAGGGGGCACCACTGGATCCATCCGTCAAAAGGTATTTTCCGCTGGTGGCTATTTGATTCGAACCGTGTCAAAATGATCGATCGTTTTCTTTTCTTTCAAACAGGTTGTAGCAGATTTGAAGAAAGTCATTGAGAGCTTAAATTTCCCTCAGCGCTCACTTCCCCAAGACTCGTTCAAATCAGTAGCTGCCATTCCTTGTTGTAAAGTACTGCAGAAACCGGCAGAAAAAATTCTTTTACGGTATTTTTCTCGAGTTGTTGTCCCTCCTTTTGGTTACCAATTCAAATAGTTCATTTGATTTTGTAACAGGTATGAGAAAATGCCAGTGGATTTCTTCCAAATTGTTCCAAACGATCCGTTCGTAGGACAGAATAACAATAATCAAAAACGTTCATCGTCTAGTCCTGGTCAGTTTGACGTTTATTGACCCTTCTTTGTATCACCATCACATTTTGAAATGTCATTTACAGGTACGCAGTGGTCGACTCTCAGCCATTACTTGCATCATAGAAGATGGATTTGGTGCATCCAGGGCTCTCCGGGTTTGTCTCTCAGTTTGAATTCAGTTGCCAGAATCCTGTCTATCATCACCAAAATGAGATTGCAAGAAGGTTTCAGCTTTGCTCATTCTTCATCAGGCATTTTTACATTCCTTTTAGAATTGGATATGGAGGTAATCAAACCAAATTCCAAATGCCTTAATTATTTTCACGATAATTCATCATTTTATTTACGATGTCTTAGGGACGCAACTGCCAATTGCTACCGACTACAGTCGACGATGAATCATCGGACCATCCCAAAAATTGCGCCTGTGTTGTACAGTACGTGCTTTTCCCTCCGCACAGCACGGGTTCGTTCGGCCTGAAAGATTCGGAAGACGAAGCGACGGAAGAGTCTGACATTTTGGATTCGTCCGATGCCCAGTTGGAGATCGTCACCGAGTGCTGGGTCGAACCTCAAATAGGAGTCGTGGGCGATTCACCCCACGAGAGACGATTTTTTCAAGGATTAGATTACCCCGCCCTAGCCGAATCGGTAAGTCACATGCTTTCTTATTTCATTTCTTAATTTGTGGTTTTTATTCTTTACGAAGGTTGAAATCCGTTATTTTCTCTCTTAGTTTTCTTTTTTCGAAGAAAGATAAAAGCAGGTTTAAAGCTTACTAAGATGGACTAGCTCTCTTAGTCCACAAACCTCATAAAATAGTTGACTCTACCTTTTTTTGTGGACTTTTAGTATCTAAAACACGAGCAAACTCCAACTGTAGCTCGTTGCACTATCGGCCCAATAGACAGGGTGTAACGGTCAAGTGCCGGAATGTAAATGTCTACTCGGCAAGAGTCTTATTTTAAAAGATAACGAAAACGGGACGCATGACAATCTCTTACCAAATGTTTGCGCCACGAGTTCGTTCAATGTTTTTTCTTTTTTTCATTTCATTTTTCTTTTTTTTTCTTTTCGACTTATGAAACCATTTAACCGTTTCCGTTTGAAAAGTAAAAATAGGCCGGAGGTCGGTTTCTTCAATGAATAAAAATTACCTTAAAAAAAAACATAACAAAGTATTTAGAATCGTATTCCAACTTTGAGCAAATACCCTGTTTTTATCTAGAAGCAAACACTTGTTGTCGTTCCATATTCTTTGACATGGCTTTTTTGAAAATCACATTATTATTTAATGATTTTCGTAAATGTTTTATGAAATGGACAAGTTTAAGTCCAACAGAAATCTCATAAACATCTTAAATGAGTTGATTTTTTTACCAGTCGTAACATTTTGACCTTTAATAAGTTTGGAACGTTTCATCGATATTTTTGTGTACGCCTGTCTGTGTGTGTGTGTGTGTTTGAGTTCTTTTTTTGGACTAAGGGATAGCTAGCTTGTTGAGCAAATACGGTTTGTTTGCACTTTCAAAGATTAGGAAGCTCTCCCCTCTTTTTCGATGTTTTCAAAAGGCTAAAAGACGAGAGCAACTTGACATCATCCTCTAAATTTTTTTTATTTGTTAAAATTTTTTTTTATTTTTCGATCCTGATAAGATTACCGTTGAGCAACACTATGGTTACCCAATCTTAGCCAACTACATTATTCAAAATTCACCTGTTAGGCATAATCAAATCAACTCAAGATTGGAGTTAATGCCTGAAAATAAATGAGAAGCATTTTCGTAAATTTTTTAAAAAGTTAGATTTTTAAAAGAAATCGATTGTATTCATTTCAAATGTCGAACCGATCAAAAATGACGCGGAAAAATAGCTTTCGTAATAGTAGTACTTAATAATTTTCTCAAATCCCCAGTCAAAGTGTAGTCCACGTTGAACCTGCTGATTAGTCAGAGATAACTGACCGGACAAGAGAAGGGAGGTCTCTTATCTCTTTTACGACACCCCACGCCACCTCTGCTCGAATGTTTTGACGGAGGTATAAAAACTGAGCAGTAAAGGTAGAAGTGGTAGACTTGTCCCTGTAACCACCGCAAGTCCAGTTACGAGTTGTGTCGTCAAAGAGAGAACAGGCCTCTTTCCTCTTCGTCTACTAATTTGGTAGCCTGGCCCGTCGAGTTGGAAGTGGGGATCTCGGCATTTTTGTCTTTGGTTCTCAAAAAGGTTACCGGCGCTTTGTAATTTGTCGTTTCCAATCGATCCGAGCGAATTCCAAACGTCGCGCCAACCGTTACAATCGTTATTTGCCAGATCTATCTCTTCCAGCTCACGGTCGCTACTCTCGTCGCCACCTGATTTTAATTCATAATATTCTTTTTTTTTTTTACATTTTTGAATTTGTTTATTGCTTTACATTTTTCATTTTCTTTATTTCTTTTTTTTTGGCTCGGGTGGGGAATAAGTGGAGCAGTGGATCTCCACTTTGATACATAAGATATAAGTGAGATTCAACTACTCCAACTTCTTCCCCCCAGGGCATTTTCTTCTTTGATCCGCCGACATTTTTGATTTTAATTGATTTATGCTATTTGAAATGAATACAATTCGTATGATGGACGAGAATAGAAATTAATATACAATCTAACCACACAAAAAGTCTTTGAGGTAGCTTTTATTTGTCTTTAGATGTTCTATTTATTCTTATATAATGAAACGAACAACTCACTAACATTAGTACATAACACACGCATTGAATTGATGTTAGTTCTATTAAACATTCTTAAGAACCGAGCGGAAGTCACAGACGGATATTGACACATATGGGCGAGATAACCGGAAATTATCAAGGAAATTATGTATGTGTGTTAAGACCTAAAACAGTCAGCTAGTGTTTATCACAAGTCAACAAAGAAAAAGAATAGCCAATCTCTACGCATAATTAAAGATTAAAAGTAGCATAGCTTATTGGTCAATCCCTTCGGCCGGAATAAGGCTTTGAGACCCAAGAGCCGTGAATAAAGATAATAATGAATTATGGCTGGATCTTAGTCAAATATAAAAGATAAAAATTTTGTGCAGAAGAATTAAATACATTTTTAAAATGACGCAAATTTTGGGTTTTCAGTTTCATCCGATGGATTTGGATTGTATTTCGTCATTGGTGACTTTTGAGCATCTGAATTTGATGTGCCGCCAGGCAGACAGAGCAGGGACTGCTACGGGGGATCCGGAAAAATCGATCCCACCCTCACCTGGAATACAGAGAAGGAGGGATGAGTTTTCGCCTTCCACTGCAAATGGTTCCTGGCATGATCACTTTACACCGCCAAACGGATGGGATCGGCGGACTGAAGAAGCTCTCAAAGACGACACAATCACTTGTGTTCCGTTCTGTTTTCAGCTGCCAAGGCTCTTGCCCAAATGTAGCCGAGCCAAATTGATGTTTTCTACGTTTGTTCAAGGTATTCATTTTGAAACGCTTAAATCGTTGGTTTAGCTGAAATGTGTTTACGTTCCGCAGAATTCAAATCCCCCGTCCGGTACGGCCCAAGTGCGGCGGATAGTGTTAACGAGCTACTGTTCGATCTGTTAACGCGCCAACTTTCACAGTTGGGTCTCCAAGAAGTCATATTGCAGGAGAGCGACTGTCGTGAGTTGCTCAAAAACTTGGATCTACAAGCAGCTGCAGACTCTCCTCTCAAAGACAATGACTTCCAGAATAGTAAAGGTGAAAATAAAAGATATTATCAAAGTTTGATTCCAACTTTAACCTTAACTTGTTGTTTTTTACACATAAAACATTAGATCCTGATACGGAAGTGGATTCTTTTAATACTCCACGCAGTCCGAGGGACATTAACTTGAGTAATCCGCCTAGCAGGTAATTATTCCCTCTTCTACGTATTCAGTTCTAGGCATTGAAAAAACTAAAATTCCTTTTCTGTTCATCACATCCAGGCCTTCTTTGCTTACTCCATTAAACATAAGTTATCGAAGTGGCATTAATGTTAACGAGGAAAAAGCAGAGGCGGCTGCCAACAATACCAAAGTACAAGTACCCATGTGGCGTTGTTTCGTCAAGAGCGTGAGCTCCTCTCATATTCTGCTGGTCCTCCTGCCGGCTTCTTTCCAGGTTTGTACTGATTCAAACATTTGAATGGCAATCAATTTGATTTTCTAAAAAAAACTTTCACTCTGAAATCGATTGGGCAGGATTTAAAATTGCTGATGCTCAACGACGAGCATTTACAAATGTCTCATTCGCCTCACCTGGCCAAAGTGAAACCGGATTTTACTCCGCAAATGGAGCCCTACACGAACAATGAAGGCTCGATGGAGAGCAAGTCAACCAACGAAGAGGTTGCTAAACATTTGACGACCGACGATGATCAGATGACGAGTTGTTCTCATTCGCAATCAACCTCTCAGCCGTGTTCGTTGGGGCCTACGCGGACCAATTCCTTCGCTGGACAGCAGCGCCCAAGACTGGCAAGTCATTCTTCAGTTCAGACAGCTCGTATCCGAGCAGGCTCACTCGATACTGCTCCGCTACCCCACGATCAACATAATCCACCGCACCCGCAACAGTTCCAGCATCAACACGTTCACGCCAGTTGCTCAGTTGGATCGGCAGATAGGCGACAGAGTAGCAAAGCATCGAATTCCTTGTTTGGTAGCGGGGCATCTTACTTCCGGCCCGTAACGTCCTTGCCATCTTTTTCATCGCCCGTAAGATCTGCTCCCGTCTTCGCATCGCTAACGTTAAACGTCTACGTTTTTGATTGCCCATTGACGAATCTGGTGAGCCAATTGTTGTCCAGAGGAGCCAACCCTAAAGTGACTCTCTGTCAGGATCACACGTTCCCGAATGAGGAAGACATTTCGACCAGCAATAGTGAAGATAAGGATGAAGATAAAGAAGAAGTAGGACAACCGCCATCGGAGCCTGTACCGGACGATCCAGTCTCTGCCGGATCCATTAACATCCTTTCCCAATACTGCGCTGTCGTCGAAGCTCTTTACTGCAAGTGTTTGGGTCAAGCCCTGTTCACTTCGCTGCAGCAGGGACAATCCATCCATAGTCGGGACGTCGAAGCCGCCATGAATCTTTGTAAAGAGACTCTACTGGAAGTCGATATTACGGCTTTCATTCAAAACATTTGTGGCCATGTCAAGGATTTCAAGATGAAGGCTGGCGTCGAAGTGCTCCGCAATCGAAGGCAGTCGTCCTCTTCCGGCGAGCCGTTGGCGGATGAAGATGCCAAGTGGCTTTTCCCGCTCAGTTTGCTTCGCCTCCATCAGCCCTGTGCCAACCTCAAACACTTGCATAAGCTTATCCGAACACGTTTCCAAGAGATTCTCTGCCTCTCTTTCAAGCCGGTTCCGTCTTTGTTCGATTATTACTTCTATTGTCCGCCTGACCATCCCATTTCACCCGCACCAACGGACATGGCCGCTCATAATTTGAGCGTTGGTCTCGATGACAACGAGGTGGTTGAATTCCGGCGATCTTTTGACAATGATAATTCCGTCAGTCAAACTTGCTCGTTTACTGGAGGCCGTTCCGATTCCGGTTCAGAGCCCATAGATGACGTCGAATGGGAAGAAGAAGGTGAGTCGGAAGTGCCACCTGTCCCTCTCTTCCTACATCTTACAGCCACTGTTCGTTCGAAGAAAAACGTAACCAGCCAATCGTTGAATGCCCTGCCCACCTGTTTAGGTGATCTGATGTCCATTCTTTCTGGTAAGCATTTCTCCGTAAAATTGTTTTCATCAAAGTTGAATTCTAAAATTAGCAAATTTTTTTCTTTTTCAGGATCGTCAGCAGTGCTAGATTTAAAAGGATTGAAAATCACTCTGGATTTCCTCTGTTTGACTTTCCGGTCAGATCCGGAAGAATTAGTTCCCGGCCATCATAATCAACGGACCACATCTTTTTGTAGCAGTTCTTCGGGTATCTTGGACGCCAATAATCCCTCGACCCTGGCGTCGCAGTCGGAATTGAGTGAAGATGAAGACGCGATACCGATGGATGAAGACGACCGTACTGAAAGCATTTCACGTCAATTGTTACACATTCCAGAAGGCCAAAGAAGACCCATCAAAGCGGCTCTGGGCGAAATCGAGTGGATGCTTAGGGATGAAATTGTCGCTTTCATGCTGGATTCGTTTCCTTTGCCTGAATCAACACTGACTGCGGTTTGTCTGCTTTACAGTTACTTTTCATTTTTTGAAACACCTAAGACTCACTCTTTCGTTGTTCAATTCCAGGTGGTTCAACATGTTCAATCATCATCACACCGACCTTCATGTCGCCGCAGGATAGTTCCATTACATTTTGTTTTGAATCAGCAAGAGAGTTCTAGTCGTTTTCTAGCTGAATTTAAGAAAATGCCCATTCAAGGTGATGTTGAACACAAAAATCATTCCAGTGTCGTGTTACTTACTTTTGTCGTTTTAGGCCATCGCTTGAGGGAGGAAGGGTCTTTCTTCTATCTCACGGAGAGCAGTAGCCTGACAAAGTTTCAAGGATCTCTTGATCCCCCGTTGGGATCGTCCAGCTACAGCAAAACTAATGCTGACCTGACGAGTAATGCATCGGCTAGTCGCTCTCTTATTGCTCAGACGTCGACAGATTCGTGCGCCACAGGTGGATTGGTGGTTGAAGAGCAGTCGGAAGAAGGCGGATATAATCAAACGGATTATCAGTTGGCTGAGAATACAATTGGGGAGTTGGAGATTGAAGCAGGCAAAGAAGGGACTGTTATGATCGACTCTACCATTACATTGGTCTCGAACAGTGAAGGCGACGCCACAGCAGATGCCGACTGTACTGATGTGAGGCTGGAGGATGTTAATATGCAGTCCGATTCTCCGCTGAAGAAATCTTCAAAAAGAAGGTTCGAATCTGGAACCACATCCATCCCAGGTAAAATATCAGCTATTCTTTTTCCTGCAATTGAAACTTGATAATTTATTACATAATTTCATTCATTTGGTTGTTTCGTAGGGACGAGACATAGTGATTCGTCCAGCTTGGTAGACAGCATTCGTAATACTGAAGACGGCTATGAAGGTGGCAGTTCGGATTCGGAAGATGAATGCGAATGGCTAAAAGATTTGGACATGGAAAAGCCGAAAGTAAACATCATTTTATTTTTATGTATTCCAATTTGAAGTAGATTGTATTTAAAAATTGTCGGTTGGTTTTCAGATGCCTCCATTTTGGCTGGTGTTGAAAGTTAACGAAAATGCAGTAGTGACCTACTTTCATTGTCGCTACGAACTTGCCCGTCCAGAAGACTTGCTACAGTGGAGACAAATTCACGAAGATCTGCTCAACAGCATAACGGCGTTGGGCAAATTGATCAATCAGCAAATGCTGCTCAAAGATCTGCATGATACGAAGCTCTGCAACGGCCTATTGGAACCGGAAACCAATGACGATATTTGGCATCAGGATGACTTGTCCCACATCAAAACGTCCTCTTACCGTAACAATTCAGAACATTTCCATTACGGTTACCAGGAGCAGCCAAGTTACCTGGAAGCCACGCTCAAGTTGCAACCGGGCACATTCCAATGCCGTCAAGTATGGGAGACGCATTTTCCTCTCCATCCGCGCCTCAAGACTGGGCCCGGTAAACTGGGCACTTCGAAAGGTGTTCAACAATTGCGCATCGTACTCAGCGGATTCAGCGTCAACAATCGCAACAACATGTTCGTCTACCAGGAAGATTCCGGCAACGTTTTCTACCTGCGTCTGAACGAGTCGTCATGCATCAGTCATCGAAATCCTTCGGATTCTATTTCCGTCTCTCGTTACAATACCGATGAAGCGGATGGTGTCGCTTATAGCTGTTCCAGGCGATCATCTAATTGGAATGTTAGCGGTCCGTTTTGAATTTTGAATTTATTTTGTGATTTGATCAAGTTTTTGAATCACAACTCATTTTGGTTTTGTTTCAGGTGGTTTGGATGAAGACAGCGTTGACTTGCAACGACGTAGTGGATCCTTTAGTGAACGAGATAGTGTCGGAGGAGGAGATCAGATGAGTCTGGGCAGTATATCACTTAACCGTAGTCAACAGTATCAGTCGCAGCAGCATCTAATGCGCAGAGAAGATTGCATTCAACTCAAAGTGCACGGCATCACGGAAGCTGGACAGGCTATCAAAGGCGACTTGGTGCGCGTCCTGCAGAACAAACTGGACGACGCTGTGCTAGAAGTCCTCCATTCGCTACTCAGCCGCAATTCGGCTTGCAAATTGACGTCAGATGACGTTCATTTCATACAGAAACCACACGAAGCACCTCACATAATCCTTCAGTCAACTGTCCAGGCTTGCGCTTTTCCGTATTTGCCCGCCCTGGCGTATTATCTGCGCCAGAACTTGCTGGGCTCCGTCGTTTACATGCCTAAATATATGGATAACTACGTGGGTCATCATTTCCAGGATTATTCCGCTTTGTCTCCAGCTCCTACTTCGGACATCTATTTGTACAATCGACCGCAAGGGTCGGGTAACCGTGGCATCGCCTGTATCGCATTTGCCCTGGTGGACGGACAGGGTAACCCAGTTAGTAACCTTGAATGGCCTCGACCGATCACATTTGTCAAGATGGATGGTGGAGTTGGCCCGTCATCGTTAAATGACTTTGATGAATTCATCAGCACGAACCTCTTCGAAAAGGCACCCGAAAGAAAGGGGCCAGGCCCAATGGCAGTAATGGAATTCCGCATCTGGGAGCGTGGCCACATCAACTTAGATGTTTTGAAAGAAAAGTTGGAATCGGCCATTCAACACGCTCTTTGGGACGTCGTTTTAGAATATCGACTCTTGCCGTTCCCTCTTTGTGCAATGACAGATCAAGACGGAATGGTGGTTCCGCAATCTATGGCAGAAGGCCTGCCGTGTTCCGAGCCGACTACTCCCGTCCGTCGTAAGTGGCAGTTGATCCAGCCCATCGGTAGTTAGCCCCCTTCACCTTACATATTATTTTTACTCTTACTAACAAAAACATTTTCTTTATTTTAAGTGTTAATATCCTTGTTTTGTTTTGCCCCTTCAAGTTCCCGAGGAGGACGTATTAGCTGTCGACCCTCGTTCACGCTCAGTGTCATTTAGTGGACTTCCACCTAATCGTCCCGGCATCGTATCCACCACATCCCATCCACTGACTGGTAATTCAACCACGGGTAATATTTAATCATATGCTCAAATGTTATTATTACAAATTTTAAACTCGATTGATTTCGACAGAGACCAAGTGGAGGATGAGACATACTTCGGGAACGTCCAACGCCAATCGTGAGCGACCTCTTTCGCCCGTTTCCAGCCTTCAGGTAAGACATGAATTTTGTGAGGGATCTATGTTGTCAGCGGTGAAACAACAGCAATTTGGAGATTTAAAAAAATATCGGGTGTTGTTTTGAAAACGGAAATGTTGGTTGTCAGGATGACCATCGATCAAATTCATCGCCAAACACTTTAGCCAAACAGGCCCGTTTGAGAGCTACATTCGCTCTCCTCCTATTAGGCTCGGTCTCGTCCAGCACCTCAACGGTAAAGAATATTACGAAATAACGGGCGCACTCGTACTTTTTATTGGCTTGGATGGGGGATACAACGGGTTTACCTATCCCCACCTACACCATCCCATTTATCTAGACAATTAGACATACAAAAAAAAACACACGCTTCATTGATATTTTCATGCTTATTTTGTATTTTGGTTTATTGGTTGAGTTTGTACTGCCGCTGCTTTTTTAAAAAATCATTCATAGTCAATCATTCATAATGATTCTCGACTTACGAGTACTTTACTCTTTTACAGTTCAGGAGTTCCGGTCCTACATCGCCGATCGAAAGATTCTGCGAACGAAGTATGTCGACGTCATCTGTCACATCTTCGTTGACTGCTGGCACTTTGCCGATAGAGCTGGACAAATTTGAATTGGGCGAACAAGGCCTCCTTCATCCCGTCTACTTCAAATTATTGGAGAGTTGGTTTAGTTTAGGATTGCAGAAGAACGTTGCTTCCGTCCAAGTTTTGAAGACCAATATCCTGGCCCCTTTGTCCGTGCCGACGCTCTTGAAGGCCGTCATTCAAATTTTTTCGTCTTCGATGACTCCAGAGCTGTCGATGAATATTTTTGCTTCACCCTCTCCCGGCGCTCCGTACGCACCTTGTCTGCCCATTCCCAAGTGTCCCAAACAGGGTAGTGTGGATCGTTCAACGCTGGACAAAACGTACATCCTGATTGGACGCAACATGGCGCAATGGAAAGAATCATTGAGTGGTGAGATTAACTTGCCTGACATCCAACAGGAGAACAATGGACAAGTGGCTCTTAAAGTTCAACAAAGCCATCAGCGCTTCGTCTCTTACATCCATTTTTCTCAAAGTAATCCTTGCCCGAAAGGAGTGAAACTAGTTCAGTCTCAAAGCGGAAATTTTGGTAGCGTTAGCGAAGTGGACAAGATGAATACGAGTGGAGAGCACGGCTCTTTGGTTTCACTTTTGATCCCGCGCCAGCGTCTTCTCTGGGCCACAGTCAACAGCGACCAGGAATGGGTCATGTGGATGTACAACTTTAACAAGGACAGTTATGAATCCTTGTTGAATCAGTGCACCAAACTAGTCCAGTGGCACAACGCCCGCTGGGCTTTGCTCTCCAGCATTGTTTCCCAGAAACTGGGACTCTTCCACAATCAGCAGTGCTCGGGCAGAGTTCACGCTCACCAAACTCTTCGCAACAATCCGTTCCTGATCTTGTCGGACATGGAAGCTTTGGCCAAGCTTCATGTTCCGCCCGTCTCACGCGATTACAACGCCAACCGGAAGCCTAATCAGTCCAGTTTACCTCACTTGGCTCATCTGGAAACTTTTAGGGATAGCAAACCTACCAGGTAATTTTGAATCATTAAATACTATCTCGTCAAATCATTTGAGTGTTCAAACTTTTCGTTTGTCCTACTCCTTAAGACTGCTGAGTAATACGCCTTACGGGAATCAAGGAGATCTCGTTACCCGACACGGTACGCAATGGATAGATAAGAGATATTCTGAAAGACGAGAAGAAATGCAACGGCTTCTGGTGCTTTGCCCGGCACGATCTTCGGGAAATAACATTTCTATTACTGGAGACGTTATCCAACTATTCAAACAAGTAGCGCGAATTATTCATTACTGTTTCACGCCGCTTCTTTTCCTGCCAAAATGGCGACTCCAGGTGGCCAGAACTCGGGATCCAAATATGTCCATGGCCACGCTTTCATCGACTGGTGAATTTTTAAAGTAAAAAACAACATTATTTTCCACATTTTGATTCATTTCTAACAAAAAAAAGTAACCATTTTCATTTGTATTAAATAGATATCGACCAAGACATGAATCTGGAAATTCCATCAACAGTGGTCGGAATAGTCCCAGCAATTCGCCTCCTCGACAACCCAGAAGACCTACCGATGACCACTGGCATCAGTCATTGTGTTCTGCCTATTTACAGGTCAGTAACAGTGTTTGTTAGTTTTTTGTGTGAATCTTACTCGTATAATTTATTTTTCTAAAATATTTTCTCTCGGATTATAGGAATATGTGCAATATTTACACACACTAGGATTCTTGCAGATGGAAATCAAACCTTTTGCTACCAAGCGAGGTCCTAAAAGCGCTCTGAAAACACAAAGACTCGCTGGAGAAGAGGTGGGTCGAGTCCGCCATGTTTCACATCCGTCCCGAATGAATGGCGGTCCTAGTCCAACGTCGCAGCCAACTTCTTCCGACAGCAATACGCTATACTTTCACAAATCTCATCAAGGTGAATATTGTTTTTATTATAGAGTCAATCGAGAACACAAAGTTTAGATTCAATTTGTTCATTCATTTATAAGGTGGAATCCTGGTGTGTGAAGTTGCGATTCAAGAACCTTTCTTCTACACCAAAGTGTACGCTTTAGAGATGTCCCGATTATTGCACGTCGGTATGGGCGGAGTCTTTCCTAACGTTGCGCACATCGCATCAGCCCAAGCGCATTACACTGATCGCTTTCTCAATGAATGCGATCACATCAAAGTATGTTTCATTGTGCAATCAACAATAGCGGCCTTCACAATTCTCATTTATCTCTTGTAACAGGTTCTGCTTCACTTGCACTCATTTACATACGACTTCCACCTTCGCACCCTTAACTCTTTCGTCTCTGGCCGTCATTACCTATTGAAACCCGGTTTCCATTTAGTCAGCTTCCTAGACGATTTCACCAAATATTACAACAAGGTACCTTTTCAATGCTATTCTTTTATAAAAATCACTTTTTCTGACGGTAGTTTTTCCAACAGGCTCCTAACTTTGCCAGAAACCAAGTCGTGAGCAACAGTCTGACTCTCAAAGATCCTGCCACTCCAGGTGAACAGCTGTTCAATTATTTATTGAGTCACGAACGTCGTTATGGATTCCACGTCTTGAGAATGGCTTCTTCGACAAACTCTGATAGCGATGAAGCCACCACGGAATATGTTTTAGCGAAACAGTGGCCCTTCAAAACCATACAACGGTAAACTAATTCATAATAAAATAATCCATGATGTAAATGTACAGTTTGCTGTTGAATGGTGTTCCTAAACCTGTCACCTTCTTTCGTAGGGAATATGGTGATCTCAAACATGCCGATGATTATGACGTGACGTTGTTGGTGTCCCACGAATCGGTCAACAAAGATCCAATGACGATTTTCATCAAATTCTACGTCATCATGACTTCGAAACGGGAATACTATCCAAGACTGTTGATGGAAAAGAAACCTGGCAAATTTCGTACCGTGTCTACGGCGACTCCCGTAAAAAAAAAAGTTAGATTTATCCTTGTCCCTTTAATTGCTAATATCGTTGTATTGATCTAAAGGTAAAGGCGGCGTCAGCACCTCCATTGGAAATAATCGATCGTGTCACTGAGGATTCCGCCTCGGCTGCTGATTCGACTCAAGTCGTCCAGCAGAAACCAGCCTCTGTTGATGAACCCAAGATTTCCAAGAGCAATATGGACTTACAGTTGGGAGATAAAGAGAGGAAAACGCCAAGTCCTGAGCTGTTGTCAATCAGTAATCCAGAGGTGAGCTTCGTTCAACGAAATGAGAATGCCATCGTCGATGCGCCTGTTCCGGAAGAAAATCGAACATCACCAGCAGGGGCAGCGGCCGTCGCTGCGGCGGCGGCTGCAGCAGCTGCTGCTGTGAAGCATACGGATATGAGGTCTCCAATGTTTATCCGACAGGAAGTGATCAACTATTTGGGTATTTCTATTTATTGACGAGAATTTTAAATTGAGTCGTATACTTATTTCATTATCCGTCGCCAGGCTATTACACCAAACACGAACAGGACATGCAATCGATGATGAGCGAACAGGCCAGGAAGGCGGAAGAACTTATACGTGCCATCGTTAATCAGGCCAAAGTACATTGCAGGAGAGACACGCTATGGCAGCGGTTACAACAAAATCCAGCTGCGCCGTCAAATAACCTCACCTACTTCGAGTTCCGCGAGTTGCTCACTTTGTCGCATGCGGAACCAATTAGTTCCGGCGAGCCGCAACTCGTCCCTTTGTTAAATCAACCGGTTAGTTGGTACCAAGGACTTGCAAAACTTTTACTTTCACGCTACCCGGAGAACCACCGCTATTATTCGTCGGCTGATGGGAAGATTCAGTACGTTATTGTCCTACACCCTAAGCTTCCGGGAACAGCCATGATGCTCTCTTGTGATGTTCTTGCCGATAAAGCGGTAAGTGTTGGTTTTCTTATAGGCCATGACGTTTTAAACGGATTGTGTTGCACAAGATCGATAATTTTTATTTCTTTCAAAACAGGAGCTAAATAGTCTGTGTCAAGAAATGCCAAGTACAGAAATAGATCCGTCGACTGCCATGGACAACGGGTTTAATTCTAGGCCCTTAGCTATGCAGGGATTCATCGAAGATTTTGTAAATTTATGCGCTTTTCATATGTGGAGAGGACTTTTGGGCTGATAGTGTTAATGGTTAATGTTGCTGATGGAATTTGTTTTCTTGGAGAGTGCCTTGTACAATTTACATCAAGTTAAATCCAATATCCAACATGTGGTGATGTAGGTAGTGTGTTCATTTCCAAGACAGAGCTTCAGCGTAGTAAATCCTAGTCTTATTAACAATGCAAAGCTTGCACTAACTTGTTAACAGCTTTTCTTTATGTTATAGAATTGTGGTGATTCATAGACAATTATATATGTGCAGTGTGTGTTGAGCATTTGAAATTGAGAATAAATATCACTTAAATTGGAAATAAGACAGTGTAACCATTTACATTCTAGAATATTTATTATTCTTTCCTCATACAATCTAAATTTTTTCTTGGGTTTTCTTCTAGTAAGATTATTTTTTAATCCCAGTAGAATACTTTGCCAGGGGTAACAGGTTTCTTTACTGCAACAGAAGATTCCCTATGGAAAGAAAAATGTTAAATAAATGAAAAAAAAAGATCAATTATTAGTTATACTTGGAATCTGTCTTGGATAGAAGCTGCAATGAACTCTTAGAGTTAGTAGCAACAATGGTAGGTGGCTGCATTTCACGACGGGCATCATGTGTGTAATAGTAACTTCCTATTCAGAAATTTGCACTCAATATCTATTGTATACAAAATAAAATAAAGATCTTACCACTCAGTTTTTGGTAGGGGCCATCGGGCAAATTCGGCGGAGGTTGGTCATGAGAAGCCATTTCATTAGCAGAACGTAGTTGAGATTGATGAGTGCGCTGAAATTCAAAAGAATTTTCACAATAGGACACGAACAAACCCATAATTTTTGAATCATACCCCTAGAAGAAATGCTCTAATAGAGTACAGCAGAGGTGAAACATCTCTAATTGGGACTTTAGACATTTTTTCCAGTTATTATTTTTCGATTTGCTCCCTCGTCTCTCGTCCTTGGAATTTTAGGTTTCGGACTTTCGCATAAGCGAAGTTTGAGACGTCTGCTTTTTTATTATCCTTTCGACGAAACGTTGCCAGTTTTTCTTCATCGAACTCCATTCGCATTTGAAGACAATGAAAAAATGTAAACACTTGGAAGACTAAAGAACTGAATATGTTGTTATGCTATAATTAAAATTACATAGAAATTTTGATTCAATTTGTTCAGAAAATAAAGCAAAGAAACTCAACAACAATATCTGGTTTCCATAACAACAATAGCTTTACTGTTTGCTACAAAGCTGTCTGCTGGTTGTTATGATTGTGTTGACTGTTGTCTGACTTGTCTTGTTGTCAGTTGTTAAGTGCTGTTGTGAAACTTGTGATGTAAACGTCGTTTTTACGCCCAGACTCTCAGAGTAAGAAGTGTTGTACAAGAAAATTAATTTTAGTTTGTTTTTCGTGTTTTAAATTCACATGTGCGAATTCTGTATCAAGTGGAACTTTTACACGAAAGTGAATCTAATTTCATAAATTGCTTTCAAGACAACTTCAGACTAGAATAAAAAATCAGTTACACGTTATGATTAATGTTTTAAAGCAAAGCTCATTTGTTAGATTTACGAAAAAATCCTATCCGCTTTATCAACAGTGTTTTGTATTTACTTCCGGTTTCTTAATGTGCTTCTAGTTAAGTAACCATTGAGCTTACGCAAAAAAAAACCTGATTTTCGTGATCCTTGTGTAAAATTTGGTATAGTTCATTTTTCTATCCAAAATACCCGAAAATCGTCGAAAATTGCAAAAATCGACGGACTATAGTTCAGAGAAATTTTTTTTGGGCCATGTCATCGATTTCATGTTAAATAAACCAATCCCTCCTGAAATTTGACGAGGATCACGAATCTGTGATTTGTTTTGATCACAGCTCAATAGTTGAGGAGCTATCGGTCTATTTCCGGTGTACTTCCGGTAAATTTGAGTTTTCTAATTGCCTAAAAGTAAAAAGTGAACTTTGTTCTCCACACAGTTTCTATCAATTTAAGCATAGTTTAAGTAAAGAAGAAGTTGGATTTTTTAATTTTTTAGTGTTTTTTAAAGAACTACTAGATTGGGAATCCTGTCTGCGGGATTAGTGTCTAAGGACTGACACTAGATGTCTCTGACTGTTGTTGTCCTCGTCTTGGGGAAATGGTGATTTTCTTGTGTTCCTATTTTCTCGATTTATTTGGTTTATTTTGGATAAATTTAGTGAAAAATTCGCAAGTAAGTTAACCTGGAGCATTACTACATATCTATAGTTAATAAAATACCTAAATTGTACTTGAAATAAAAGAAAATGTGAGTTCTATATCTGTAACCTACGGTTGTCATTTTCAGGTCTGACAGAACCCTATTAATTGGCTACTTAAAGAACTACTGACTCAATGGTTTCCTGTTTCAATTTCCCCCTTCTGCTGAAAAAATCCAACTTCATACCCCAGCTGTTGTAGAATTACACTAAAGTAAGCATGTCTTTCCGATTCTACAATTTGAGAGAAAATGTGGCAGAAATGTCTAATCAAATGCATTTATTATTTTTGTCATTTTAGCAGCATTCATCATTGGCATCATTAGATGTTCTCTTGAACTACAGTCATCACATGGGAGCAGGAAGCTTCATTATTCTTTGTTCAGAAAATGTGAGTTTTGTCTTCTCATAAATTGTATGTGTTCTAATCTCTGGTTCTAATAATACAATCTTTTCTTATGTCTCAGGGAAAAAAGCTACAGTCATCATCATCTCACTTCAATTGTCATCCCATCATCTCACTCATCGTCATCCCATCTTCTGGATCAGCCAAGATAACATTACTGGTTATTACCCTGTGTAAGTCTGCTTGTCAAATCTCTTAAACTAAATAGAACTGTTGTTAACACCTTTTCTTTATTTAGCCATTTTTGTAATAACCGGGAGGATGCAGCCTAAAAGAACATCGAAAGAACCCATCCCTTCTTCAAGTTGTCAACGTGGATCATCATCATCTGTTCATCTTGTATTATTGTGATATTTATGTTTTTGTTAGTTTACCCGTTGGCTGCCACGCCTTTGTTCCCCCATGTTAGCTTGTTCCGCCGAAAGGCGCGTGTTGTGTGCACCATAGGGACTTCCCCCTTGTCGACGTGGTGATGGGTTGTAGATGCGTGCACGCTATTCACTACTCCCATCACCGTGTCAGCCCGGACTTGTCAGCAATAGCAAGTCCCACTTTGGTCGTGGATCCTTCGGACACGGCGAGTAGAAAGTAGAAGAGCAACTTACGAGTTGCATGGCGTGGCAGCCAACGGGTCAACTATTTGTGTATGTATGTTATGTATATCTTATATATATTGTGTTATGCATGTAAAAAAAATAGTGGAGGAATTGTGGGTGGAGGTGGGATTAATAAAATCAATTCCTTATTATATATTTTTAATATTTATTTCTGTCTCTCAAACTTCAACTACTTAGTCCTAAATGTAGACAAGAAAACTAGTACATACAAATCAACTCTTCAACTTAAATCTTGAGTATTCTGAAGCTGAATCCTTTCACACCAATAGAATTCAACTTAACGTCACTAACAGTTTTTTCTCTACAGATTCATTTTTACATATTGAATAACGTAAGTTGGCTGCAAGCTTCATTCTTTTCTGTGCACCTCGCTTCAACGCTGCAAACTGCATCTTTCTCTCTTATTGACTCCTACTTGTCATCACCTCAACACCATCAGTTTCATCTTCCTTGTAGTCAGGGAACCTAAGACGAGCAAAATAAATGTTTGTCGGTTATTACAAAACACGATTTAAAGAGTGTGAGAGAATACAGAAAAGAGTCTGCAATTAATTGAAGCAGTGGAAATTTAAGGAATTTTACAGAAAATTCAATTGTACGACGTGGGCTTCAAGGTTTCAAACTTCTTGGTATTGGTGCCCCTCTCACTCTTTGAATCATTTTCCTTGCCATCAGGAAACCTAAAATGAGATAACAAAATTGAAGTTATTAAAAAATCACAGTACTAAAAAATTTGCCTTTTATCCACTGAAAAAAAAAGACCTATGTCTACATTACCGATACTTTACAGCAACTTTGGAATCAAAATGCACTTAGCAAAAACAAGGATGAAACAACTTTCTGTTACAAATTAAAATGTCCATTGAAAGATAAATAGATGGCATGATATTGATGGCCATGAGTTTATCTTTCTTAAGTGTTCAACACTCAACACTGATGACACATTTTCTCAAGCGATTAAAAGAAATTTTAAACTTAATACAAATATAAATATGCTGAGTACGTTAAATGATGATAATTAGAAAAACAACGTACTTATTAACGAAATTCAGGACCACATTCCATCCATTCAACGAGAAACTTGTCGAATATTTTGCTACAGTTACATTTTGAGGAGTTACATCGATGGAGGAGCAGACGACGAATTAGCCGAAGAGCACTACTGCACTACGCAGTTTCTCTACTAGGACTAGGTGTCTCTGCAGCAGAAGAATGATGACAAGTGGCAATTTTCAAAAATAAAAATTAAGCAAGTTTTAAATACATAATAGGCCGACAAACTAGTAATAAAGGGCAACCCCCGATTTTTAATTTTTTACTGTATCATTTTTAAAAATTGAATTTTTCCGTAGTGTAAGAACTAAATATATGACTTTAGAATAGCCGACAATCCCTTGAGCACCTGACTTCACATGAGCAAGCAACGTTGAATTTAAATAAAAATGCACTCACCCAATATCCAAGGCGATTGGTTCTATTATGCAACGAAACATAAGACTGGCGTCCGATATTCTCAACACGGATCCGTTCCATCGAATGGTCATCAACTCGCATCCATTTCTTCCAGAAGAAATTCATCTGATAGGCGATTTCACCTACTCTAATTCCTCCGTCGAGATTTTACAAAGGATTTAGCCTTAGACGAACAACTTAAAATATGTTTGTAACATTGAAATCCAGACTCTATTAACTTTTCACAATCATGAAACCATAAGTAATACAAAAAGTGTACAGTTTTACACACTAGATCTTCCAAACTATACCCAAATCAAGATAATACCAAGCATTTGATATGATTTAAGGTAAACACAAAATGAAAGGAATAGAAAAAAGGTTAGTAATACACAAACCTAATTAAAAAGCATTGATTTCGCAAACACCGGAGCCGAAACCAAATCTGTTGATGTAACCGCAACGGGCCATGTGATTTTTAGTGCCAGAATAAGGAGGTAAAGTATCAGCTCCTGTTCCAGTGCATGGAATTTGAACAACGTCGGCTTCCCATCCCGATGCTGTAAGTGAAATCAATTACGAAAATAAGTGAAATTAGCTTAAATTATGAACCAAAGTTCAAACGTAGACGGCAATGGGAATCCACCAACATACCGTAATTAGTGAGATAAGCTTTAGCATCGCCCATCCAGTGAGCATCTCCCCAGCTGAAAAATGTAGGTAACACGTAAACACACAGCATTGGACATTATACACAAACGTGAAAGTGGGCGCTGTATTTTATGATGATATTTTACTTGTTCAGTGGTTGTTATTCGGGTTTCGCAGGATTATATGTAGTCCAGGCCAAAGGAGTCCCGAAAGGGGTAATACCCATGTAAGCTCCTTGTCCTGCTTGGGCTCCAAACCAGTCAAGTTTACTGTCACCCACTCTCCAGGCAACGTATGATGCCCAGGGTGTACCAATACCTAAAGAGTTCGTCTTTTGAAAAAGTACATCCAGCCAGGTTATATTTTAAAATTTGTTTTTATAGTCCTTTTTTGTAGGACTTACTTCGATAGAAAGGGAGCACTGTGAGGTGTCAGCATCCACGTCGTTCAGGCAGATAGGGCGAATAAGTGTGGCGTCGATTCCACCTCGAATGAACATCCAGTTGCCGTCGTCTTGTACATGAATATAACCGTCCTATGTATAGATGACGGAGGTGTTGTGGTTGGTGCAGTTGTAATGGGTGTAGTTGTGGTTGGTGTAGTTGTAGTCGGTTTAGTGGTCGTTGTCACCTCGGCTGTAGAGATGTCGTGAGTGTCTAGCACAATGTCGTCGAAGGCGATAGCGTCTTCTATGTTTGACCCGCAATATCCATAAAATATCAACTAAACAGATAAGTTTCAACGACGTTTAGAAAAATGAATTTTAGCCGGGCAAAATACTGTAGGGCCTAATGTCTTACCGTCACATCAGTCGGTTTCGACACGGGGAGGGAAGCAGAGGCTTGACGCCAATCAAAATTCACTGCCGTAGAATAACTCGTCAATGTCAGAATTGTCGTTTCAACCAACAGCCATCACAAGCTGCAAAAAGAAATATCAGTTAATTTTATTAATAAGAATAATCGTATCACCTCCAAAACGTTGCCACTAGCGTATCTGGATCGAATCCAGAAGTTAAACGTCATTTTGTCACCGGGAAGGGCCGTGAATGTCACTGTGCGTTAAATGAGAAGGCCGGCAGACAGTTGGGCGTTGCGAATGACCTGGTAATAAAGTGAGGTTTCGGTTATCAGAATCATAAAAACCTGAATCTTTTATCTAAGTACCAACAAGCCAAATAACAGTAGCCTATTCCCAAACACTGATACTACCGCAAAGATATCGGTTGCTCGGCCCTGGGTGCAATGAGGACCATGGACATGTCGATCAATCTTTTTCAGGGTTCCATTCGTTTAATTACAATGGAAGAGTTTTTAGGGCTCAATCGACTAAATTCAAGTTAAAATACTAACAGGGCATAGGCGGTATGTTTCTGCACCTATATTATTTAAACAAATGAATCACGATTAACATTGAAACGAAAAAACTAAACTGCGTACATGCGCCCAAACCAGATAATTAAGATTAAAGACCCACAAGGTGTGTTTAAAGACGGGAAAGAATCGATTTCAAATTTAATAAAACACAATCAACTCCAAAACTGTAGTTATAGGTTAGAGGGACAATGCAAATCGGGGAAAGTGCGAAGAGGATATTCCAATCATGGGCAGACGATAATTGTAATTCTTTTAGCCAATGCCACACTCTCTCCAGGTCTATAGTAATGAAATTATAAATTTACGAATCTTTTCTCTTCGTATAGTTGTCCGAGATGTAATAAACAAATGAATTTGACTAGCCGGCAATTCTCTGCTAAGTTGAATCAATCAATATAAATGTCAATCCTCTCACCTATTATTGTGCAGGGATGCGCAGGGACACGGAAGAAAATTAATTCTCCCATGTAAAAGAAAATTGAACTTGTGTCGCCCAACCAATATAACCGTCCTTGAACAGACGGCGAGTGTGTTGTCGTGGAATATCAACGATGGTTAGACAAAAATAAGATTGAAAGAAAAAAAAAAAGCGAGAAAAAGAAAGAGGGGAAATTCCCGTAACATTTTCAAACTTTTAATATTGGCTATTTTTTAAAAATAGATCATTTTCTCATTTACTAAATCCGTAGTTCCCCGAAAGTCGAAAAATCATTCTTACTACGTATATGGTCTTTGGGATATATATAATCAACTCTCTTTAAGATTGTCCAATTTTAAAACAAAACCGTTACAGGGCTAACCTGTACGTACCTACCCAATTTATCCATTACCAATTAACGTAGATTGAAGAGGTTTTTCGATTATGTCAATTTTTTACGTTACCTTGACTGCATTTTATATATTACAACTTACTTTCGCTAAAAACATATCTTTGGCTTATTGCCGTAGAATCCCTCAGGCTTCGCCTGTCCACCACCCCATAAAACAGGGGAAATGGAAGAAATTTTTGAAAATAAGATGGCTAATATCTTAATAACTATTTATTGGATTACATTGCCTTTTTCACAATGTGTTCTAATTGCCGTCTACTACTAGGGTGTGAAATTTCAATATCACCGAGTAAATAGCTTAGCCAGGGCTATTTTTTAAAGTTTCAGTTTTCCCCCATAAGGCCCATGTTAAACACGCAAAACATTTTTCCGCCGCTGAACTTAAGTGACTTGTTAATTTCTTTTGCGGTTTGTCCATTTCTTATTATTTCCTTACCAAATTTTGATAGTTTGAAGATAAATGAATTCTTCACACAGCTCACTTTTTGAAATCTTAATTATTCCAATAAATATTACTTTTTTTGTCAATTAAAAAAGACTCAAAAATTAAATTGCATTTTAATCTTAGTAAATTTATTCATTTTTCGGTAGGGTTTTAAGGGAACATACAAATAAACAGTATAAACTCAGCTCATGAAAAAAAAATAATGTTGCAATTTGTTAGAGGTGACCCTACTTTTTAACCTAACTCTCTTCCACTAAAAAGCCATAATGGCACCCCAGACGCTTGAGAGGAGTTGACACTATCCAGACCGTGTTATATAATACAATTCCACAATTAAGTAACTGATGACCATCAGCCTCGATCAGCCTGCAGCCGACGTTTCCGTTTGAAAAGAAAAAGCAGTGATGCAAATTTAAATATTTTCGTCTTATAACAATTATCTAGCTAGGAATTATTCAATTTGCCACCAAATTTTACCATTAAATTAATTGAAATTACAGAGAAATTCAAAATCTCATATTTTTTATTCCAACACTGGACGTAAGAGACCGCAGCGGTCTCGTGCAATGGGGACATGTCGATCAATCTTAGGTGTTTTAAAGTGCTAGAGACGATTGCCGATTAGGGGTCGATTGCATTACGTAGCGGGAATTTGAAAAGTCGAAGAAAAATATTGAATGACAGTGTCGCAAAAACAAACAAACAATGGAATAGATATCGGGGCAATACTAAAAAGGACAAGTCCCATAATTTACTTTAACTTTTTACCCTCACCAGACGATAAGGGTGTCGTCGGTTTAAGAGTGGTCAAAGAACTTTGTAGTAGTTGGTGTACTAGTATTTGGTGTAGAAACTATGTTGTAGCAGTAGTTGAGGTTTAGCAGTTGGTGTAGTAATAGTGGTGTAGTAGTTGGAGTAGTAATAATGGTGTAGTAGTTGGAGTAGTAATAGTGGTGTAGTAGTTGGAGTAGTAATAGTGGTGTAGTAGTTGGAGTAGTAATAGTGGTGTAGTAGTTGGAGTAGTAATAGTGGTGTAGTAGTTGAGGAAGAAAAAGTGGTGGAGTAATGGTGGAGTAATGGCGGAGTAATGGCGGAGTAGTAGTTGGAGTAGCAATAGTGGAGTAGTAGCGGTTGCAAACGGTAAGGGAACAAGGGAAGTTCCAGCAAATGGTTTTCGATTCGTTATTCGCTAGTCATAAAAATGAAACATTTTAATTACCAAAGAAGAAATCTATTAGACTAATGGCACAACAATTTTAAAAAAAAACAGAAGCGGGAAAAAGAAAGAGGGGAAATTCCCGTAGCATTTTCAATATATTCAAAATTAGGTCGTTTTCTCATTTACTAAATCCGTAGTTACTCTAGGTCGAACCACCAACTTTCTTTAACATTGTCTAATTTTAAAACAAACCAGTTACAGGGCAAGCTAACCTGCTAACCTGTACCAGTGTACTTATCCAATATCTACCTCCATTACCAATTAACGTAGATTGGATTCGATAAATGTTCATTTTTCCTGTTACCTTGACTGAATTTGTTTTACATAACAACTTACTTTCACAGTTAACATATCTTTGGCTTATTGACATATTTCGATGTCATCATCGTTTGTTACACTACCAAATTTCGTATAAAAACGAGAGCAAATCAAAGAGCAATCATCAGTTTACCAACCGTTTACGGCAAGTCTACTACTATCCCACAATGAAGGTAAAATAACAACAAAAGCTATACGTATCATGCCTTGAATTTCAGTTTAAATACGTAATTTTATCTTTAGTTCATCGTCCTTATTGCCCTTTTCGCTGTCGCTGCTGCCGATTCTTACAGGCCAGCTGAATACGCTCCCAGATACGAAACTCCTAAATATCAGACCACAAGATATGACGAAGCTAAATACGAGGTGAGTCGAATTTCATTAAATTATACGTAACAATATCTAAAAATGAAGTCTCTCCGTATGTTCTAGACTGCTGAACCCTACGACTTCACCTGGGCTGTCAAACATGACGCAACCTACAACGACTTTGATCACTCTGAAAATAGCGATGGTAAAGTGACCAACGGCGTTTACCGTGTACAACTCCCCGATGGCCGAACCCAAATTGTCACCTACAGAGCCGACAATTACGGTTACAACGCTGACGTCAAGTACACTGGTGAAGCCAAATATCCCGAGTACGTCCAATCCAACTACAAAGCTGCCACCTACTCATCTGCTTCTTCTTATAAGCCTTCGACTCCAACTTACAGCAAACCAACTTACAGCAAACCAACTTACTCCGCTCCCGTGTACACTGCCCCTGCCTACAAGGCTCCAGTTTACGTCGCAACTCCGGTCTACAAAACTCCCATGGTCCAGCCAGAATATTAAATCGAAAAAATTATTTAAACACCGCAATTGTCTATGTCTTAATTAATTATTTAATAAAAAAGATTCGATTACAATAAGAACTCTAATGAATATGTTCACTCCAAATCTATGCATCTGAGCTAGCTTTCAGTTCAGAAAATTTCTCAGATAAACTACAACCCGAGCAATAACAACAGCAAGTAGGACAAATATAGAACAAAAACTTGGGATCTCCTGAACGCATCTGTAGACGACGTTACAACTGGAAAACAGTAGAACTCAATTACCTTAAACTCCATTAACCTTTATCATAATGAAAAAAAAAAAAAATATTTAGAGAAAAGAAACAAGATCAATGAACAAAAAAGTTCATTTAATTTTTCTCCTTTCGAATAACACGACTACCTCCATATCGAAATATTAGCTAATAAAACAGGGTTCGAGTTTGATCGAGAAAATGCTGAATTATTGAGCAAGTTTTACAATTTGAAACAAAATGCCTGAAAGGTACTTATTCTAATAATATAATGGGACTGGTTGAAAATAATGATAAGTAATTGATCCTCACTTGGTTGTGATGACTCAGCTACATGCAAAACCTGAAATCGAAAGAAAATGACATTATTAATGACAAATACTACTCTCATACATGATCCAAATCAGAATTCTTACAAGATAGCTCATAGTTTCACAAGACTCTGTTCATTAGTAGGCTATAATTAATGATTTTAAAAACCGAAACAAGGCAATGTTTTCCAGAAGGGACAAAAGCTGCCATGAACTGAAACATTTTGATTCCTCAACTTTTACTGGCAAACTTTATGTTTCACGAAAGAATCAAAGCTAACGGAAGCTAATATTTGTGGCCATTTATCGTATCTGATGATGAGACTTTGAGCACGTTGAGTATTTCCCGCCATTTCCAACCATGCTTCATTTTTCGTCTATTACAAAGCAAATTTAGAGAGTAGACGAGGAAATGCCAACATTTTATTATTGAAAATGTGTTTAAAAGGCAAAAATAAAAGGACAACTTGAATTCAAGATTGTAGAAATTTGTGAAAATTTTACCTGTCGGAACACACCGTAATTTGTAACACTGACAAGTTTCCCAACCATGATGGAAGACTAATAATTAATAAATGAGTAATGACTAATGAGCAGACGATGCCATTTAAACAAAGTAGTTATCACGTCACTCGAAAGATGGCTTTGGTGGCGTGGGAAAAGTAAATATTATGTAATTCATTCATCTTACAACACTCCCGTTTACACGCGTTTACACTTAACACTGCCCGAGCAGTGTATTATATATACCCGAGCCGAGTATAGTGTGTGACGTGCCCGAGTATATTATATGAATAATATGTTCACTCTGAAATCTGAATCTTTTCAATTCAGCTAGCTTTCGGAAAATAAACTCAATTATACTTGTGAAGTTGTAATATTAAATTAAGTAGAGAAAATAATTTTGCAGTGCAAAGACTACGACTCCTTCATTTAATTTATTCATAACAAATTATTTAGAAGAAATTTCTAAGCTTAAAATTCTTGGAAGAAGAAAATTCAATGTCTTTAGCGCTCGTTAGTAAAAGAAATATTTTTTTTAACTGGAAAAGTTGTATGAATTCACAATGAAAATATCTCGGAAAAAACAATGACGGTCTGAGGACCAAGAAGAAATAAAGACAAAAAAAAGTAATTGAAAACGAAAATAAGAAACATCGACAAAATGAACGGCAAAATCTGTCGCACCATGAACAATCTAAAAGTGATAAAAATAAATAAGACATCAAACATTATGGATTATAAGGCTATATTACAGTAGGCGTTTCGAAAATGATACCTTTTTAGGTTGCTTCTGGCCAATGGAAGAGTATTAAAATCTTCTTTAAAAACAATCTGCCTAATACCTAGTATGTAATTTTCAAAGTAATTTTGCCAATTGATTTTGCGGACATCAAAGTAAAACATTTCCTGGTCTTCAGTGGTCATCTCTTCCATCAAGTGAATTGGATTATTACTTATAAATCGCCACTGATGTGTCGTGAAGAATTCGAGAGGAGCAAAAGCTTTATTTATTTTCTCATAGAGCCCGACCTGCACGAAAGAAATCAAAACAATCGCTAAATGTATTTTTTGTTTTCTAGGTGGGTGTAAAAGATATCCCAATATAATCATAACTATATAGCATTCAAAATAAAATGGATTCCATGGAACATACCCATTTGGTTCGTTTACCCGTCGACAGCATAAGCAAGTCCATCAGGTAGGACGGTAGGTGATGAAACAAAGTCTGGTTGATTTTACATAAGAAATCGTTATTCATGTACCAAACGCTAGGATACCACAGCGTTTCCTTCGAAGGGAATTTCTTCCAAGATTCCAAAGTCCAATGTTTTAGTTTACCCCAGGTGAGTGGATTTCGATGGCCAGTTGTGCAGGTGTAGACGGGAACGCCAGTTGGCCTGATCATGATCGATATTTGAGGTCTCGCTCGTGATTGAATCAAAATTGAACATCAAAAGATTGTTACCTATGAGTCGCTAAATACCAAGCCACAGCAATCATCAAATTGATTGGATAATCAACTGGAATTATGTCGCTGACAAATTTTGCGTTTATTTTCATGACACGGTAGATCCCTTTTCCGACAACAGCGATCGTTCCTTAATGAAATTAAACAGAGGAAACTGTTAATTATTGCTAAATCAGGTAAAACAGCAAACGAAACAGAATTTTACCAGTTGCACCGTTCATATTGTCAACCCAACCAGGACAAGGTTCACTGACAGCCGCAGTAACGATCGATGGCCTGACAATTGCCAACGGAACAGCTCCGCATGTGGTTTCCAGCAGTTGTTCGGCCAAGGTTTTAGTATAAACATATGTGTTGGGACACTCACCTAGAAGGCTATTTAATTTGAATATTTATTTTAATTTTCTTTAGATGTGGTATTATTTCTTTAGTAGTTACTCTGGCGTCATATTTTTAAGAGTGTCGTCATCGAGTCCATCGAGATATTCAATCAATTTAACCGGATTGACTTCTGGATTGTAGTAAACCTCTTCTTTAATTTCTTCCCGGTCGAGATTGCTAAAGGCAGTTGACACATGTACTAATGCCTAAGTATAAGTAAGAATATTATATTATAATAAATCCCTTATAGTCTTTGAATTGGCTCAGGGCTATAGATGAACCTCAAGACGCTTCATTTGACGGCAAATTTCGAGTAATCGCATCGGTCCCTTGACGTTCATTTCGAGTGCTGTTTTAAGTTCTTCGTTGAATCTGATTGTGGCCGCAGAATGGAAGACAATCGAAACATTTTCAATCAACAGCTGCAAATTGGATGACGACAATCCCAGTTCCGGTAATGTCACGTCGCCTTTCACGGCCGTGATTTTCTCCATCACGTTCGGCTGCTGTTCTTTCACTTTATTGAATATCTGAAAAATGAAATAATTAAGAATATCTCAGCATTTATGTTATTGCGCTTATTAGTTAAAATTAGTACGATGGAAAACAGATTCGAGTCCTACTTGATTTTGAATGAATCCCTGAAGGCGACAATCGACACTTTGGCCCTTTGACGGTCTCATCAGAAGGTAAAGACGCTCCACGCCAGGACAAGATCTCAAAATCTTCTCCACCAGAACCTTACCCATAAATCCCGTCGCTCCCGTGATCAAAATAGAGCGCCCCACGTAAAATTCGACTATGTTCAATTGGTTTTGTTTTAATTGTGCCATGGTAATGTTGGCATACTATAATAAAGGAAAACGCGAGATGTAATAATAAAAATCAAACAATTACAGAACGTGAACGTTCAAGCCAAAGTACCCAGTAAACTTGCTGTAAACTGATTATTTTAAAAAATATTCACCACACGTTTTATCTAGTCCGTCAGGCTTGAAGCCGGATTCACGAATAACGAAATGAGCAACAAAATATTTGTTATCTAGAAACTGGTTACGAAAACTGGTTCTTAAGGTTGGGTAAATCCAAAATTCATATATGTTATACGTCTAACCTTGATCTTGACTTGAATTTTCTGTCAGATGTGAAATATCGCTTACGTATAAGGTTAAAGAAAGAATTAACTGAGAGTTCTTTTGGTGGCGGAATAACCTAAACTAATAAAATATCTCTTATCTGCTTTTATATCATTCTTATTATTACCTGATATAGTAAGTAAAGCCTATTTATGAATCATGGTTTATTGTTGCTTTTTACACATTTCAAAAACTTGTGGGTTGGTTTTATTGCGTTTGTCCTTGCAGTACTATATCATGCCATTTGAATTTATTTGGTTACATAAGATAAAAGTCTTCCTTCTGTAAAACCTTGAAATATCACGGCATTTATTTAACAGACATTTATATTTTATTTAATTTAGTATATTTGTATAGGTATGCACTAGAATATCTACTAGCAATAGATCATCATCCCCAGGACGGAATAAAAAGAGTCACGCAACACCATCACATTAAAGTATATTTCAGTTATTACATCAAATCTTTTTGTAGACAGGGAAAAACGTAATATTACATGGCACCTTTTAACCTGTGTATTTGCGAATGCGTCCAATGACGACACTTAAACCAAAAAGTGTGAAAATCCATCCGAAGCTGATCAAGATGCCCCCAAACACCTCAGGTCGTTCAATACCCCAGCCTCTGCCCATGATGTTTCTCAACGATTCGATGGCAAGTGTTTGCGGCATAAGGTAACAAAAGTAACGAAGGACAACGTTCATTCCCTCCATGGGCCATAAAATGCCACTGATAAACAAATTAATATAAATGCTGCCCAGAGAGAGATGGATAGCGCTGGCCAACTCGTCACACAATGACGTAATCACAACACCTGAAATAAAAAATGCGTCTCAATCATTTAAAAAATGAGATCATGCATTTTTAAAACTAAACTCATTACCAAAAGACATGCCGCACAACCCTTGAAGGAGAGTGACGAGGACGGCCAGGGGCAAACTGCCGTGAAAAGGAATTTTGAATACAAGAAGCGCGAATAAGTAGACGAACAGCGTCTGACCAATCAGCACAACAAGTTGATTGACAAGATGGGCAATCATAAATTCAGTCATCTGAACACCTGTGAAATAATCAATAAAACCAGTCATTAAATTCTATATCCGAGGAAATTCAAAGATGTAGGCTATACACAAGGCTATACATACCGGCGACTATGCTACGATCAAAGAGACCCGACTTTCGTTCGCTAAGAAAAGAGGCAGCAGTCAGGGCAACGGCAATCAAATAAATAGTCCTAAAAAGAAATTGATAAAAAACAAACATGAAATGTGAATAAGGTTTATGAAATGAATGAATTTATTAACAAGAATTACGTCAGAATTACTCCAGGCGTTATAAAGTCCACGAAAGATGGTTCACTTTCACCGTAAAATGGATTTAAAAACTGAATTTGGTACATAGTTAATAAACTCTACTTTCCTTATCACCTTTCCGTTAAATGCAATTTGATTCAAACTAACTTACTGTGACTGGAATGTCTAAAGCTGTGGGCTCGTACGAGCACGCTGCCAAAACGTCTTTGCTGAAGTCTTCAAACGCATCAATGAGACTCTGTTTAAGGCTCAATGAAATTTGCTTGTCTGTCATCAATGAAACACATCAAATGTCAAATAACATGAAAAGGAACAACACAATTTCATAATACTCACTGGAAGAATCGAGAGTAATAGCGACGCGACTGGCGAGGATCGTTTCTTTGTCCGCAAATTTCCCATCCGCCCGTCGCACCACCAACTCGTCCGTGAAATTCTGATCAAAATGAACAACGCCCCATACCTTCCCTCGTTTTAACCGCATCCAGAGCATCTGATACACTTTGAAATGGCACCTGCAAATAGAATGGCATCGAGTTAGGACAATTTTCTGATGTGTAATAATTAAAGTAAAAATTATTCGACCTGGATGACCGTCGTGTTGTCGATGAAACGGAGATAACGACAGCTGAACATGGAATAAGTGCAGGTCGTCGTGTAGTTGCAAATGCGACCCTGACTCGGATCCAATTCGTCGTTAACGATAGCCAACTTGAGGAAAGAAGGATCTCCTCCCAAAGAAAGACAAGAGAGAATAACTTGAATCGCTGGAATCAGGAAGATGAAGAACAACATTCTATAAAGGAAAGTAAAATTTCTTAGTTGAAACAGCGCAATATTCGATAAGATAATGCTCAAAAATGTTACCCAAAATTTCGAAACATTTGCAAAGCATTCTTTTGAATGAGTGCATTCAGTCGATGAGTAGACGGTAAAACGGGTATGGTGAAGATGCGACGTTTTCTGTTGTCCTTATCGATAACAATAGAAGAATTGCGGTTTCCATTAGGGAGATCAATCAGCGACAATGGAGACTCGTGGGTTTTGCCATGTTGATGTGGAGAATTTCCATCCATTTCAGAAATGTCCAATTCACTTTTGCTGGGATAAAAGGCCGTGTTGTCAATTCCTCCTGAGACCTGCTGCTGTGATTGGACGATAATATTATTTTTCTCTTCATCGTTACCGCAGTCTGTCATGCAAAGTTTCAAGAAAACATCCTCCAATGATGAAAGGTTGTACTCTCGTAAGAGATTTTCGGGAGAATCTTCGGCCAACAATCGACCGGATCGCATCAACCCAATCTGCACAAATAATTAATCTGATTTTAAATTCTGCTGTCTTTAATCAAACTTAATATTGTCCTACCGTATTCGCCTGTCTGGCTTCTTCTATGTAGTGAGTGGTGACGATGACTGTTCGCCCATGGTCGACACTTTGGCGGACGAGATGATTCCAAATGCTTTGATGGGAAATTAATTCACAATTTTGTGTCACATACAGCGGGAAAATGAAATAAATTACCTGTGTCTGAGCAAAGGATCGACGCCCACCGTCGGTTCGTCCAAAATGAGCAGCTCCGGTTCGTGAAAAAGGGCGACGGCGAACGAGACGCGTCTTTGCTGTCCGCCACTCAGCGTTTTCACGTGACGATGACTCGGAGGAAGATCCAACAATTTCGACAGAAATTCCAATTGCGAATCGACAAAATCCGTTTGCAAATTGTAGATGCGACCGAAATAGTGAAGCGTTTCCTTGATGCTAAAATAATCGAATAAAGCCAATTCTTGTGGCATGTAGCCGACACGGGGACCGGGAATTCCGCTCTCCGGAGATCCTGGCTCATGTCCCAGGACGAAAATGTCTCCGCTATTCAAACGGCGACGTCCTACGAGGCAACTCAACAGAGTCGTCTTACCACAGCCACTGGCTCCAAGTAAACCGTATCTTTTGAATTAAATATTTAAAAAAATTATAGTTATGAAAAGACGTCTTTTTTAAGTTATTCAAGAACGTAATTCGTTATTTTTCACAGTAACAAAATTTATTGTAATAATTCTAAAAAAATTTGAAATAGAAATCTTTCTCTTACATCGTTCCTTTCTTGACGCTCATGTCGAATTTTCGGAGTATCACAGATTGGTTCTTTCCAACACCATAAGATTTAGTCGCATTGCGAACGAGAACACCTTGAGCATATTCACTTGTTTTGCAGGTGGTTTCATTTGTGAGATCATGTGAGGAAACGATTTCCGCATCCTGCCATCATTTCAAATATCTAGTTTCCTTGAAATACTGTATATGTGACGGAAAATATAGTTAACGCTTACCGGATTGATTTTTAAGTGAGATTCAAAAGAAATAATTTCGACTTTTTCTGAATTTAGGCATATAGTACACAATATTAGCCACTTACCTGGTAGTCACACCAACTTGAAATAAACGCGGACGTACTATAAAGTAAAACAGAATTTCTCGGCTTCAGTATGTATAATCGATTCCTGAATGACTGTCTCTTATAAAACTTTTGTAAAAGTCTTTCTATCCCGTTCTTTTAGACTGACAGCAGGGAGCAAAGTAGCAAACAGTTCGAAACAGTTTCGAAACAGGGGCATGCGGGAATAGACGTACTGCAGCTAAAAAACTCGGACCAAACAGAAACTAACCAAACAGGTTTTGTTTCCTCCTTGAGTTGAACTTGACCAACAATAAGAAGCAACAGGATCCTCCATCTGACTTTGGTTATATAACAATGTACAGGTTTACAATCACAGATTGTATGTGGAAAGCCAAATTTTTATTAGGACGGTATTCGAGAATTTCGTTCGTTGACATATTCAATTTTGAGACAAATGAGAAATGTTTCGACGTTTACAACATTTTTTATCTGTATAGAAAATGTAGAAGGTTGTTTACAAAGTTCGCATACACGCGGCGCAAGAGTAACGGTAAACATTCAAACTAGTAAATACTAAATAGCCTGAGAAATAAAAGTGATTGAGCAACGTAGCCAGTTGGAAAATTGCCACACAAAAAAGATGGCGATATAATCAAAACAAAAAAAGGATGAAAACGAAGTATAGCTCTTCAATGGACGAAAGTATTTTTTTTAACATTATGCCTCTTATCCAATTTTCAGGATGTGCGATTGATCAAAGAAGAATGATGACCAATTCTAAATAACAAATGAAAGTTACTACAACAAATTCAACCTTCGTCTATAAGATTTCATTAAAATAGCAAAGTATTTTTTTGTATAAATCACGCCCAGTTCAGTCTATACAGAGAGTGCCGCAATAGCTGAGGCATTGCGTTGCTCCCCATAAGCATAGTTGGATTGTTAAAGGCAATTGAAGGTTAAATAACATCCGAGCCAATGCACAAAACATGCGCATATCTTAAACCACTTTTGATGTTCCTTACTTCTCATCAATCTTATCTTCTCTCTCAGCGCACAGGCGGATACTTGGGCGGATACAGGTAGTGGTATTCATACTAAGTTTCGTTCATGGTTTTTTTGTGAATGCAACAATGTATGGAATGGTCGACTGTATAGTGTAGTTATATAACCAAGGCTACTTATATAACCACGAAGAAAAATCATTTTTTTGCGGTCAAGATTTCATTTATTCATTTTTCCATGAGTCGAAACATTTAATATGAGTTATAATCTATCCCGCGCAAAACAACTTTCAATTTGTCAAACTGTGATGGATCATGTTTCCCAAGCGTCTTTTTAAAAAAAGCCCCCAAAACTCCCGATAGTTAAATCAGAAAAATGTATCCCAATTTATTGATTTGTAACATTTAACTCGAATTTCTGCGCGTGTGTAACAGAATTAAGCATAAACTTAACAATGAAAAGATCCAGGCGAAACTGATAAAAATTCCCGCATAAACGTCGGTTTGTTCAATACCCCATCCTCGGGTGAAAACACACCTCAAAGATTCAACAGCGTACGTCATGGGTGAACAATAGGCAACATAACGAAGGTAAAACGACATGCCTTCTATGGGCCAAGCAAATCCACTGATCACTGACAACGGAAGAAAACTTCCTTGTGAAAGTATAAGGGCTCCAATCTCATCATCGCATACAGTGGCAATCAGCAAACCTGGGAATCAATAAATTAAACATAAAATCACATGGAAGATAAAAATTTATTTGAATGGGTTACCGAAGCTCATTCCAACAAAACTTTGTAGTGAAGTAATAAAAACAGCTAGGGACAAATTCCCATGGCACGGAATGTTAAAGATCAATAAAACAACCAAGAAAACCAGCGCAGTTTGGCCAATCATTGCGGTAAATTGATTAACCAAGTGACTCAGCAAAATCTCAGTCATTTTCACTCCTGTAAAAAAGATCCGTTGAATTTTGGAGATTTAAATCCACACACCACAGTGTAGTTAATATAAATCCTGTGTTACCTGCCACCAAGTTGCGGTCAAGAAGACCTTGTTGTTTTTCAGTTATGAAAACGCCAGCAGTTAAGGAGACTCCCATAAAGTACACAAGTCTTTGAATGAAAAATATAAAATATTAGACAGAAACTGTCACGGAAAAAAGTCTAGAAAATGAACATACATGATAATTATACCGGGAGCCATGTATTCAGCGAACGGAGAATCATCTTGGCCGTAAACAGGATTAAGAAACTAAAGAAAATGTTAAATTAATTACATTTTTCGCGCATAGTGTAATTAGTTGACTAACCTCCAAAGGAATAAAACCGGCCTCTGGCTCGTGTCCGCATGATTTCATAAAATCTTTAAAAAAGTCTTCAAATGATTCCAAAATCCACTTTTTAATGGACGAATGAATGATTTGGTCTGAATAAATATAAATATAAATTATTATAAATTAAATAAAATCAATTCTGTGTCATCTCACTTGTGGAATCCATGTTGATACTGATTTTACTACGGATAATGTTTTCTACAGTTGCCGAGTCACCGGCATCCTGTCGAATCTCAAACTCCTCGGAAAAGTTATGTCCAAAATGGATCACACCCCAAACTTGGCCTTTCTTTCCAGCTTCCAGGGCTTCAGAGACATTGGCGTATGGGACCTGCAGTCAAGGATAATTTAATGCATGCAGCCATTTATCTAATTTACAATTATACAGGATAACAAATGTAAACTAACCTGAACGATGTTGTTTGTGATGTACCGAAGATAACGACAACTGAGCAAGGAATAAGTGCAGTCAGTTGTATAGTTGTTGCAGCTCCGATCCTGATTTGGATCAAGTTCGTCATTCACAACGCCGATCTTAAGGCCAGTCGGGTCTTGTCCGAGTGTGGCATTAAAAACAGTTGCTTGGAAAGGAGGCAACAAGTAGATGAACAGCATTATCCTGTATCCCCGGAAATAACAAATTATCAATACAAACTTGTTGTAAACGTGGATAAAAAAATTAAACGTAAAAAATATAGAAAAATGATGTGCACCCAATATTTCGGAAAGTCTGGAAATAGTTTTTTTCGGACGAGTGCGACGAAGCGATGCGGGGACGGTAGGGACTTCCTAAATGAGCGTTTTTTACGGTTCCCCGATGTCGTACTGCTGGTGCTGGAGCTGCCAGTAAACTTGAGTTCGCTGCTCGTTTCACTACCATCAGACTTGTCAGTTGTGACAGAAACGGCAGAGCTAAGCGTTGACTGTTGCATCAAACGAACGATGCAGCAAAATTATTACTGATTGATTCCGAAGAGAACCAAAAAAATTTCAATTTTATACTTCGCTACAATCAGTTGCCCTAGAGAATACAGCAGATAATGAAGCGTCTTTTGCAACCATCGGAATAAATTTGTTATCGTTGTTTTTTCATGCAAAGCTCCAGGAATACATTCTCCAGTGAAGATAAGTTTGTATCCCTTAACAGATTTTCAGGTGAGTCTTCCGCGAGTAATCGGCCCGAGCGCATCATTCCAATCTGAAATATAGGGTGAAATTTATTTGGCTGAATTTTTAATTGTCCTTGGTATTAACCTTACCGTGTTTGCCTGTCTGGCTTCTTCTATGTAGTGAGTGGTGACGATAACTGTTCGCCCATGGTCGACACTTTGGCGGACGAGATGATTCCAAATGCTTTGTTTGGAAATCAATCAACAATTTTGTGTCACCTACAGCGGGAAAATGAAATAAATTACCTGTGTCTGAGCAAAGGATCGACGCCCACCGTCGGTTCGTCCAAAATGAGCAGTTCCGGTTCGTGAAAAAGGGCGACGGCGAACGAGACGCGTCTTTGCTGTCCGCCACTCAGCGTTTTCACGTGACGATGACTCGGAGGAAGATCCAACAATTTCGACAGAAATTCCAATTGCGAATCGACAAAATCCGTTTGCAAATTGTAGATGCGACCGAAATAGTGAAGCGTTTCCTTGATGCTAAAATAATCGAATAAAGCCAATTCTTGTGGCATGTAGCCGACACGGGGACCGGGAATTCCGCTCTCCGGAGATCCTGGCTCATGTCCCAGGACGAAAATGTCTCCGCTATTCAAACGGCGACGTCCTACGAGGCAACTCAACAGGGTCGTCTTACCACAGCCACTGGCTCCAAGTAAACCGTATCTATTGAATTAAATGTAAAAAAAATTATAGTTATGAAAAGACGCATTTTCAAGTTCAAGAACGTAATTCTTTATTTTTCAAACCAACTAATAATGTTACATATATCCGAGTAAAAATTTTTAAATGAAAAATCTTCCCTTACATTGTTCCTTTTTTCACGTTCATGTCGAAGCCTTGGAGTATTGCATTTTGGTTTTTTCCAACGCCATAGGTTTTAATCGCATTACGTACTAGGACTCCCTGATCACAAGATTCACTTTTACTTTTGTTTGTTTGATTTCTGAGCTGATGCGATGAAACAAATATCACCGAACCTTCGACATCTTTCGTCATTTTCTGAGTGATAAGTCGATTGCGTTTTTCGTACAAATTGAAACAAAAATTGAACTCGGAGTCAATTGAAAATATTTACCAATGAAAGAAACAATCCGTAGTACCACAGACTCACTATGACAAAAACTAAATTAAAAAATTAGGAAATTTTTCGCAAAGGACTTGTTCTAGTGTGCCAAAGTTTTGTTATGAGCAAGTGATTAGAGTTTCAAGTTTTCAACATCCATAGCCTTGAGATGGAAACCAGTTTTGAATGAGGAAATCTGCAACATTCGTTGCTAACGTATCTCCTTCCTTCCCTTCACAAAGTCCAACCCCCTTGATCGTGCCTGCAGCCAAATATTCTTTTTAAATATATGGGATGTGTTAGTTTCGTTCGAGGTTCAGCAACTGTAAACCAACAAGACATGGAGAGAATTCTTTTTAAAAATGGGTTCTAGCTTTTTATGTCTGGTAGAAAAAATGTCAATGAAAGTCCCGTTATTGTTCGTTTTGCGAAAAAACAGTTTCGAAGAGAGAAAACAAAAAAAAAATACTACTAAATTATTAGCAAAACAGGAAGAGGTTACTCGTTATAGGAACCTCACAAAAGCGGACTTTAACACATGCCTATATACGTTATATGCATATCATTAAGTAGCCCAATCTAGCCATAGAAAATGAATCAACAACGAAAATAAAATGCAAAAGAACAATAATCAGGTTGTCTTAAAAACGGGAATAACATTGACATTGAAAAATGGAAAGGACTATGCTATAAGTGTGCATACTGAGCAGCTGTATAAATAACCAATGATATTTCGTTTTCCATTAGGTTTTTCTTTGAATTGAAAAAATCCAAGATAGAATGTGGGGAACATGAATATAGTTTTTCATGTCCAATGGATTATTATGGCTTGAAAATGTTACCTCCTATTGAATTTTTGACGCTAGTATGAAGTCGTGTAGTGTTGCGCATTTTAGTTTTTGGAATCTGACTGTAAGTTGCGTTTCCCCGAATGTCCTCACGATTCCACTCAGACTATACAGTATACAGCATGCGTCTTCAGCTTCGCTGAGGTTTTCGTGAATGTTTAAGAGAAAATAAAATCTTAATGTCAGCGAGTGACTGAGTGCATTCTGCTGACTGGTTACAAACAGGTTTTGATGAAACTCGTTCCGTCGTTTGTATAATTTTGGAATGTAATTTTTTGGCCGGTAAAAAATTGGCATGTGAGCTCTCGAACAATCATAGATCCTTGAGTGTTTTACATTCCAGATGGAGAATCAAAGATGCCTGATGCCCGTTGATACCCCATGGAGCATCCGGTGATCGCCCCACACATCAAACATTTAAATCTTATGCAATACCGTAGTGGAGAAATGTGTTTAAATGCAGTCACTTTGCTCTTCGTGCTCTTCTATGTCGTGAATAATGACGTGTTTCAAATGTCTAAACATTGCTGCTGTACGTATAACAAATACACAAAAAATGTTGACATGCACTACAAGAGAATGCATAACAAAGTACGCAAAGAAAAGTATATTGTTCAGGGTCAGACTTCGCCAAGCTTTGCAATTTGAATTTATAAGGAATAAGAAAATATGCGATTCCCGGTTTTGGGTTTTCCTGTCTGTACGCACAATAACTGTAGGTTTTTTACGTAACCATTAATAGCGATTAATAGTTCCGTCCGCATGAATTATGTAGGTATCGATTTATATTTTGAGTTTTCAAAAATACGTGAACTACAAAACTGCTTCCAAAACGTGTAATTAATATAATTTTTACAATTTTATACACTTTGAGGCGTTTTAAAAATTTAAATATTTGAATTTATGTAGAAAGAAAAATTCTCGGTAAACAGAAAAAAGTCTGGGGACCAATAACAAAAAAGGAGACAGGAGAGAAATTTTTGAAAATGAAAATAATAAAGATTAGTAAAAAAATTGGCAAAATCTGACGAACCATGTACAATCTAAAAAAAAACAAATAAAGAAATAAATAGTCATTAATTTCTAAACATTTTCACACACTAGCTAAGTAGCCATAAAGATAAAATACCTTTTGAGATTGCGTATGGCCAATGGAAGAGTGCTTAGATCTTCTTTAAAAACAATCTGCCTAATACCTAGTATGTAATTTTCAAAGTAATTTTGCCAATTGATTTTGCGGACATCAAAGTAAAACATTTCCTGGTCTTCAGTGGTCATCTCTTCCATCAAGTGAATTGGATTATTACTTATAAATCGCCACTGATGTGTCGTGAAGAATTCGAGAGGAGTAAAAGCTTTATTTATTTTCTCATAGAGACGGACCTGCACGGAATAAATCAAAACAATCGCTAAATGTATATTTGTTGTTTTCTGGGTGGGTGTAAAAGATAATCCCAATACAATCATAACTATAGCATTCAAAATAAAATGGATTCCATGGAACATACCCATTTGATTCGTTTACCCGTCACCATCATAAGCAAGTCCATCAGGTAGGCTGGTAGGTGATGAAACAAAGTCTGGTTGATTTTACATAAGAAATCGTTATTCATGTACCAAACGCTAGGATACCACAGCGTTTCCTTCGAAGGGAATTTCTTCCAAGATTCCAAAGTTCAATGGGTTAGTATACCCCAGGTGAGTGGATTTCGATGGCCAGTGGTGCAGGTGTAGACGGGAACGCCAGTTGGCCTGATCATGATCGATATTTGAGGTCTCGCTCGTGATTGAATCAAAATTGAACATCAAAAGATTGTTACCTATGAGTCGCTAAATACGAAGCCACAGCAATCATCAAATTGATTGGATAATCAACTGGAATTATGTCGCTGACAAATTTTGCGTTTATTTTCATGACACGGTAGATCCCTTTTCCGACAACAGCGATCGTTCCTTGAATAAAATTAAACAGAGGGAACTGTTAGTCATCGTTAAATCAGGTAAAACAGCAATAGAAACAGAATTTTACCAGTTGCACCGTTCATATTGTCAACCCAACCAGGACAAGGTTCACTGACAGCCGCAGTAACGATCGATGGCCTGACAATTGCCAACGGAAACAGCTCCGCATGTGGTTTCCAGTAGTTGTTCGGCCAAGGTTTTAGTATAAACATATGTGTTGGGACACTCACCTAGAAAGCTATTTAATTTGAATATTTATTTTAATTTTATTTAGATGTGGTATTATTTCTTTAGTAGTTACTCTGGCGTCATATTTTTAATAACGTCGTCATCGAGTCCATCGAGATATTCAATCAATTTAACCGGATTGACTTCTGGATTGTAGTAAACCTCTTCTTTAATTTCTTCCCGGTCGAGATTGCTAAAGGCAGTTGACACATGAACCAATGCCTAAAAATAAATAAGAATATTATATTATAACAAATCCCTTATATTCCTTGAATTGGCTCAGGGCTAAAAAAGAAAGAAACCTCAAGACGCTTCATTTGACGGCAAAATTTCGAGTAATCGCATCGGTCCCTTGACGTTCATTTCGAGTGCTGTTTTAAGTTCTTCGTTGAATCTGATTGTGGCCGCAGAATGGAAGACAATCGAAACATTTTCAATCAACAGCTGCAAATCGGATGACGACAATCCCAGTTCCGGTAATGTCACGTCGCCTTTCACGGCCGTGATTTTCTCCATCACGTTCGGCTGCTGTTCTTTCACTTTATTAAATATCTGAAAAAGGAAATAATTAAGAATAACTCAGCATTTCTGTTATTGCGCTTATTAGTTAAAATTAGTACGATGGAAAACAGATTCGAGTCCTACTTGATTTTGAATGAATCCCTGAAGGCGACAATCGACACTTTGGCCCTTTGACGGTCTCATCAGAAGGTAAAGACGCTCCACGCCAGGACAAGATCTCAAAATCTTCTCCACCAGAACCTTACCCATAAATCCCGTCGCTCCCGTGATCAAAATAGAGCGCCCCACGTAAAATTCGACTATGTTCAATTGGTTTTGTTTTAATTGTGCCATGGTAATGTTGGCATACTATAATAAAGGAAAACGCGAGATGTAATAATAAAAATCAAACAATTACAGAACGTGAACGTTCAAGCCAAAGTACCCAGTAAACTTGCTGTAAACTGATTATTTTAAAAAATATTCACCACACGTTTTATCTAGTCCGTCAGGCTTGAAGCCGGATTCACGAATAACGAAATGAGCAACAAAATATTTGTTATCTAGAAACTGGTTACGAAAACTGGTTCTTAAGGTTGGGTAAATCCAAAATTCATATATGTTATACGTCTAACCTTGATCTTGACTTGAATTTTCTGTCAGATGTGAAATATCGCTTACGTATAAGGTTAAAGAAAGAATTAACTGAGAGTTCTTTTGGTGGCGGAATAACCTAAACTAATAAAATATCTCTTATCTGCTTTTATATCATTCTTATTATTACCTGATATAGTAAGTAAAGCCTATTTATGAATCATGGTTTATTGTTGCTTTTTACACATTTCAAAAACTTGTGGGTTGGTTTTATTGCGTTTGTCCTTGCAGTACTATATCATGCCATTTGAATTTATTTGGTTACATAAGATAAAAGTCTTCCTTCTGTAAAACCTTGAAATATCACGGCATTTATTTAACAGACATTTATATTTTATTTAATTTAGTATATTTGTATAGGTATGCACTAGAATATCTACTAGCAATAGATCATCATCCCCAGGACGGAATAAAAAGAGTCACGCAGCACCATCACATTAAAGTATATTTCAGTTTATTACATCAAATCTTTTTGTAGACAGGGAAAAACGTAATATTACATGGCACCTTTTAACCTGTGTATTTGCGAATGCGTCCAATGACGACACTTAAACCAAAAAGTGTGAAAATCCATCCGAAGCTGATCAAGATGCCCCCAAACACCTCAGGTCGTTCAATACCCCAGCCTCTGCCCATGATGTTTCTCAACGATTCGATGGCAAGTGTTTGCGGCATAAGGTAACAAAAGTAACGAAGGACAACGTTCATTCCCTCCATGGGCCATAAAATGCCACTGATAAACAAATTAATATAAATGCTGCCCAGAGAGAGATGGATAGCGCTGGCCAACTCGTCACACAATGACGTAATCACAACACCTGAAATAAAAAATGTGTCTCAATCATTTAAAAAATGAGATCATGCATTTTTTAAAACTAAACTCATTACCAAAAGACATGCCGCACAACCCTTGAAGGAGAGTGACGAGGACGGCCAGGGGCAAACTGCCGTGAAAAGGAATTTTGAATACAAGAAGCGCGAATAAGTAGACGAACAGCGTCTGACCAATCAGCACAACAAGTTGATTGACAAGATGGGCAATCATAAATTCAGTCATCTGAACACCTGTGAAATAATCAATAAAACCAGTCATTAAATTCTATATCCGAGGAAATTCAAAGATGTAGGCTATACACAAGGCTATACATACCGGCGACTATGCTACGATCAAAGAGACCCGACTTTCGTTCGCTAAGAAAAGAGGCAGCAGTCAGGGCAACGGCAATCAAATAAATAGTCCTAAAAAGAAATTGATAAAAAACAAACATGAAATGTGAATAAGGTTTATGAAATGAATGAATTTATTAACAAGAATTACGTCAGAATTACTCCAGGCGTTATAAAGTCCACGAAAGATGGTTCACTTTCACCGTAAAATGGATTTAAAAACTGAATTTGGTACATAGTTAATAAACTCTACTTTCCTTATCACCTTTCCGTTAAATGCAATTTGATTCAAACTAACTTACTGTGACTGGAATGTCTAAAGCTGTGGGCTCGTACGAGCACGCTGCCAAAACGTCTTTGCTGAAGTCTTCAAACGCATCAATGAGACTCTGTTTAAGGCTCAATGAAATTTGCTTGTCTGTCATCAATGAAACACATCAAATGTCAAATAACATGAAAAGGAACAACACAATTTCATAATACTCACTGGAAGAATCGAGAGTAATAGCGACGCGACTGGCGAGGATCGTTTCTTTGTCCGCAAATTTCCCATCCGCCCGTCGCACCACCAACTCGTCCGTGAAATTCTGATCAAAATGAACAACGCCCCATACCTTCCCTCGTTTTACCGCATCCAGAGCATCTGATACACTTTGAAATGGCACCTGCAAATAGAATGGCATCGAGTTAGGACAATTTTCTGATGTGTAATAATTAAAGTAAAAATTATTCGACCTGGATGACCGTCGTGTTGTCGATGAAACGGAGATAACGACAGCTGAACATGGAATAAGTGCAGGTCGTCGTGTAGTTGCAAATGCGACCCTGACTCGGATCCAATTCGTCGTTAACGATAGCCAACTTGAGGAAAGAAGGATCTCCTCCCAAAGAAAGACAAGAGAGAATAACTTGAATCGCTGGAATCAGGAAGATGAAGAACAACATTCTATAAAGGAAAGTAAAATTTCTTAGTTGAAACAGCGCAATATTCGATAAGATAATGCTCAAAAATGTTACCCAAAATTTCGAAACATTTGCAAAGCATTCTTTTGAATGAGTGCATTCAGTCGATGAGTAGACGGTAAAACGGGTATGGTGAAGATGCGACGTTTTCTGTTGTCCTTATCGATAACAATAGAAGAATTGCGGTTTCCATTAGGGAGATCAATCAGCGACAATGGAGACTCGTGGGTTTTGCCATGTTGATGTGGAGAATTTTCCATCCATTTCAGAAATGTCCAATTCACTTTTGCTGGGATAAAAGGCCGTGTTGTCAATTCCTCCTGAGACCTGCTGCTGTGATTGGACGATAATATTATTTTTCTCTTCATCGTTACCGCAGTCTGTCATGCAAAGTTTCAAGAAAACATCCTCCAATGATGAAAGGTGTACTCTCGTAAGAGATTTTCGGGAGAATCTTCGGCCAACAATCGACCGGATCGCATCAACCCAATCTGCACAAATAATTAATCTGATTTTAAATTCTGCTGTCTTTAATCAAACTTAATATTGTCCTACCGTATTCGCCTGTCTGGCTTCTTCTATGTAGTGAGTGGTGACGATGACTGTTCGCCCATGGTCGACACTTTGGCGGACGAGATGATTCCAAATGCTTTGATGGGAAATTAATTCACAATTTTGTGTCACATACAGCGGGAAAATGAAATAAATTACCTGTGTCTGAGCAAAGGATCGACGCCCACCGTCGGTTCGTCCAAAATGAGCAGCTCCGGTTCGTGAAAAAGGGCGACGGCGAACGAGGACGCGTCTTTGCTGTCCGCCACTCAGCGTTTTCACGTGGCGATGACTCGGAGGAAGATCCAACAATTTCGACAGAAATTCCAATTGCGAATCGACAAAATCCGTTTGCAAATTGTAGATGCGACCGAAATAGTGAAGCGTTTCCTTGATGCTAAAATAATCGAATAAAGCCAATTCTTGTGGCATGTAGCCGACACGGGGACCGGGAATTCCGCTCTCCGGAGATCCTGGCTCATGTCCCAGGACGAAAATGTCTCCGCTATTCAAACGGCGACGTCCTACGAGGCAACTCAACAGAGTCGTCTTACCACAGCCACTGGCTCCAAGTAAACCGTATCTTTTGAATTAAATATTTAAAAAAATTATAGTTATGAAAAGACGTCTTTTTTAAGTTATTCAAGAACGTAATTCGTTATTTTTCACAGTAACAAAATTTATTGTAATAATTCTAAAAAAATTTGAAATAGAAATCTTCTCTTACATCGTTCCTTTCTTGACGCTCATGTCGAATTTTCGGAGTATCACAGATTGGTTCTTTCCAACACCATAAGATTTAGTCGCATTGCGAACGAGAACACCTTGAGCATATTCACTTGTTTTGCAGGTGGTTTCATTTGTGAGATCATGTGAGGAAACGATTTCCGCATCTGCCATCATTTCAAATATCTAGTTTCCTTGAAATACTGTATATGTGACGGAAAATATAGTTAACGCTTACCGGATTGATTTTTAAGTGAGATTCAAAAGAAATAATTTCGACTTTTTCTGAATTTAGGCATATAGTACACAATATTAGCCACTTACCTGTAGTCACACCAACTTGAAATAAACGCGGACGTACTATAAAGTAAAACAGAATTTCTCGGCTTCAGTATGTATAATCGATTCCTGAATGACTGTCTCTTATAAAACTTTTGTAAAAGTCTTTCTATCCCGTTCTTTTAGACTGACAGCAGGGAGCAAAGTAGCAAACAGTTCGAAACAGTTTCGAAACAGGGGCATGCGGGAATAGACGTACTGCAGCTAAAAAAACTCGGACCAAACAGAAACTAACCAAACAGGTTTTGTTTCCTCCTTGAGTTGAACTTGACCAACAATAAGAAGCAACAGGATCCTCCATCTGACTTTGGTTATATAACAATGTACAGGTTTACAATCACAGATTGTATGTGGAAAGCCAAATTTTTATTAGGACGGTATTCGAGAATTTCGTTCGTTGACATATTCAATTTTGAGACAAATGAGAAATGTTTCGACGTTTACAACATTTTTTATCTGTATAGAAAATGTAGAAGGTTGTTTACAAAGTTCGCATACACGCGGCGCAAGAGTAACGGTAAACATTCAAACTAGTAAATACTAAATAGCCTGAGAAATAAAAGTGATTGAGCAACGTAGCCAGTTGGAAAATTGCCACACAAAAAAGATGGCGATATAATCAAAACAAAAAAGGATGAAAACGAAGTATAGCTCTTCAATGGACGAAAGTATTTTTTTAACATTATGCCTCTTATCCAATTTTCAGGATGTGCGATTGATCAAAGAAGAATGATGACCAATTCTAAATAACAAATGAAAGTTACTACAACAAATTCAACCTTCGTCTATAAGATTTCATTAAAATAGCAAAGTATTTTTTTTGTATAAATCACGCCCAGTTCAGTCTATACAGAGAGTGCCGCAATAGCTGAGGCATTGCGTTGCTCCCCATAAGCATAGTTGGATTGTTAAAGGCAATTGAAGGTTAAATAACATCCGAGCCAATGCACAAAACATGCGCATATCTTAAACCACTTTTGATGTTCCTTACTTCTCATCAATCTTATCTTCTCTCTCAGCGCACAGGCGGATACTTGGGCGGATACAGGTAGTGGTATTCATACTAAGTTTCGTTCATGGTTTTTTTGTGAATGCAACAATGTATGGAATGGTCGACTGTATAGTGTAGTTATATAACCAAGGCTACTTATATAACCACGAAGAAAAATCATTTTTTTTGCGGTCAAGATTTCATTTATTCATTTTTCCATGAGTCGAAACATTTAATATGAGTTATAATCTATCCCGCGCAAAACAACTTTCAATTTGTCAAACTGTGATGGATCATGTTTCCCAAGCGTCTTTTTAAAAAAGCCCCCAAAACTCCCGATAGTTTAAATCAGAAAAATGTATCCCAATTTATTGATTTGTAACATTTAACTCGAATTTCTGCGCGTGTGTAACAGAATTAAGCATAAACCTTAACAATGAAAAGATCCAGGCGAAACTGATAAAAATTCCCGCATAAACGTCGGTTTGTTCAATACCCCATCCTCGGGTGAAAACACACCTCAAAGATTCAACAGCGTACGTCATGGGTGAACAATAGGCAACATAACGAAGGTAAAACGACATGCCTTCTATGGGCCAAGCAAATCCACTGATCACTGACAACGGAAGAAAACTTCCTTGTGAAAGTATAAGGGCTCCAATCTCATCATCGCATACAGTGGCAATCAGCAAACCTGGGAATCAATAAATTAAACATAAAATCACATGGAAGATAAAAATTTATTTGAATGGGTTACCGAAGCTCATTCCAACAAAACTTTGTAGTGAAGTAATAAAAACAGCTAGGGACAAATTCCCATGGCACGGAATGTTAAAGATCAATAAAACAACCAAGAAAACCAGCGCAGTTTGGCCAATCATTGCGGTAAATTGATTAACCAAGTGACTCAGCAAAATCTCAGTCATTTTCACTCCTGTAAAAAAGATCCGTTGAATTTTGGAGATTTAAATCCACACACCACAGTGTAGTTAATATAAATCCTGTGTTACCTGCCACCAAGTTGCGGTCAAGAAGACCTTGTTGTTTTTCAGTTATGAAAACGCCAGCAGTTAAGGAGACTCCCATAAAGTACACAAGTCTTTGAATGAAAAATATAAAATATTAGACAGAAACTGTCACGGAAAAAAGTCTAGAAAATGAACATACATGATAATATACCGGGAGCCATGTATTCAGCGAAGGGAGAATCATCTTGGCCGTAAACAGGATTAAGAAAACTAAAGAAAATGTTAAATTAATTACATTTTTCGCGCATAGTGTAATTAGTTGACTAACCTCCAAAGGAATAAAACCGGCCTCTGGCTCGTTGTCCGCATGATTTCATAAAATCTTTAAAAAAGTCTTCAAATGATTCCAAAATCCACTTTTTAATGGACGAATGAATGATTTGGTCTGAATAAATATAAATATAAATTATTATAAATTAAATAAAATCAATTCTGTGTCATCTCACTTGTGGAATCCATGTTGATACTGATTTTACTACGGATAATGTTTTCTACAGTTGCCGAGTCACCGGCATCCTGTCGAATCTCAAACTCCTCGGAAAAATTATGTCCAAAATGGATCACACCCCAAACTTGGCCTTTCTTTCCAGCTTCCAGGGCTTCAGAGACATTGGCGTATGGGACCTGCAGTCAAGGATAATTTAATGCATGCAGCCATTTATCTAATTTACAATTATACAGGATAACAAATGTAAACTAACCTGAACGATGTTGTTTGTGATGTACCGAAGATAACGACAACTGAGCAAGGAATAAGTGCAGTCAGTTGTATAGTTGTTGCAGCTCCGATCCTGATTTGGATCAAGTTCGTCATTCACAACGCCGATCTTAAGGCCAGTCGGGTCTTGTCCGAGTGTGGCATTAAAAACAGTTGCTTGGAAAGGAGGCAACAAGTAGATGAACAGGCATTATCCTGTATCCCCGGAAATAACAAATTATCAATACAAACTTGTTGTAAACGTGGATAAAAAAATTAAACGTAAAAAATATAGAAAAATGATGTGCACCCAATATTTCGGAAAGTCTGGAAATAGTTTTTTCGGACGAGTGCGACGAAGCGATGCGGGGGACGGTAGGGGACTTCCTAAATGAGCGTTTTTTTACGGTTCCCCGATGTCGTACTGCTGGTGCTGGAGCTGCCAGGTAAACTTGAGTTCGCTGCTCGTTTCACTACCATCAGACTTGTCAGTTGTGACAGAAACGGCAGAGCTAAGCGTGGACTGTTGCATCAAACGAACGATGCAGCAAAATTATTACTGATTGATTCCGAAGAGAACCAAAAAAATTTCAATTTATACTTCGCTACAATCAGTTGCCCTAGAGAATACAGCAGATAATGAAGCGTCTTTTGCAACCATCGGAAATAAATTTGTTATCGTTGTTTTTCATGCAAAGCTCCAGGAATACATTCTCCAGTGAAGATAAGTTTGTATCCCTTAACAGATTTTCAGGTGAGTCTTCCGCGAGTAATCGGCCCGAGCGCATCATTCCAATCTGAAATATAGGGTGAAATTTATTTGGCTGAATTTTTAATTGTCCTTGGTATTAACCTTACCGTGTTTGCCTGTCTGGCTTCTTCTATGTAGTGAGTGGTGACGATAACTGTTCGCCCATGGTCGACACTTTGGCGGACGAGATGATTCCAAATGCTTTGTTTGGAAATCAATCAACAATTTTGTGTCACCTACAGCGGGAAAATGAAATAAATTACCTGTGTCTGAGCAAAGGATCGACGCCCACCGTCGGTTCGTCCAAAATGAGCAGTTCCGGTTCGTGAAAAAGGGCGACGGCGAACGAGACGCGTCTTTGCTGTCCGCCACTCAGCGTTTTTCACGTGACGATGACTCGGAGGAAGATCCAACAATTTCGACAGAAATTCCAATTGCGAATCGACAAAATCCGTTTTGCAAATTGTAGATGCGACCGAAATAGTGAAGCGTTTTCCTTGATGCTAAAATAATCGAATAAAGCCAATTCTTGTGGCATGTAGCCGACACGGGGACCGGGAATTCCGCTCTCCGGAGATCCTGGCTCATGTCCCAGGACGAAAATGTCTCCGCTATTCAAACGGCGACGTCCTACGAGGCAACTCAACAGGGTCGTCTTACCACAGCCACTGGCTCCAAGTAAACCGTATCTATTGAATTAAATGTAAAAAAAAATTATAGTTATGGAAAAGACGCATTTTCAAGTTTCAAGAACGTAATTCTTTATTTTTTCAAACCAACTAATAATCGTTACATATATCCGAGTAAAAATTTTTAAATGAAAAATTCTCCCTTACATTGTTCCTTTTTTTCACGTTCATGTCGAAGCCTTGGAGTATTGCATTTTGGTTTTTTCCAACGCCATAGGTTTTTAATCGCATTACGTACTAGGACTCCCTGATCACAAGATTCACTTTTACTTTTGTTTGTTTGATTTCTGAGCTGATGCGATGAAACAAATATCACCGAACCTTCGACATCTTTTCGTCATTTTCTGAGTGATAAGTCGATTGCGTTTTCGTACAAATTGAAACAAAAATTGAACTCGGAGTTCAATTGAAAATATTTACCAATGAAAGAAACAATCCGTAGTACACAGACTCACTATGACATAAAACTAAATTAAAAAATTAGGAAATTTTTTCGCAAAGGACTTGTTCTAGTGTGCCCCCCAAAGTTTTTGTTATGAGCAAGTGATTAGAGTTTCAAGTTTTCAACATCCATAGCCTTGAGATGGAAACCAGTTTTGAATGAGGGAAATCTGCAACATTCGTTGCTAACGTATCTCCTTCCTTCCCTTCACAAAGTCCAACCCACTTGATCGTGCCTGCAGCCAAATATTCTTTTTAAATATATGGGATGTGTTAGTTTCGTTCGAGGTTCAGCAACTGTAAACCAACAAGACATGGAGAGAATTCTTTTTAAAATGGGTTCTAGCTTTTTATGTCTGGTAGAAAAAATGTCAATGAAAGTCCCGTTATTGTTCGTTTTGCGAAAAAAACAGTTTCGAAGAGAGAAAACAAAAAAACAATACTACTAAATTATTAGCAAAACAGGAAGAGGTTACTCGTTATAGGAACCTCACAAAAGCGGACCTTTAACACATGCCTATATACGTTATATGCATATCATTAAGTAGCCCAATCTAGCCATAGAAAATGAATCAACAACGAAAATAAAATGCAAAAGAACAATAATCAGGTTTGTCTTAAAAACGGGAATAACATTGACATTGAAAAATGGAAAAGGGACTATGCTATAAGTGTGCATACTGAGCAGCTGTATAAATAACCAATGATATTTCGTTTTCCATTAGGTTTTTCTTTGAATTGAAAAAATCCAAGATAGAATGTGGGGAACATGAATATAGTTTTTCATGTCCAATGGATTATTATGGCTTGAAAATGTTACCTCCTATTGAATTTTTGACGCTAGTATGAAGTCGTGTAGTGTTGCGCATTTTAGTTTTTTGGAATCTGACTGTAAGTTGCGTTCCCCGAATGTCCTCACGATTCCACTCAGGACTATACAGTATACAGCATGCGTCTTCAGCTTCGCTGAGGTTTTCGTGAATGTTTAAGAGAAAATAAAATCTTAATGTCAGCGAGTGACTGAGTGCATTCTGCTGACTGGTTACAAACAGGTTTGATGAAACTCGTTCCGTCGTTTGTATAATTTTGGAATGTAATTTTTTGGCCGGTTAAAAAATTGGCATGTGAGCTCTCGAACAATCATAGATCCTTGAGTGTTTTACATTACAGATGGAGAATCAAAGATGCCTGATGCCCCGTTGATACCCCATGGAGCATCCGGTGATCGCCCCACACATCAAACATTTAAATGTTATGCAATAGTGGAGAAATGTGTTTAAATGCAGTCACTTTGCTCTTCGTGCTCTTCTATGTCGTGGAATCATGACGTGTTTCAAATGTCTAAACATTGCTGCTGTACGTATAACAAATACACAAAAATGTTGACATGCACTACAAGAGAATGCATAACAAAGTACGCCAAAGAAAAGGATATTGTTCAGGGTCAGACTTCGCCAAGCTTTGCAATTTAAATTTATAAGGAATAAAAACAAATATGCGATTCCCGGGTTTTGGGTTTTCCTGTCGTACGCACAATAACTGTAGGTTTTTTACGTAACCATTAATAGCCGATTAATAGTTCCGTCCGCATGAATTATGTAGGTATCGATTTTATATTTTGAGTTTTCAAAAATACGTGAACTACAAAACTGCTTCCAAAACGTGTAATTAATATAATTTTACAATTTTTATACACTTTGAGGCGTTTTAAAAATTTAAATATTTGAATTTATGTAGAAAGAAAAATTCTCGGTAAAACAGAAAAAAGTCTGGGGACCAATAACAAAAAAGGAGACGAATAATTTTTGAAAATGAAATAATAAAGATTAGTAAAAAAATTGGCAAAATCTGAGAACCATGTACAATCTAAAAAAAACAAATAAAGAAATAAATAGTCGTTTGATTTCTAAACATTTTCACACACTAGCTAAGTAGCCATAAAGATAAAATACCTTTTGAGATTGCGTATGGCCAATGGAAGAGTGCTCTAGATCTCTTTAAAAACAATCTGCCTAATACCTAGTATGTAATTTTCAAAGTAATTTTGCAATTTGATTTTGCGGACATCAAAGGTAAAACATTTCCTGGTCTTCATTGGTCATCTCTTTCCATCAAGTGAATTGGATTATTACTTTATAAATCGCCACTGATGTGTCGTGAAGAATCGAGAGGAGTAAAAGCTCTATTTATTTTCTCATAGAGGACGGACCTGCACGGAATAATCAAAACAATCGCTAAATGTATATTTGTTGTTTTCTGGGTGGGTGTTAAAAGATAATCCCAATACAATCATAACTATAGCATTCAAAATAAAATGGATTCCATGGACATACCCATTTGATTCGTTACCCGTCACCATCCATAAGCAAGTCCATCAGGTAGGCTGGTAGGTGATGAAACAAAGTCTGGTTGATTTTAACATAAGAAATGTTATTCATGTACCAAACGTAGGATACCACAGCGTTCCTTCGAAGGGAATTTCTCCAAGATTCCAAAGTCCAATGGGTTAGTATACCCCAGGTGAGTGGATTTCGATGGCCCAGTGGTGCAGGTGTAGACGGTGAACGTCCAGTTTGGCCTGATCATGATCGATATTTGAGGTCTCGCTCGCTGATTGAATCAATATCAACATCAATAGTTTGTTCCCTATGAGTCGCTAAATACCAAGCCACAGCAATCATCAAATTGATTGGATAATCAACTGGAATTATGTCGCTGACAAATTTTGCGTTTATTTTCATGACACTGTAGATCCCTTTTCCGACAACAGCGATCGTTCCTTTGAATAAATCTAAACAGAGGGAACTTGTTAGTCATCGTTAATAATAGGTTAAAACAGCAATAGAAACCAGAATTTTTACCAGTTGCCACGTTCATATTGTCAACCCAACCAGGACAAGGTTCACTGACAGCCGCCCAGTACTAGTTAGTAACGATCGATGGCCTGACAATTGCCAACGGAACAGCCTCCGCATGTGGTTTTCCAGTAGTTGTTCGGCCAAGGTTTTAGTATAAACATATGTGTTGGGACACTCACCTAGAAGGCTATTCTTGAATATTTATTTTAAATTTTCTTTAGATGTGGTATTATTTTCTTTAGTAGTTACTCTGGCGTCATATTTTTAATAACGTCGCCATCGAGTCCATCGAGATATTCAATCAATTTTAACCGGATTGACTTCTGGATTATAGTAAACCTCTTCTTTAATTTCTTCCCGGTCTGAGATTGCTAAAGGCCAGTTGACACATGTACTAATGCCTAAAATATAAATAAGAATATTATATTATAATCAATCCCTTATATTCTTTGAATTGGGCTCAGGGGCTAAAAGAAACCTCAAGACGCTTTCATTCGACGGCAAATTTCGAGTAATCGCATCGGTCCCTTGACGTTCATTTCGAGTGCTGTTTTAAGTTCTTCGTTGAATCTGATTGTGGCCGCAGAATGGAAGACAATCGAAACATTTTCAATCAACAGCTTGTTAACATCGGATGACGACAATTCCCCGAGTTCCGGTAATGTCACGTCGCCTTTCACGGCCGTGATTTTCCTCCATCACGTTCGGCTGCTGTTCTTTCACTTTTAATTGAATATCTGAAAAAGGAAATAATTTAAGAATATCTCAGTGTCTCTGTTCTTGCCGCTTTATTAGTTAAAATTAGTACGATGGAAAAACATATTGGAGTCTTTACCTGATTTTGGATGAATCCCATGAAGGCGGACAATCGACACTTTTGGCCCTCTCTGACGGTTCTCATCAGAAGGTAAAAGACGTCTCCACGCCAGGACAAGATCTCAAATCTTCTCAACAGAACCTCTTACCCATGAATCCCGTCGCTCCCGTAATCAAAATAGATCGACTCTCGTAAAAGGCGACTATGTTCAGTTGATTAATACCTATATTTTTCCAGCATTTTGGTGTATGAGAATTTCCCACCTACATTAATGTCTATAGCTGCTATACGGGTTTGTGATTGAAAATACTACAACTAATACAGTTGACTTTAGGAATTGGATCTGCGCATCGTCAAGGTTTTTGGCTAGTTATATACTGCTTTCTCGGTAAATAAGCAACTGGGCAAGCGTTCACGGATGAGGATGTTTTCACGTATTATTCGTGTGGGTCACCTTTGTCTTTACTTTCCCTTCTGCCATACGCGCGTAGTTGGCTTCAGTTTCGTGCAAACTAGTATTTCAATAGCCATTTTTTACGAATATAGACTAGTCCATACTGTAGTATGTACTTAAACCAAAAATACAGTACCTTGCAAAGATCATTTCGTTTTATTTAATGCGTCTTCATAGAAAATAGTCCACTTCCCACAGGTATTTTTACTTCTGAAACACGGGGATACAAAAATGTTTTGTTTCAGCATAGGTATAAGTGTATAACTATTCAAGGAATACAACGTATTAAAAAAAGCCCTGAAACAATTTTTATAAAAAATTACTTCTAATTAATTAAAAGAATGAAGAGGCTGTATATATTTTTTTTTTAAAGAAATTGATATTTGGTACCGTCATTTTGGCTATATGGTCACTGATGTGGCCATGATGGCCGACGGCTATATATTCGGAACGTCGCGGGGTTGATGGGTTCCTTACAATATATCTGTTATATTTTTGTTGTTACAAAAGAATAACTTTAAAGACCTTGAGAAAATTGGCAAATGTTCCCTTGGTAACCTGCACCCTTCATGAACGAAGTACATGTCAACATATTTGCAAATGGAAATCGCTGTTATGTTCCCCCGTCCGTTCCCGCGTCTGACCTCCCGATGAACGCGCTATAGCTATTCGCTATTCCACAATAGGCTACATCTTCATACAGTCCCTTCCCCTTCTAGAATACACTGCTATCACAATTTTTACCGCGTGGCAATTTCTTGAGCAAATTTTTCCTTTTATGTAAAAGATGTGCGTTAGTCGTTTCGTTCCCTCCAGTCGACTAGGTAGTAAGAGAAATAGCGAACTATTTTTAATACAGACCCGTTCCGGAGTAAATTTTGCAATTGAAAGAATTATCGGTGACGAGATTTTCATCTGTTTGGCCGGTTGACGTATTCTTTTTTCTCATATGGATACACTTCGATTGTACGCGCCCTTCCTCGTCAGCAAACAATTTAATAAACCCTGAAAACTGGTTCCGAAACTTAGCCAACAGTTGCGAACGCAACCTAAGTCAAGATCCGGAGAACTTTTATGACGACGGTAAATTTTCAAAATGTGTGCCTTTATATTCTTCCTAGTCTATCTCGTAACGAAATAATAGAATAATTTATGAATGTATAATAGCCAGAAATTATTGTCCACCGAGGTTATCCAGCGGAAACCCATCACGTAATCACCGACGATGGATATGTCTTAGAGCTACACCGGATACCACACGGACAAAGAGAAGCGCAAAATAAAACATTTGATTCGCATGAGCGAAGAGCGGTGTTCTTGGCCAGCACGGAATGATGGTGAACGATCACTTTTGGGTTATTGGTTCGAGCAAACAATTCTTTGCGTAAAAATCTGTTTTTAGTGTGATTTTAAAATGTTGATCTTCATCATTTCTACATTACTACATTTTGTTCTGTTCGCGTGCACAGCTTTTTATTTTTAGCGGATCTTGGATATGGTAACATAATAATATTCTGTACATGTCTGCATGGGCATAATTGAACTAGGCGATACATCAGCGCGTTATATAATGTAAAAATTATATTCAGATGTCTGGATGGGAAATTCGAGAGGCAACACTTTCTCGCGAAAACATGTCAGTCTCCATCCCGGACGAAGACAAGGAATTTTTGGGAATTTTCGTAAATGCGATATTTTTTTATCAAAATATAAAATTGCTGTTTATCGACTCGATCAAATCGGCGAGATATATGACTCAACTGGAATAATGGGACTCATCGCTAAATTTCAAACAGTTGGACGAGATGGGTCGATACGATACTTTCCAGCCAGCATTGACTACGTTCTCAAATGTAACGGGGACAAACGCAACCTTGGGGGTCTTACATAGGCTATTCACTTGGCTGTAGTACCTTTTTTCATCGGTGCCCATCTAAGAACCACACGACCTGAAACGACAAAGTGGAAGTGATGATTGGCATAGGGCCAACTGTCAGTGCAGCGCATTTTGAAAAATATTTTCGTCTAATGGCACCGTTTGAGAAAACTCTATCAAGTCAGAGCACAATATTCAATTTTCTAATTCTTTACATACTAACTAGTAATATTTTTGACCTAAAATAAACATAGATTTTACCAAAGTTTCTTTGGCTATTGGGGAGAATTCACGCCAAAATGGACTGTTGCACACAATCGTCCGTTTTGCTATGCAAATCCAGTCACTTTGGAGCTCAGATTGGAACGGATTGTGGCTCTTTCAAGTTTTTGGATACTCGGATGAGTTCAAACAATGTTTTCTATTTGATTTTCTAATGATGAATTGGTTTTTCGTTTTGGTTTTTTTAAACCAATTTGTTTAAAAATTTCAGCTAGCTTTCCATCGCTTAACTAGTCATTATCCGGCAGGTGGTTCGGCCAATACTATGGCCCATCTTTTTCAAAATTTCATAAGCGGTAAGTCTTGACGCCAATAAAATGAATAATAAATTTTTATTTTAATGTCGTTAACACTCACCAATAAGAAAATAGTATTTTATCTGCAGGCGAAACCCTTCAACTATTACGACTACGGGCCAGTCAACAACTTGAAGCGATACGGGTCGAATTACCCGCCCGAGTACAATCTCACCTTTGGTGACTACACCCGTCGTTTTAGTTCACGCCGACAACGACCCATTCGCTCTCCCTCCTGAGGTACAAAACTCAAAAATTGATGCCGTGATCGATTGAAACAGAATGCGGTCTTGGCCGCTTTTATTTTAAATTCTTGTGTTTGACTTTATGTTTTTTTATCTCTTCAGGACGTCGCCTGTTAATAAAGTTCAAATTAGGCAATTTGAAGGATGCTGTACGAGTTGCAGTCCTCGACGTTTTTGCCACGGTGACTTTATTTGGTCACATCAAATGGGCCGACCACTTGTTTACTGGCCCTTGATCCGCTCTCTTACCATCCCCTTACTCTTTAAAAAATAAAATAACAACCAGGTTCTTTAAAAGGAAGATCTCTATAATTGCTTATAATCGATCATACGAAACAACGGCAAATGGGATACATATAGGATTTTAGCCGTCTGATAGCTATCTCAGGTCACGAACAAACCCGTACAATTTTCTTTTTTTCGTAGTTTACCTCAAAACAAAATACATCATTTCGCAAACTAATGTGATATTAGCCAATGGTTTCTTTTTTATCGTCTACTAAAAACCCGTAAATGCTTGCGTGAATGTGAAGCTGTTTATTTTCAAATCATTGTGGAGCTTTTCTGTGTCGATATTGGTGTTTGATCTTTACTTTGCATTATTCGTCACTGAATCCCCTTATTTCAGCTGGTATTATATTTATACTTAGCCATTCAAAACAAAATCAAATATAGTTTACTACGTACATTACTAGCTTTGAAAAATTTTATTAGTCAGTATACAATCGAAATTCAGTTCAGTGATACCCTTTTTTAAAATTAATTGATAATCGTAATTTTACTGATTTATCATAAGTATCACGGAAACGAAGGACACTGAGGTAACAATGTAGCATTTCAGTTAAAGAGTCAGTTTCGAAGCGACGAGGAATAACATATTAAAACATTGGGAAAAGTTTTTAATCTTATTTTAAATTCTACACTAATAACACAAAATTGATAATAATTAATATTGCCGTATTATAATACCAAAACAAATATATCTCGTCCGAACATAACTTGGCAACATTTAACCTCGCATTTAACTCGAATTTCTGCGCGTGTGTAACAGAATTAAGCATAAACTTAACAATGAAAAGATCCAGGCGAAACTGATAAAAATTCCCGCATAAACGTCGGTTTGTTCAATACCCCATCCTCGGGTGAAAAACACACCTCAAAGATTCAACAGCGTACGTCATGGGTGAACAATAGGCAACATAACGAAGGTAAAACGACATGCTTCTATGGGCCAAGCAAATCCACTGTATCACTGACCAACGGAAGAAAACTTCCTTTGTGAAAGTATAAGGGCCTCCAATCTCATCATCGCATACAGTGGCAATCAGCAAACCTGGGACATCAATAAATTAAACATAAAACACATGGAAGATAAAAATTATTTTGAATGGGTACCGAAGTCATTCCAACAAAACTTTGTTAGTGAAGTATATAAAAACAAGCTAGGCGACAAATTCCCATGGACGGGAATGTTATAATGATAATAAAACAACCAAGAAAACCAGCGCCAGTTTGGCCAATCACTTGCGGTTAAATTGATTAACCAAGTGACTCAGCAAAATCTCAGTCATTTTCACTCCTGTAAAAAAAGATCCGTGAATTTTGGAGATTTAAATCCACACCACCACAGTGTTGTAGTTAATATAAATCCTGTGTTACCTGCAACCAGTTGCGGTCAAGAAGACCTTGTTGTTTTTCAGTTTATGAAAACGCCAGCAGTATAAGGAGACTCCCATAAAGTACACAAGTCTTTGAATGAATAAATATAAAAATTATTAGACAGAAAACTGTCACGGAAAAAAAGGTCTAGTAAAATGAACATACATGATAATTATACCGGGGAGCCATCGTATTCAGCGAAGGGAGAATCATCTTGGCCGTAAACAGGATTAAGAAACCTAAAAGAAAATCGTTAAATTAATTACATTTTTCGCGCAATAGTGTAATTAGTTGACTAACCTCCAAAGAATTAATAAAACGGCCTCTGGCTCGTGTCCGCATCTGATTTTCATAAAATCTTTAAAAAAGTCTTCAAATGATTCCAAAATCCACTTTTTAATGGACGAATGAATGATTTGGTCTGAATAAATATAAATATAAATTATTATAAATTAAATAAAATCAATCTCTGTGTCATCTCACTTGTGGAATCTCATGTTGATACTGATTTTACTACGGATAATGTTTTCTACAGTTGCCGAGTCACCTGGCATCCTGTCGCATCTCAAACTCCCTCGGAAAAGTCTATGTCCAAATGGATCACACCCCAAACTTGGCCCTTTCTTTCCAGCTTCCAGGGCTTCAGAGACATTGGCGTATGGGAACCTGCAGTCAAGGATAATTTAATGCATGCAGCCATTTATCTAATTTTACAATTATACAGGATAACAAATGTAACTAACCTCTGAACGATGTTGTTTGTGATGTACCGAAGATAACGACAACTGAGCAAGGAATAAGTGCCAGTCAGTTGTGTAGTTGTTGCAGCTCCGATCCTGATTTGGATCAAGTTCGTCATTCACAACGCCGATCTTAAGTCCAGTCGGGTCTTGTCCGAGTGTGGCATTAAAAACAGTTGCTTTGGAAAGGAGGCAACAAGTAGGATGAACACACATTATCCTTTATCCCCGGAAATAAAAAAATTATCAATACAAACTTGTTATAAACATTCATAAAAGTATTAAAATAAAAATATAGAAAATGATGTGCACCCAATATTTCGGAAAAGTCTGGAAAATAATTTTTTCGGACGAGTGCGACGAAGCGATGCGGGGACGGTAGGGAACTTCCTAAATGAGCGTTTTTTTACGGTTCCCCGATGTCGTACTGCTGGTACTGGAGCTGCCAGTAAACTTGAGTTCTCGCCTGCTCGTTTCACTACCATCAGGACTTGTCAGTTTGTGACAGAAACCGGCAGAGCTAAGCGTTGACTGTTGCATCAAAACGAACGATCTGCAGCAAAATATTACTGGATTGATCGTAAGAGAACCAAAAAATTTCAATTTTATACTTCGCTACAATCAGTGCCCTAGAGAGTACCAGCAGATAATGAAGCGTCTTTTGGCAAACCATCGCCGAATATAAGCTTTGTTTATCGTTGTTTTTTCATTGCAAAGCTCCAGGAATACACTTCTCCAGTGAAGATAAGTTTGTATCCCTTAAAAGATTTTCAGGTGAGTCTTTCCGCGAGTAATCGGCCCGAGCGCATCATTCCAATCTGAAATATAGGGTGAAAATTTATTTGGCTGAATTTTTGAATTGTCCCTTGGTATTAACCTTACCGGTGTTTGCCTGTCTGGCTTCTTCTATGTAGTGAGTGGTGACGATAACTGTTCGCCCATGGTCGACACTTTGGCGGACGAGATGATTCCAAATGCTTTGTTTGGAAATCAATCAACAATTTTGTGTCACCTACAGCGGGAAAATGAAATAAATTACCTGTGTCTGAGCAAAGGATCGACGCCCACCGTCGGTTCGTCCAAAATGAGCAGCTCCGATTCGTGAAAAAGGGCGACGGCGAACGAGACGCGTCTTTGCTGTCCGCCACTCAGCGTTTTCACGTGGCGATGACTCGGAGGAAGATCCAACAATTTCGACAGAAATTCTAATTGCGAATCGACAAAATCCGTTTGCAAATTGTAGATGCGACCGAAATAGTGAAGCGTTTCCTTGATGCTGAAATAATCGAATAAAGCCAATTCTTGTGGCATGTAGCCGACACGGGGACCGGGAATTCCGCTCTCCGGAGATCCTGGCTCATGTCCCAGGACGAAAATGTCTCCGCTATTCAAACGGCGACGTCCCTACGAGGCAATCTCAACAGGGTCGTCTTACCACAGCCACTGGCTCCCAAGTAATCCGTATCTATTGAATTAAATACAAAAAAAAATTATAGTTATGAAAAGACGTCTTTTTAAGTTATTCAAGAACGTAATTCGTTATTTTTTCCACAGTCACAAAATTTATTGTAAGAATTCTAAAAAATTTTGAAATAGAAATTTTGTTCTACATGTTCCTTTTTTCACGTTCATGTTGAAGCCTCGGAGTATTGCAGATTGGTTTTTTTCCAGCACCATAGGTTTTTAATCGCATGCGTACGAGAACTCCCTGATCACAAGATTTCACTGTTACTTTCTGCTGTTTGTGGATTTCTGAGCTGATGCGATGAACGAATATCACGAAACCTTCGACATCTTTCTTCATTTTCGGCTTTCAATTAAGTGTAACTGAAAATAAATCCTGATGAAAATTATTGTATTGAAACTTTCAAATGATAGATGTTTTCTAAATTTGGGAATAATGGGTTTTCAAAGAGCATTGGTTCGCTCCTGACCGGATTCCAAGTGAAAACTTTTGGCAGTGGAGAAGACTTGGTTTTTTACTCTCTCCTCTCCTTTTGTCCCGTTAGAATGAAAATGGGAATGGAATACCCGGGCAATCCCGAAATCGGCCCACTGCTTCAAAACTCACAGCCCACACACATCTCGTGTTTGTCCAGCCCACTTGAACTTGAACTTTTCCCACGGTGTTTGTGGAGATTAATGTCTTCAAATTCAGTCACGATTTCTGCGTCATGTTATTGAATATAAATTGGCGCTTTCATGTACTGACTTTTACTCTGCAAGAACAATATCTATCATCATTTAATTTCCTGCAGCCACATACGAATTTAGTACGTGAGTGAGAGTTTGCATTAATTCACTTGTCCCCGACGAGTTCACAGGGTACACGCGCATCCCCACCACAGCAGACTTTGCTGCCCTTAAACAATATCCGTGTACACTCCTTATACAGAAAGTATTGGTATTTCACCGTGAGCAGTAATCAACGTGATCTCCGAATACTCAAGAACTACCATCAGCGCATAATTGGGTTTCCAGAATAACCTTCTTATCTTATACAATAATGAACTGATACTATTGAAGACGGGGCCAGTCAAAATGAGGTTTCTTTACCCTTTTAACGCACTACTAGGCCTAGTTTATTCATAACTCGTAATTTTATTCTACTGTTAAAATGTAACCTAGCAGTATTATATTGACAGAAATAAATTTCAAAAACAGAAATTTTCTTTTGCAAGAAATGTATGAGATTGAGACACATCCAGCAAAATTTTTTTCACATTCGAATTAATATAGTAAAACACTTTACGAAGAAATAACTCGGTTAAAAAGAAAATAAATATGTGGCACAATATATAATGAACGACAGGAAGAAGTTTTTGTAAAACAAAAAATCAGAAACATTAACACAAAAAAATAGAAAGACCTTGTCCGCACGATGTATAATCTAGAAAACGTAATAAAAATGTTAAACGTTTAATTTCGGAAATAACATCATTTTTGAATGGTAAGTACCGTACCTTTTAAAATTGCGTTGGCCAATGGAAAGAGTGCTTAGATCTTCTTTAAAAACAATCTGCCTAATACCCTAGTATGTAATTTTCAAAGTAATTTTGCCAATTGATTTTGCGGACATCAAAGTAAAACATTTCCTGGTCTTCAGTGGTCATCTCTTTCCATCAAGTGAATCGGATTACTTACTTATAAATCGCCACTGATGTGTCGTGAAGAATTCGAGAGGAGCAAAAGCTTTATTTATTTTCTCATAGAGACGGGACCTGCACGGAATAAATCAACACCAAATCGCTAAATGTATATTTGTTGTTTTCTGGGTGGATGTAAAAGATAATCCCAATACAATCATAACTAGCATTCAAAATTAAAATGAACTGAAAATGGCTACTTACATGGATCATACCCATTTGTTCGTTTACCCGTCGCCAGCATAAACAAGTCCCATCAGGTAGGCTGGTAGGTGATGAAACAAAGTCTGGTTGATTTTGAGCGAAAGATCGTAGTTGTGTGATGAGCGCTAGGATACCCACAAACATTGTCCTTTGTTGGAATTTCAACAAGCTTCCAAAGTCCAGTGTTTTATCACACCCCAGGTGAGTGGGTTTCGATGGCCAGTGGTGCAGGTGTAGACGGGAACGCCAGTTGGCCTGATCACGATCGACATTGAGGTCTCGGCCCGTGATTTGAATAAAATTCAACATCGATAGATTGTTACCTATGAGTCGCCTAAATTACCAAGCCACAGCAATCATCAAATTGATTGGATAATCAAACTGGAATTATGTCCCCGACAAGCTTTTCATTTATCTTTCATGACACGGTAGATCCTTTTTCCGACAACAGCGATCGTTCCTTAACGAAATTTAAATCGAGGAGATGTAAGCCATCGAAAGGGTCTGTAGTCTATTGAAAAAGTAGTTTACCAGTTGTACCATTCATATTGTCAACCCAACCAGGACATGGTTCAGTTTACAGCCGCTCAGTAACGATGGATGGTCTGATAATTGCCAATGGAACGTTTCCGCATTTTAATCTCAATATTTTGCTCGGCCAAGCCTTTAGTGTAAATTATAAGTGTTGGACACCTCACCTATTAAAATTAAAAGTTGCGTTATTTATCTGTATTAATCAGAATAAAAGAAAAAGTGATTATAAATAAATGTAACTCAATTCTTGATTACTTTTGAGTCATATTTTTAATAACGTCGTCATCGAGTCCATCGAGATATTCAATCAATTTAACCGGATTTGAGTTCTGGATTATAGTAAACCTCTTCTTTAATTTCTTCCCGGTCGAGATTGCTAAAGGCCAGTTGACACATGTACTAATGCCTAAAAATAACTAAGAATATTATATTATAAATCAACCCCCTTATGCTCAAGGCTATAGATGAAACCTCAAGACGCTTCATTCGACGGCAAATTTCAGAGTAATCAGCATCGGTCCCTTGACGTTTCATTTCGAGTGCCTGTTTTTAAGTTCTTCGTTTGAATCTGATTGTGGCAGAATGGAAGACAATCGAAAACGTTTTCAATCAACAGCTGTAAATCGTAATGGACGACAATCCCAGTTCCCGGTAATGTCACGTCGCCTTTCACGGCCGTGATTTTTCTCCCATCACGTTTCGGTGCTGCTGTTTCTTTCAACCTTATTGAATATCTGAAAAAAGAAATAATAAGAATATCTCAGCATTTCTGTTCCTTGCGCTTAATTATTAGTTAAAATTAGTACGATGCGAAAACAGATTCGAGTCCTACCTTGATTTTGGATTGAATCCCTGAAGGCGACAATCGACACTTTGGCCCTTTGACGGTCTCATTCAGAAGGTAAAGACGCCTCCACGCCAGGTACAAGATCTCAAAATCTTCTCCACCAGAACCTTACCCATGAATCCCGTTTGCTCCGTAATGAAAATAGATCGACTCTCGTAAAAATCGACTATGCTCAGTTGAAATTTGTCCATATTTATCGTCGGTTCACTAGTGATGTGATGCACTAAAACCAGTGAAAAAGGAGAGCTCTACTTCTAGAAGTCCGATTCTTAGCAAGATGCGACGGTATACAAAAACTCCTTTGGAGTCTCGTCTCGCCATCCTTATGTTTTATGGTATACTTCCTTATTCCTCTTTCTACAAAAAATCTCTCTATTGGACATTCTGCCAAACTTGCACACTGAAATTCTCAAACAGTTTCTTTTCGTATGTCAAATACCCGATACCTTATAAGGCAGTATAGCCCAACCCACTGTGTCCTAGAATTTCTTACCTTTTCACGTATATTTTCCTGTTTTTTATTCGAAACAATCTTGTACAATCTATCAGTCCTATCGCATATAAGCCGGTATTTGCAATTCAAATATTGAGGCAGTGAGGAGTACCTATTGAATCATGTCTCACAATGGTATAAGCAATGGTACATGCAGTATAAGACATAAAAACCAAACTATACATCCATCACGTTTTCAAAGCGAAAACCCTTTTTGCGCATCCTGGTACCGATTTATTCCTCGCAAAATCTGTTGCTTATAACCTGCTTTTTGTTTATTCCACGTGTAGCTTGCCCCCAAGCATCATCCAACTCTGTATTTTCTTTCTTAGTTTTTATTTTTTTTTTCACCATTGCTTTATAAACTTTTTGTTATGATTCCTTCTATATGGAATCTGCCCTGGACATTATAACTTAAAATGCACTTATAAGGCATTAACCTCATTTAATAGCTGTTGCAAGATTTCAGCCACCACATGGCTGCTTTTATAATATAAAACTAAAGAACAGCAAAATAACAACAGAGCCCATTTCAGTCAGGCTTCCGCGCTTGGGAATGCCTATTAAATTGATGGCATCACTCATATTCATCAATCCGCCATGACAGGACAAAATATTCAGCTCTTCGGCGAATAATCCAACCCACTTGCCCCAACAAATCACTGCTGCGCGCAACGAAAAACTCGATGTTTTTTGGTTTTGATGCGTTTCTTAATTGCTGTGGCTATTAAATATTAACCTCTAATCTCCATTATGGGGTAGTTGAGTTTCCCACAAAAGTTTAATAACATCATATAAACAAAGACATTGTTTTTTAGCGAAAACGTTCCCTGTTGCGTACCTCGGTACCAGTAAATTCCCGCTCGAGGTTTGTACGTCGTTTTCATTTTGCTTTCTGTTTATGACCAAGAGCTGCATACGTATTACGTCCGTATAAGCAATATAGTGGCTATCTTCCAAATTTCTCGGGTCGTTCCCTTTTCCCTTTTAAAAATTTTTTGTGTTCCCTTTTCCACCGTTTGTTGGTACTCTAGCTCATTCTTGTTACGTTGACCCTGCCGGTCATAAGTTCGAGTCACGTGCTATGAAATTCGCATTTCTAATACCTTTCGCTCGCAGCCTCAGTAGCTATATAAGATGTCTTTGAGTCGTGAACGGATTCTTTGTCAAATACGTTTTCTCATCTTCTTGATTCAACAGCAAGTCCACAAGATACAAGCCAAGGACAAGAGTGAGAGGACCGCCCATTCAGTAGTAAGTTGAATCCCTCTATTTGTGCAAATTAATTTTTCTATTTATAGTTCTCATCATTCTGTCATAGTTGTTGTGATTCATTATCCGGTCTCCCCCCCCCCCCCCAGTTTTCCTTTGTACAGTTGCTAATTTGTTCGAATTGTATCAAGAGACTAAATCTTTTCATTTTCTAATTTGTATAGAAGGACAATCAAAATTTGAAACAAAATAAAAAAACATCATCCACAATGGAAAAGATTTAATATCAGAGATTTTTTACGTCGGTCGATCAGTTGTTCATCACTGGGGCAACTGGTTTCATGGGCAACGTTTTGGTTTGTGAAAAACTTCCTTAGGTCCTGTCCGGAAAATCTGACCGTTCTTATTTATTGATCAGACCGACACCCGGACAAAGACATCCGTTTCCGTCTTCAGGAACTGACTATAAATGCCAGGTAATTACATGAAAAGAAACAAATGCCACAATTATCAGCTTAATTAACGTTAGAATTTGTTTATATATTGTTAGATATTTGCGAGGCTAAATCCTGACGCCTTTAAAAAATTAATTCCCCTAACAGTGGCGATATTATTTTGCCGGATCTTGGCATTTCGTTCTCCGATATGCAAGAACTTATTGAGAATGTCTCCCATCGTTTTTCACTTAGCAGCTCGTATCAAATTCGATAACGATCCTGAGAAGTTGCCATCGACTCTAACGTCAAAGGACCGAAAAGAGTGGCAATCTTTTTGTCGCCAGGGTTGAAGCATCTCAAGGTATTCAATTTCAAGTAAAAATCCATTTTCTTATCATTTAATCAATATTAAATGGCCGCCCCAGGCTTTTATTCATGTGTCCACTACGTACAACAACATGGACCCATGGACAAGTCGAAGAGGAAATCTATCCCACATCGCTTGATCCACAAAAGCTAGTGGATTTAGTGGACTGTATGGACGACAAATTATTGGCCAGCATCACCAAACAGTATATATATCCTATCCTAAGCTCCGTATTCTTGGTGGGGACGGCCCCAATAATTCAATTACTCTGCTGTTGACAGATTGATCGGAACATGTCCGAACGTTTACGCTTACACAAAAGCTCTTGGCGAACACCTTTTGCAAGACATAACGTTTGAAAGCGGTAAACCACGTCTTCCTTTGGTAATTATTCGGCCCTCGATTGTTACTTCTGCTGTACAAGAACCCTTCCCTGGCTGGATCGATAACTTCAATGGGCCTAGCGGTAAAATAGATATGAAGTTCGAATAATAGCAAAAGAAATTTCGTTTGGTTCATGCATCATCTTATTTTGGAATTGAATTTATAAAATTTAAGGCATCATAGCTGGAGTAAGCAAAGGACTCATCCAGATTGCACAAGTCAACTCTGAACTAATTGCTGATATCATTCCTGTCGACTTTCCAATCAATCTAATGATAGCGGCAGCTTGGGATGAAGGAACTTGTGCAAAGTAATTTTCACATAATGGTCATTTGAATAAGATCTTCTTTATGTTGAAATATATTTGAAATATAGCTTGCCTGAAGCTATTCGAGTGTATAATTGCTCATCAGGCTCGCTGAATCCATCAACTGGCGCAATTTCAAAATTGGGGCTTGCGCGCTATTTATGAATACCCGTTCAAAGGAATCATGAGGGCCCAAACATATCTCTCCGAGCTAATCGCCTTCTTTTTGAAATTGAAATTGTCCTATACCATCACTTACCGGCTTTCTGTATGGATTCAATCGCTCTGCTGTCTGGTAGAAAGCCTTTCCTGGTAAATTGCTCGCTTCATATATTAGTCAATGAATTATAACATTCAGGCGTATAGCAAACTGATCTATGGAGTCAATTCTATTTTTCAGACACGGCTATTCAAGAAAACACATAGAATGATGTCTTGTCTAGTGTTTTATACAATGCGCGAGTGGAATTTCGTTAGCCGCAACCCTGTCCAACTTCTGGACAAGATGTCAGACGAAGAAACAGAGTACATTCAATTTGATGTACGAAAAATCGATTGGGAGACATACATGACCAATTTTGTAACTGGAGTCGGAAAATATCTTTCAAAGAAGACGTCGGTACTCTACCCGATGACACAAGAAGAAAGAGTTTGAATAAGTAAGTCACGTATAGAAGTTTATACAAATTCAAATAAGAGTTTTTTTTTAAATCGTCGTTTTGCGTTTGAAACAGGATGAAACTACTGACTAGTCGATGGATACTTCGTTTGGTCATCTTGGGTGATGCTATTTTGGCTGGGCAGCAGTTGTAAGTGATTTCGGAGTAAGAATATAGGAAAAAAGGGAAATTTTATAAAATAATTTTTTACAAGTTTCAGTTGTAAAAGTGAAATAAGTAACGCGTTCAAAATGTACAATTTTTCATTTGTAAAATACTTACATAAAACAAATTTTTTAAAATTATGAACATGAAATTGTAAGAAAAGTTATACAACCCATCTTGAACGTAGGTGTACTTGTAACACAGTCAAATCTTAATAATCGATTTTTTTTACGATTAAGGCAGTGTATACAAAAAATGGGCAATGGAAGATCCATGCAAATGAAAATTTGTTCCAGAATGAGGGCGTTCGACGACGGAAGTTATTTATTTTTTTTGTTTTCATAATATGTATATTATGTTTAAAGAGAAATAAAGAAATGCTTAGTTCTATTATTTCTAACTTTGTTTTGTTAAAAAATCGATGTTTAACGATGTATATTGCGATAATCGAAACCAAAGTTGATCGAAAAATACAACTAATCTTACGTACATTTCATACCCGTTCATACTATTTTACAAAAATTATTGCGTGCGCAGTTAGCGTTGACATCCTAGTGGGACATCAAAATAATTTACAAAAATGTGTTGCGGTCTTTTTTTTTTTTACAATATTCCATTCTTATAATAAAAAATTTGACATTCGAACTTGTCGAGATTTGCCGTAGGAGAAACTATAATTTAAATGAACTACGTTCACCTACTGCCCAGCCCTATTTTTCTTCTACGCTATTATCTGGACAAAATTCAATACTGAGACCGTGAAGTGAAAGACAGGAGAAACAACGACGTACTACGACTTTGGTATCATGCTGAAGCCTGGCTGGAACTAATCCGCTTGGTGGCGCATGATCGGTGGTAGGGCAGTTTTATTTTTGTGTTTACAACAGCAGAAGTTGTCAGCTGTAGCAAAGTTTCATGTATTTTCAACATAGTTTAAAGTGAATTTCTTAATGGGTCGAACGTGTTTCATTCCAAATTGTCGCACGGGATACAAGTCTCGCAAAGGTGAAATAATTACTCAAAAGTATACAGTGTTTTCTGTGCCAAAAGATGAAATTTTGTTCAACATGTGGAAGAAGGCCATTCCACGTTCAGATAGACCATTAGATAACAAGAGCTATGTATGTGAGAGACACTTTCTTCCTCACGAAATCCTAGATTTTTTTGAAAAATGTGAAGGTGTTTTGAAGAGATGTGTGAAGAAGTTACTCACTGGAGCGATTCCAAGTCAGTGGCCAGGTAATGTGTTTATTTTTGTTAAAGTTCTCATCGATACTTTGAAACTCATTGATTAGTGTGCTTATCTCCTTTTCACACTTATGCTTTTATCTAGACGGTGAGCTTTCACAGGAAATCCAAGTGAACGCCACACCTGTTCCACCCAAATGCACAAAAAGGAAAGGGCGTTCGACTCTCATCAGAGGAAAGAAGCGCAAGTTACATTTCGATTCTTTTCCAATCCAACAAGATGACAATTATCCACAGCCGCCTTCGCTTGAGCTAATTGAGGCTTCATCGCCACCTAATTCACTTCACTCTGACGACGATGACGTACCACCACCATTTCTTGAGCTAGAAAAAGTTTCATCATCACCTAATTTATCAATTCATTCGGACGGCGATGCTGCGCCGCAACTTTCACTTGTTGACCTAATCGAGACTTCATCGCCACCTACTTCTCTTCATTCTGACGACGATGACGCAGCACCACCTCCGTTTACTGACGAAGCTTCACCATCTACTTTATTTCATTCGGACAGTGATGACGTGCCGTCACTTGCCACAGACCTGGGTGATTCGACTTTGTCTCCTACGTCGTTTAGTTATGACAGTGGTGTAGCCGAAGATGACGTTGCGCCTAATATTCAAATGGAAAACGATTCTGGTGCATGTTGTGTTGCGTGCGTGTCTGACTCTCCTTTTGTTGAGCCTTTACCCGAGTGGATTGAGTTTCTTGACGCATCGCGAAATCGTCCACACCGACACAAACAAATTCTGTGTAAATTGGCGATGTTGGACAATGCTGTGCCAGTTGTTACTAAGTCAGTGTCAATCGACTTTGAAAGTCAAACATTTACTCGTTATTTCATGTCCAACATGTATGTTGGTGCAAATAACCCGTCTACTTTCAGTGACAAATGGCAGTTACTCCAGCTTTATTCTGAGTTCGACAACCAAAGGCAGTGCCCCGGATTGCCTGATTTGAAGTATAGACAAGTTGGCGCCATGACAACCGGAATCTTCAGTGATGGAACATGGCGTTCCAAAAAGTAATTTCTGTTGTAAGTTAGGCCTTTATGGAGTTTGATAATTTTCAATCTTTCCTTTTAACAGGTGTCTCCAACTTGAGGATAACAAAGAAGTCTGTAAATCTTGCAATGACTTCCGGAGAACCTTAAATCAACGAATTAGAAGAGAGGCCCTAAGAGCAAAACAAATCAAGAATAACTCGAAGAAAGTTTCAAAGGAGAACGACTGCTATCTTTCACCGACGGAAATCAAGTTGAAACTTAAGAGACAACGCCAACAAATGTTTCTTCAAAAAAAAAAAAATTTGTCGACAGCGATTAAAGTTAAAGGTATTTTTGTTATGTGACATGAATATAAGACCAAAAATTATCGTTTTCTTTGATTAAGGAATACGCGGAAAAAGTTAAGTTTCGCAGAGAGAAAGTCGCCATGATAGAGCAGCAGGCCATTCGAAACCATCTTAATAAACTTAGCCCTGAGGTATATGCAAATCTGATTGACACAAGTAATTCGCACGTAGGATTTGAAAAAGTAATTATTTTCTCTTATCAAACTAAATAACCATACCCCGACTATTTTAAAAATTTATTCGTGAATATTTAGCAAAAAGTATTGTAGAGCGCACTATTTATCAATAACAAATATAGTAGCTCTGTGCACCGATACCCACGTATTATTTTATAAAGTCTTTTACCCGATAATAACAACACATCTTCATTACAGGCAAGGATGACCGTTAACACCATTATGGCAAAGGCCAAAGTAAAAAATAAGAAGTCGATGCGTTACGAAGCAAATTGGTTACTGGAATGCTTAACTCTTAGAATCAAAAGCTCCAAAGTTTACGACAATCTTTTCAGGAGCGGTATCCTGCCCCTCCCTCATCCGAATACTCTGCGTTCTCTTCTAGGTGGAATGTCCAGTGAATTTGGGTTTAATAAGCAAGCTCTTGAAGCTATTAAGAAAATTCTTCGTGGAAAATCTCAGGCTCAAAGACTAGGAATTCTCTGTTTTGATGAACTCTCTATCAAAGAAGACTTAACTTTTAACACTTCAACTTTCCAATTCGAAGGGTTTGTTAATCTAGGGAGTAGCATCGACGAGGCAACTCGAAAACTTGCTAACCACGGCCTTGTTTTCATGTTCCGCCCATTATTAGACTCTTGGGTACAACCAATTGCTGTATTTGCTTCGTGCAATGCGGCCTCAGGGGAGGATTTAAACAGATTGCTGCTCAAAGCAATCGTCTTACTCGAAACTTACGGAGCCCGTGTTTTATCAGTGGTGTGTGACGGGGCTCAAAGCAACAAGTCTTTATGGAAAACGCTAGGCGTTAGCGTAAAAAACGATGGTATCGTCAATCACATTCCTCATCCTACTGTACCCGATGCCAAAATTTATTTTGTATTGGACCCCCCACACGCATTTAAGTGTGTACGGAATCAGATTTATAATCTGAATCTAGTGCAAGCCGGCGGCATGTGTTTGTCGTTTGAGGACATCAAGCTTCTCTTCCATGCCGATGAGCGTATGGGGCATTTGAAGGTTTGCCCTAGATTAACGTACACACACGTTTACCCAACCAATTTCCAAAAAATGAGTGTCAAACTTGCAGTCCAAGTTATGTCTGATTCTGTTGCCGATGGATTCTGTTTTTATCGGGACACGATGAAGAATGAAGCATTTCAACATACACAGAACATTGAAGACTTGTTTCGTCTTTTAAACAAGTCGTTTGATATATTGAATGCGCGCCACAGATTCGCTCCAGCTATGACGCTTGATAACTGGGAAGGAAACAAAGAGGTGCTGTGTAATTGTATTTTTTATTGTTTCGTTGATCGCATTCTATATTTTACTCCTGATTATCTTACAGATTCTCTTGCACCTTGATGAAGTCCTATTACAGTCAGCGGCAGCTGAAAATGATTTTTCTGTTCGCCCATCATTACCTCCTGCATTTGTCTCTCAAACCACGCTTCAGGCCTTGAGAATAACCATCAAGAGTACTGTAGACATGGTTGAATTTCTTCTCGCTATGGATGAATTCGACTTTGTATTGACCGGAAAATTCAATCAAGATTGTTTGGAAGTAAACTATTAATTTTTTTTTTATGAAGTCCTGTAAACTAATTTTATGTCCTATTCTGTCAGCGATTCTTTGGAATAATTCGGGCATCCAATGGAGGTGAAGATAAACCTACGTGCTCTTCCTTTCTACAACTTTTCCGGATGATCAGCCTCTACTACGCAACCACAACCTTTGTGCGCATCAAGGGGTCTAATGTGGACAGTGAAGAACGCTTAAGAGTCCTCACAACTTTTAGAGATTGGTTGAAAAACGGATACACCAAGAAGAAGAAAGAAAACGCTGAATTCAAAAAGTTCGTCAAAGACATTCTTTTTAAAGAGATGATTACCTCCATTGAAGCAACAAATATTGTTGAAAACGGATTGGCAAGTGACAACATAGTGTACCATATCGGTGGTTACCTCGTCAAAAAATTCAAGAAAAAATCATCATGTGCGATCTGTCTTACCTCTCTCGAATGCACTGATGTCCGCAATCTACCCCAAGAATTTAATGCTCGTCATCTCACTGATGGGAAAAATCGCGGAAGGCTACAGATGTCATCTTACAAACTATTTCAGTTGTTGGCGAGCATAGAAACTGTTATTCTTGACTATTGCTCAACTGGAGACATCATGAAAAACGATTCTTTTCTCGATATTTTGTATTCCTTGTGCCTGGAAGAGCTCCCTCAAGTTGGATGTGATGACCACCGCCAAGAAGTCATGGTAAATCTAATCTATGATTTTATGGTCACTCGTTTCAAGTGCGTGGCTCGAAACTCAAAGCGCGAGTCTTTAGAAAAAAAAAAGAGCAGCTAGTCATTCAAAGAAAAAACAAAGCAAGCTCTAATCATTTAATTTAAGTACAAAACAATCTTAAGAAATTAAATTCCCCAAGTCACTAGCTTTTATTATGTTGACATTGGTTTATTACGAAGATTGACAAAGGATTTTTTTAAAGAAATACAGCTAATAATTTATGATCTCGAAATGCCTATATTTGAATCTTTGTTTCTCTTCTCAGTTCCTGTTTTGCAAAACTGCCCTACCACCGATCATGCGCCGCCAAGCGGTTTAGTTCCAGCCAGGCTTCAGCATAGTACCAGATTTTGGTCAGTAAGCCTATTCCGTTGTTTCTCCTGTCATTCTTCTTCATGCTTGAGATGTGATATTCAATGCACTTTCATGAGTTTTCATGAAAAAATATTGAAACTTTCAAAGATCATTTTTTTCTTACTTGAGATGTGATATTCAATGCACTTTCATGAGTTTTCATGAAAAAATATTGAAACTTTCAAAGATCATTTTTTTCTTACTTCAGATGTGATATTCAATGCACTTTCATGAGTTTTCATGAAAAAATATTGAAACTTTCAAAGATCATTTTTTTCTTACTTCAGATGTGATATTCAATGCACTTTCATGAGTTTTCATGAAAAAATACTGAAACTTTCAAAGATCATTTTTTTCTTACTTCAGATGTGATATTCAATGCACTTTCATGAGTTTTCATGAAAAAATATTGAAACTTTCAAAGATCATTTTTTTCTTACTTGTAGATGTGATATTCAATGCACTTTCATGAGTTTTCATGAAAAAATATTGAAACTTTCAAAGATCATTTTTTTCTTACTTCAGATGTGATATTCAATGCACTTTCATGAGTTTTCATGAAAAAATATTGAAACTTTCAAAGATCATTTTTTTCTTACTTGAGATGTGATATTCAATGCACTTTCATGAGTTTTCATGAAAAAATATTGAAACTTTCAAAGATCATTTTTTTCTTACTTCAGATGTGATATTCAATGCACTTTCATGAGTTTTCATGAAAAAATATTGAAACTTTCAAAGATCATTTTTTTCTTACTTGAGATGTGATATTCAATGCACTTTCATGAGTTTTCATGAAAAAATATTGAAACTTTCAAAGATCATTTTTTTCTTACTTCAGATGTGATATTCAATGCACTTTCATGAGTTTTCATGAAAAAATACTGAAACTTTCAAAGATCATTTTTTTCTTACTTCAGATGTGATATTCAATGCACTTTCATGAGTTTTCATGAAAAAATATTGAAACTTTCAAAGATCATTTTTTTCTTACTTGAGATGTGATATTCAATGCACTTTCATGAGTTTTCATGAAAAAATATTGAAACTTTCAAAGATCATTTTTTTCTTACTTGAGATGTGATATTCAATGCACTTTCATGAGTTTTCATGAAAAAATATTGAAACTTTCAAAGATCATTTTTTTCTTACTTCAGATGTGATATTCAATGCACTTTCATGAGTTTTCATGAAAAAATATTGAAACTTTCAAAGATCATTTTTTTCTTACTTGAGATGTGATATTCAATGCACTTTCATGAGTTTTCATGAAAAAATATTGAAACTTTCAAAGATCATTTTTTTCTTACTTCAGATGTGATATTCAATGCACTTTCATGAGTTTTCATGAAAAAATATTGAAACTTTCAAAGATCATTTTTTTCTTACTTCAGATGTGATATTCAATGCACTTTCATGAGTTTTCATGAAAAAATATTGAAACTTTCAAAGATCATTTTTTTCTTACTTCAGATGTGATATTCAATGCACTTTCATGAGTTTTCATGAAAAAATATTGAAACTTTCAAAGATCATTTTTTTTCTTACTTCAGATGTGATATTCAATGCACTTTCATGAGTTTTCATGAAAAAATACTGAAACTTTCAAAGATCATTTTTTTCTTACTTGAGATGTGATATTCAATGCACTTTCATGAGTTTTCATGAAAAAATATTGAAACTTTCAAAGATCATTTTTTTCTTACTTCAGATGTGATATTCAATGCACTTTCATGAGTTTTCATGAAAAAATATTGAAACTTTCAAAGATCATTTTTTTCTTACTTCAGATGTGATATTCAATGCACTTTCATGAGTTTTCATGAAAAAATATTGAAACTTTCAAAGATCATTTTTTTCTTACTTGAGATGTGATATTCAATGCACTTTCATGAGTTTTCATGAAAAAATATTGAAACTTTCAAAGATCATTTTTTTCTTACTTCAGATGTGATATTCAATGCACTTTCATGAGTTTTCATGAAAAAATATTGAAACTTTCAAAGATCATTTTTTTCTTACTTCAGATGTGATATTCAATGCACTTTCATGAGTTTTCATGAAAAAATATTGAAACTTTCAAAGATCATTTTTTTTCTTACTTGAGATGTGATATTCAATGCACTTTCATGAGTTTTCATGAAAAAATATTGAAACTTTCAAAGATCATTTTTTTCTTACTTCAGATGTGATATTCAATGCACTTTCATGAGTTTTCATGAAAAAATATTGAAACTTTCAAAGATCATTTTTTTCTTACTTCAGATGTGATATTCAATGCACTTTCATGAGTTTTCATGAAAAAATATTGAAACTTTCAAAGATCATTTTTTTCTTACTTGAGATGTGATATTCAATGCACTTTCATGAGTTTTCATGAAAAAATATTGAAACTTTCAAAGATCATTTTTTTCTTACTTCAGATGTGATATTCAATGCACTTTCATGAGTTTTCATGAAAAAATATTGAAACTTTCAAAGATCATTTTTTTCTTACTTGAGATGTGATATTCAATGCACTTTCATGAGTTTTCATGAAAAAATATTGAAACTTTCAAAGATCATTTTTTTCTTACTTGAGATGTGATATTCAATGCACTTTCATGAGTTTTCATGAAAAAATATTGAAACTTTCAAAGATCATTTTTTTCTTACTTCAGATGTGATATTCAATGCACTTTCATGAGTTTTCATGAAAAAATACTGAAACTTTCAAAGATCATTTTTTTTCTTACTTGAGATGTGATATTCAATGCACTTTCATGAGTTTTCATGAAAAAATATTGAAACTTTCAAAGATCATTTTTTTCTTACTTGAGATGTGATATTCAATGCACTTTCATGAGTTTTCATGAAAAAATATTGAAACTTTCAAAGATCATTTTTTTCTTACTTCAGATGTGATATTCAATGCACTTTCATGAGTTTTCATGAAAAAATATTGAAACTTTCAAAGATCATTTTTTTCTTACTTGAGATGTGATATTCAATGCACTTTCATGAGTTTTCATGAAAAAATATTGAAACTTTCAAAGATCATTTTTTTCTTACTTCAGATGTGATATTCAATGCACTTTCATGAGTTTTCATGAAAAAATATTGAAACTTTCAAAGATCATTTTTTTCTTACTTCAGATGTGATATTCAATGCACTTTCATGAGTTTTCATGAAAAAATATTGAAACTTTCAAAGATCATTTTTTTCTTACTTGAGATGTGATATTCAATGCACTTTCATGAGTTTTCATGAAAAAATATTGAAACTTTCAAAGATCATTTTTTTCTTACTTCAGATGTGATATTCAATGCACTTTCATGAGTTTTCATGAAAAAATATTGAAACTTTCAAAGATCATTTTTTTCTTACTTGAGATGTGATATTCAATGCACTTTCATGAGTTTTCATGAAAAAATATTGAAACTTTCAAAGATCATTTTTTTCTTACTTGAGATGTGATATTCAATGCACTTTCATGAGTTTTCATGAAAAAATATTGAAACTTTCAAAGATCATTTTTTTCTTACTTCAGATGTGATATTCAATGCACTTTCATGAGTTTTCATGAAAAAATATTGAAACTTTCAAAGATCATTTTTTTCTTACTTGAGATGTGATATTCAATGCACTTTCATGAGTTTTCATGAAAAAATATTGAAACTTTCAAAGATCATTTTTTTCTTACTTGAGATGTGATATTCAATGCACTTTCATGAGTTTTCATGAAAAAATATTGAAACTTTCAAAGATCATTTTTTTCTTACTTCAGATGTGATATTCAATGCACTTTCATGAGTTTTCATGAAAAAATATTGAAACTTTCAAAGATCATTTTTTTCTTACTTGAGATGTGATATTCAATGCACTTTCATGAGTTTTCATGAAAAAATACTGAAACTTTCAAAGATCATTTTTTTCTTACTTCAAATGTGATATTCAATGCACTTTCATGAGTTTTCATGAAAAAATATTGAAACTTTCAAAGATCATTTTTTTCTTACTTGAGATGTGATATTCAATGCACTTTCATGAGTTTTCATGAAAAAATATTGAAACTTTCAAAGATCATTTTTTTCTTACTTCAGATGTGATATTCAATGCACTTTCATGAGTTTTCATGAAAAAATATTGAAACTTTCAAAGATCATTTTTTTCTTACTTGAGATGTGATATTCAATGCACTTTCATGAGTTTTCATGAAAAAATATTGAAACTTTCAAAGATCATTTTTTTCTTACTTCAGATGTGATATTCAATGCACTTTCATGAGTTTTCATGAAAAAATATTGAAACTTTCAAAGATCATTTTTTTCTTACTTCAGATGTGATATTCAATGCACTTTCATGAGTTTTCATGAAAAAATATTGAAACTTTCAAAGATCATTTTTTTCTTACTTCAGATGTGATATTCAATGCACTTTCATGAGTTTTCATGAAAAAATATTGAAACTTTCAAAGATCATTTTTTTCTTACTTCAGATGTGATATTCAATGCACTTTCATGAGTTTTCATGAAAAAATATTGAAACTTTCAAAGATCATTTTTTTCTTACTTGAGATGTGATATTCAATGCACTTTCATGAGTTTTCATGAAAAAATATTGAAACTTTCAAAGATCATTTTTTTCTTACTTGAGATGTGATATTCAATGCACTTTCATGAGTTTTCATGAAAAAATATTGAAACTTTCAAAGATCATTTTTTTCTTACTTCAGATGTGATATTCAATGCACTTTCATGAGTTTTCATGAAAAAATATTGAAACTTTCAAAGATCATTTTTTTCTTACTTCAGATGTGATATTCAATGCACTTTCATGAGTTTTCATGAAAAAATACTGAAACTTTCAAAGATCATTTTTTTCTTACTTCAGATGTGATATTCAATGCACTTTCATGAGTTTTCATGAAAAAATATTGAAACTTTCAAAGATCATTTTTTTCTTACTTCAGATGTGATATTCAATGCACTTTCATGAGTTTTCATGAAAAAATATTGAAACTTTCAAAGATCATTTTTTTCTTACTTGAGATGTGATATTCAATGCACTTTCATGAGTTTTCATGAAAAAATATTGAAACTTTCAAAGATCATTTTTTTCTTACTTCAGATGTGATATTCAATGCACTTTCATGAGTTTTCATGAAAAAATATTGAAACTTTCAAAGATCATTTTTTTCTTACTTGAGATGTGATATTCAATGCACTTTCATGAGTTTTCATGAAAAAATATTGAAACTTTCAAAGATCATTTTTTTCTTACTTCAGATGTGATATTCAATGCACTTTCATGAGTTTTCATGAAAAAATATTGAAACTTTCAAAGATCATTTTTTTCTTACTTGAGATGTGATATTCAATGCACTTTCATGAGTTTTCATGAAAAAATATTGAAACTTTCAAAGATCATTTTTTTCTTACTTCAGATGTGATATTCAATGCACTTTCATGAGTTTTCATGAAAAAATATTGAAACTTTCAAAGATCATTTTTTTCTTACTTCAGATGTGATATTCAATGCACTTTCATGAGTTTTCATGAAAAAATATTGAAACTTTCAAAGATCATTTTTTTCTTACTTCAGATGTGATATTCAATGCACTTTCATGAGTTTTCATGAAAAAATATTGAAACTTTCAAAGATCATTTTTTTCTTACTTGAGATGTGATATTCAATGCACTTTCATGAGTTTTCATGAAAAAATATTGAAACTTTCAAAGATCATTTTTTTCTTACTTGAGATGTGATATTCAATGCACTTTCATGAGTTTTCATGAAAAAATATTGAAACTTTCAAAGATCATTTTTTTTCTTACTTCAGATGTGATATTCAATGCACTTTCATGAGTTTTCATGAAAAAATATTGAAACTTTCAAAGATCATTTTTTTCTTACTTCAGATGTGATATTCAATGCACTTTCATGAGTTTTCATGAAAAAATACTGAAACTTTCAAAGATCATTTTTTTCTTACTTCAGATGTGATATTCAATGCACTTTCATGAGTTTTCATGAAAAAATATTGAAACTTTCAAAGATCATTTTTTTCTTACTTCAGATGTGATATTCAATGCACTTTCATGAGTTTTCATGAAAAAATATTGAAACTTTCAAAGATCATTTTTTTCTTACTTGAGATGTGATATTCAATGCACTTTCATGAGTTTTCATGAAAAAATATTGAAACTTTCAAAGATCATTTTTTTCTTACTTCAGATGTGATATTCAATGCACTTTCATGAGTTTTCATGAAAAAATATTGAAACTTTCAAAGATCATTTTTTTCTTACTTGAGATGTGATATTCAATGCACTTTCATGAGTTTTCATGAAAAAATATTGAAACTTTCAAAGATCATTTTTTTCTTACTTCAGATGTGATATTCAATGCACTTTCATGAGTTTTCATGAAAAAATATTGAAACTTTCAAAGATCATTTTTTTCTTACTTCAGATGTGATATTCAATGCACTTTCATGAGTTTTCATGAAAAAATACTGAAACTTTCAAAGATCATTTTTTTCTTACTTCAGATGTGATATTCAATGCACTTTCATGAGTTTTCATGAAAAAATATTGAAACTTTCAAAGATCATTTTTTTCTTACTTGTAGATGTGATATTCAATGCACTTTCATGAGTTTTCATGAAAAAATATTGAAACTTTCAAAGATCATTTTTTTCTTACTTCAGATGTGATATTCAATGCACTTTCATGAGTTTTCATGAAAAAATATTGAAACTTTCAAAGATCATTTTTTTCTTACTTGTAGATGTGATATTCAATGCACTTTCATGAGTTTTCATGAAAAAATATTGAAACTTTCAAAGATCATTTTTTTCTTACTTCAGATGTGATATTCAATGCACTTTCATGAGTTTTCATGAAAAAATATTGAAACTTTCAAAGATCATTTTTTTCTTACTTGAGATGTGATATTCAATGCACTTTCATGAGTTTTCATGAAAAAATATTGAAACTTTCAAAGATCATTTTTTTCTTACTTCAGATGTGATATTCAATGCACTTTCATGAGTTTTCATGAAAAAATATTGAAACTTTCAAAGATCATTTTTTTCTTACTTCAGATGTGATATTCAATGCACTTTCATGAGTTTTCATGAAAAAATATTGAAACTTTCAAAGATCATTTTTTTCTTACTTTAGATGTGATATTCAATGCACTTTCATGAGTTTTCATGAAAAAATATTGAAACTTTCAAAGATCATTTTTTTCTTACTTCAGATGTGATATTCAATGCACTTTCATGAGTTTTCATGAAAAAATATTGAAACTTTCAAAGATCATTTTTTTCTTACTTCAGATGTGATATTCAATGCACTTTCATGAGTTTTCATGAAAAAATATTGAAACTTTCAAAGATCATTTTTTTCTTACTTGAGATGTGATATTCAATGCACTTTCATGAGTTTTCATGAAAAAATATTGAAACTTTCAAAGATCATTTTTTTCTTACTTCAGATGTGATATTCAATGCACTTTCATGAGTTTTCATGAAAAAATATTGAAACTTTCAAAGATCATTTTTTTCTTACTTCAGATGTGATATTCAATGCACTTTCATGAGTTTTCATGAAAAAATACTGAAACTTTCAAAGATCATTTTTTTCTTACTTCAGATGTGATATTCAATGCACTTTCATGAGTTTTCATGAAAAAATATTGAAACTTTCAAAGATCATTTTTTTCTTACTTGTAGATGTGATATTCAATGCACTTTCATGAGTTTTCATGAAAAAATATTGAAACTTTCAAAGATCATTTTTTTCTTACTTCAGATGTGATATTCAATGCACTTTCATGAGTTTTCATGAAAAAATATTGAAACTTTCAAAGATCATTTTTTTCTTACTTGTAGATGTGATATTCAATGCACTTTCATGAGTTTTCATGAAAAAATATTGAAACTTTCAAAGATCATTTTTTTCTTACTTCAGATGTGATATTCAATGCACTTTCATGAGTTTTCATGAAAAAATATTGAAACTTTCAAAGATCATTTTTTTCTTACTTCAGATGTGATATTCAATGCACTTTCATGAGTTTTCATGAAAAAATATTGAAACTTTCAAAGATCATTTTTTTCTTACTTCAGATGTGATATTCAATGCACTTTCATGAGTTTTCATGAAAAAATACTGAAACTTTCAAAGATCATTTTTTTCTTACTTCAGATGTGATATTCAATGCACTTTCATGAGTTTTCATGAAAAAATATTGAAACTTTCAAAGATCATTTTTTTCTTACTTGAGATGTGATATTCAATGCACTTTCATGAGTTTTCATGAAAAAATATTGAAACTTTCAAAGATCATTTTTTTCTTACTTGAGATGTGATATTCAATGCACTTTCATGAGTTTTCATGAAAAAATATTGAAACTTTCAAAGATCATTTTTTTCTTACTTCAGATGTGATATTCAATGCACTTTCATGAGTTTTCATGAAAAAATATTGAAACTTTCAAAGATCATTTTTTTCTTACTTGAGATGTGATATTCAATGCACTTTCATGAGTTTTCATGAAAAAATATTGAAACTTTCAAAGATCATTTTTTTCTTACTTCAGATGTGATATTCAATGCACTTTCATGAGTTTTCATGAAAAAATATTGAAACTTTCAAAGATCATTTTTTTCTTACTTCAGATGTGATATTCAATGCACTTTCATGAGTTTTCATGAAAAAATATTGAAACTTTCAAAGATCATTTTTTTCTTACTTCAGATGTGATATTCAATGCACTTTCATGAGTTTTCATGAAAAAATATTGAAACTTTCAAAGATCATTTTTTTCTTACTTCAGATGTGATATTCAATGCACTTTCATGAGTTTTCATGAAAAAATATTGAAACTTTCAAAGATCATTTTTTTCTTACTTGAGATGTGATATTCAATGCACTTTCATGAGTTTTCATGAAAAAATATTGAAACTTTCAAAGATCATTTTTTTCTTACTTCAGATGTGATATTCAATGCACTTTCATGAGTTTTCATGAAAAAATATTGAAACTTTCAAAGATCATTTTTTTCTTACTTGAGATGTGATATTCAATGCACTTTCATGAGTTTTCATGAAAAAATATTGAAACTTTCAAAGATCATTTTTTTCTTACTTCAGATGTGATATTCAATGCACTTTCATGAGTTTTCATGAAAAAATATTGAAACTTTCAAAGATCATTTTTTTCTTACTTCAGATGTGATATTCAATGCACTTTCATGAGTTTTCATGAAAAAATATTGAAACTTTCAAAGATCATTTTTTTCTTACTTGAGATGTGATATTCAATGCACTTTCATGAGTTTTCATGAAAAAATATTGAAACTTTCAAAGATCATTTTTTTCTTACTTCAGATGTGATATTCAATGCACTTTCATGAGTTTTCATGAAAAAATATTGAAACTTTCAAAGATCATTTTTTTCTTACTTCAGATGTGATATTCAATGCACTTTCATGAGTTTTCATGAAAAAATATTGAAACTTTCAAAGATCATTTTTTTCTTACTTCAGATGTGATATTCAATGCACTTTCATGAGTTTTCATGAAAAAATACTTGAAACTTTCAAAGATCATTTTTTTCTTACTTCAGATGTGATATTCAATGCACTTTCATGAGTTTTCATGAAAAAATATTGAAACTTTCAAAGATCATTTTTTTCTTACTTGAGATGTGATATTCAATGCACTTTCATGAGTTTTCATGAAAAAATATTGAAACTTTCAAAGATCATTTTTTTCTTACTTCAGATGTGATATTCAATGCACTTTCATGAGTTTTCATGAAAAAATATTGAAACTTTCAAAGATCATTTTTTTCTTACTTCAGATGTGATATTCAATGCACTTTCATGAGTTTTCATGAAAAAATATTGAAACTTTCAAAGATCATTTTTTTCTTACTTCAGATGTGATATTCAATGCACTTTCATGAGTTTTCATGAAAAAATACTGAAACTTTCAAAGATCATTTTTTTCTTACTTCAGATGTGATATTCAATGCACTTTCATGAGTTTTCATGAAAAAATATTGAAACTTTCAAAGATCATTTTTTTCTTACTTGAGATGTGATATTCAATGCACTTTCATGAGTTTTCATGAAAAAATATTGAAACTTTCAAAGATCATTTTTTTCTTACTTCAGATGTGATATTCAATGCACTTTCATGAGTTTTCATGAAAAAATATTGAAACTTTCAAAGATCATTTTTTTCTTACTTCAGATGTGATATTCAATGCACTTTCATGAGTTTTCATGAAAAAATACTGAAACTTTCAAAGATCATTTTTTTCTTACTTCAGATGTGATATTCAATGCACTTTCATGAGTTTTCATGAAAAAATATTGAAACTTTCAAAGATCATTTTTTTCTTACTTGAGATGTGATATTCAATGCACTTTCATGAGTTTTCATGAAAAAATATTGAAACTTTCAAAGATCATTTTTTTCTTACTTCAGATGTGATATTCAATGCACTTTCATGAGTTTTCATGAAAAAATACTGAAACTTTCAAAGATCATTTTTTTCTTACTTCAGATGTGATATTCAATGCACTTTCATGAGTTTTCATGAAAAAATATTGAAACTTTCAAAGATCATTTTTTTCTTACTTCAGATGTGATATTCAATGCACTTTCATGAGTTTTCATGAAAAAATATTGAAACTTTCAAAGATCATTTTTTTCTTACTTCAGATGTGATATTCAATGCACTTTCATGAGTTTTCATGAAAAAATATTGAAACTTTCAAAGATCATTTTTTTCTTACTTGAGATGTGATATTCAATGCACTTTCATGAGTTTTCATGAAAAAATATTGAAACTTTCAAAGATCATTTTTTTCTTACTTCAGATGTGATATTCAATGCACTTTCATGAGTTTTCATGAAAAAATATTGAAACTTTCAAAGATCATTTTTTTCTTACTTCAGATGTGATATTCAATGCACTTTCATGAGTTTTCATGAAAAAATATTGAAACTTTCAAAGATCATTTTTTTCTTACTTCAGATGTGATATTCAATGCACTTTCATGAGTTTTCATGAAAAAATATTGAAACTTTCAAAGATCATTTTTTTCTTACTTGAGATGTGATATTCAATGCACTTTCATGAGTTTTCATGAAAAAATATTGAAACTTTCAAAGATCATTTTTTTCTTACTTCAGATGTGATATTCAATGCACTTTCATGAGTTTTCATGAAAAAATATTGAAACTTTCAAAGATCATTTTTTTCTTACTTCAGATGTGATATTCAATGCACTTTCATGAGTTTTCATGAAAAAATACTGAAACTTTCAAAGATCATTTTTTTCTTACTTCAGATGTGATATTCAATGCACTTTCATGAGTTTTCATGAAAAAATATTGAAACTTTCAAAGATCATTTTTTTCTTACTTGAGATGTGATATTCAATGCACTTTCATGAGTTTTCATGAAAAAATATTGAAACTTTCAAAGATCATTTTTTTCTTACTTCAGATGTGATATTCAATGCACTTTCATGAGTTTTCATGAAAAAATACTTGAAACTTTCAAAGATCATTTTTTTCTTACTTCAGATGTGATATTCAATGCACTTTCATGAGTTTTCATGAAAAAATATTGAAACTTTCAAAGATCATTTTTTTCTTACTTGAGATGTGATATTCAATGCACTTTCATGAGTTTTCATGAAAAAATATTGAAACTTTCAAAGATCATTTTTTTCTTACTTCAGATGTGATATTCAATGCACTTTCATGAGTTTTCATGAAAAAATATTGAAACTTTCAAAGATCATTTTTTTCTTACTTCAGATGTGATATTCAATGCACTTTCATGAGTTTTCATGAAAAAATATTGAAACTTTCAAAGATCATTTTTTTCTTACTTCAGATGTGATATTCAATGCACTTTCATGAGTTTTCATGAAAAAATACTGAAACTTTCAAAGATCATTTTTTTCTTACTTCAGATGTGATATTCAATGCACTTTCATGAGTTTTCATGAAAAAATATTGAAACTTTCAAAGATCATTTTTTTCTTACTTGAGATGTGATATTCAATGCACTTTCATGAGTTTTCATGAAAAAATATTGAAACTTTCAAAGATCATTTTTTTCTTACTTGAGATGTGATATTCAATGCACTTTCATGAGTTTTCATGAAAAAATATTGAAACTTTCAAAGATCATTTTTTTCTTACTTCAGATGTGATATTCAATGCACTTTCATGAGTTTTCATGAAAAAATATTGAAACTTTCAAAGATCATTTTTTCTTACTTCAGATGTGATATTCAATGCACTTTCATGAGTTTTCATGAAAAAATATTGAAACTTTCAAAGATCATTTTTTTCTTACTTGAGATGTGATATTCAATGCACTTTCATGAGTTTTCATGAAAAAATACTGAAACTTTCAAAGATCATTTTTTTCTTACTTCAGATGTGATATTCAATGCACTTTCATGAGTTTTCATGAAAAAATATTGAAACTTTCAAAGATCATTTTTTTCTTAGTTCAGATGTGATATTCAATGCACTTTCATGAGTTTTCATGAAAAAATATTGAAACTTTCAAAGATCATTTTTTTCTTACTTCAGATGTGATATTCAATGCACTTTCATGAGTTTTCATGAAAAAATATTGAAACTTTCAAAGATCATTTTTTTCTTACTTCAGATGTGATATTGTCGCGTGGTCAATGACCACGCTACACGATCCGGCTGGTATTCAGGCCAACCGGTAGTGCATCCGCCACCGCCACCCGACCCTCGCTAGCGCTCGCTAGTATATAAGCGTGTAGTGCCTCTTTGTCGGGGCTGTTCCCTTGTAGCTCTGAGACCGTGAATACACGCCAACATAGTTGGCACGTTACATGGTGGAGACGCAGGGTATAGTCAAAGTTTTTTTTCACGTGTCGAGAGAAGCGCGGCGAGTGGTGGGTTGTTGTTAGTTTGTTGTTTGTTTTGTGAGTTGTTCGTGTCGAGGCGAGTGGGATAGTGTGAAGACGGTGAGTTAGAAAGTGGTCTGGTGAACAGTGAGCAGGGAGAGGTCGCCCTGCAACAGCTGGAATTTTGGAAGGAGTGAGTAAATGCGGAGGATCAGAAAGAGAGACGAGAGAGGACGATTTGTGGCCAGAGGAGTTAGCCCGAGGACGAGAAGTCGACCCCTGCTAGGGAAGAACGAGGATTGTGGAGAGGAGCGGCCGGGAGTCGAAAAGAAACAGCTCAGCTTCGCTCAACCGACGGCCGTCCAACAGGCGTACCCACTTACTTTTGACGACGGAGAGTCGGAGCAGTGGGAGGACGTGGACGAAGAAATCGACGCAAGGAGGACAGGAGGAGCTCAACCCGAGTGGGATCATTCAGAATTCAGGAGAAGATCTTCGAATTTAAGCTCACTTTTCCGAGCAACGAGAAGTCGTCGGGGTCTGCCGAGACGTCCAAGTAGCCCACAGGGAAACGTTGGCGGTCAGCAAGGAAGAAGAGGAGGACAGATGGCGGCCCAGATAAAATTCCTGCAGCCACCAGCGTTCGCAGGGAAAGAGAATGAAGATGTGGGTGATTGGATGTACAAATTCGAAAGAATTGGACGGTACAACAGATGGGGGGACGACGAATTACGAGGTCACGTGGAATTGTCGTTGACGGGGGCAGCACAGAAGTGGTTTACGTGTGCGGAAGCGGCGGGTCAGCTGTCAGCCGATTGGAGGACACAGAATGGGCCACCCAGGGTCGTAGGGGTAAGGGAGCAAATTCTGACCCAATTTACCCCTGTGAACCAGGACCAGTTCAACGAGAGACGGCTGAAGGAGCGGAAACAGGAGCCAGAGGAATCAACGATAGAATTTATCTACGACATGCTAGACCTTTGCAGAAAGGTGGATCCGAATATGTCGGAGGCGGCAAAACTCAGCCACATGTGGAGAGGATTGAAACCGAGCCTGACTGAAAAACTGTGGAGCCTGAAGCCTGCCTCGTGTGATGAGTTTCTAAGAGAAGTAAGAAGATACCAGGAGATGACATCGAGGGCTCGCCAGGAAGACTGGGCTATGGGGATGTTAGGTAAGCAGATGCCACCGGTGAAGGAGGACAGACTGGAGCGGCTTGAGAAAATGATGGAAGGATTAATGGGGGCGATCGCGCCGAAGCCGGCAGGACAACCTCCGCAACAGGGATGGAACCCAGGAAACATACAACAACGCCCTGGGTGGAATAACCGAGAACCGAAATGGACACCGGATGGACAACCAATCTGCTTCGGATGCAACCAGGTAGGACACTTAAATAGAGATTGTCCAACGACGCCACGACGTAGAAGCCGAACGGAGGACGGAAAGGTCATCTGTTTCGGGTGTAATGAAGTAGGACACATTCGTCCATTTTGCCCAAAGTATCAGCAACAGGGTCGGGCACCAGGTCAGTGGCAGGAAAACAAGGGCAATCAACTGATGGGCCTGGTAGGATCGGGAGGAAGCCAGCAGGAGGGGACGTTACCAATTCTGAAGATCGACGTTAAACGGATGGTTACCCAGGAAGTATTATGCGGAGACAAGATGGTATCAGCCGTGATTGACACCGGGGCGGTGGTGTCGGTGTGCTCATCTAAGTTAGCGGAAGAACTGAAACTAGCAATAACTCCTTGGCGGAAGAATCGTCTCGTAGCAATTGATGGTAAAGAGATTACACCAGGCGGAGCAGCCTGGCTGTCAGTGTCAGATGGAGTGACGAGAGTGGAGGGGGAGGTTCTAATACTGGACGGGGACATAGAACTTTTGCTGGGAGAAGATTTTCTGAAGAAGCTAGGGACGAGAATGAAGATCGGTGCACTTCCGGAAATCGTCATCGGCGAAATGCCGATTGGGGCCGTGAGAAATGAAGAAATGAAGAGCAGGAAAAGAGTGGTGTTGCGGGAAGCGGTATGGGTACCAGGAAGAACGATGAAAGTCGTGCCCACTGAGCCACTGGACCTGGAAGGGAGTGGAAACAGCGCAATGATAGAGCCTTCCGAAACACTGATGAAAACGAAAAGAGTATCGGTGGGGAGGGCAGTGGTAGACGGAAAAAAAACGCTGGATCAGATAGTGATTACGAACCTCTCGGACCGAAAACAGTGGTTAGGAGCCGGAACGGTGTTAGGTGAAATCGAGGAGATAGAAGAAATCGCGGAAGAAAATTCGTGGGACGCGGTTTTTGCAGCAATGTCGGCGGGAAAAGAAGAAACGAAACCGGCGCAGGATTTCGACAGCAGGATATTTAGCGGATTGTCCCCGGGCCAGCGGAAGAAAATTCTCAAAGTGTTATTAGAATACGACGACCGTTTCGCAGGGAAAGGAGAAAAACTGGGAAGGTGCACGGCAGCGGAGCATTCTATTGACACCGGATCGGCAAGACCCATCAGGCAGGCCCCCTCCGCAAAAGCGTGGAAGGAACGAGTAATCGTGGAGGAGCATTGCAAAGATCTGTTGGACGCGGAAGTGATAGAACCCTCGAACAGCCCATGGGGAGCGGGAGTCCTTCTGGTACGGAAGAAGGATGGAACATGGAGGTTTTGCGTCGACTACCGACGGCTTAACGCAGTGACAATAAGTGATGTGTACCCTCTACCACGTATAGAAGAGACACTTGCTAGACTGGAAGGGGCGGCATTTTTTTCGATAATGGATCTGCAGTCGGGCTATTGGCAAGTTCCAATCAAAGAGAGCGATCGACCGAAGACAGCGTTTGTCACAGCAGATGGCCTCTATCAGTTCAAGGTTATGGCAATGGGGCTGTGTTCAGCTCCAGGTACATTTCAACGAATGATGGACGTAGTACTGAGCGGTCTCAAGTGGACTACCTGCTTAGTATACCTGGACGATATAGTTGTGTACTCCAGAACGTTTGAGGAGCACGTACAAGGATTGCGCTTGGTCTTGGATCGATTAAGGGGGGCGAACCTTATGGTTAAACTGGATAAGTGTGAATTTGCACAGCCCAAGCTAAAAGCCCTGGGTCACATCATTGACAGGCATGGAGTGTCACCGGATCCGGAGAAGGTGGAAGCCGTGAAAAATTTCCCACGTCCGGCACGACAAGAGGGCAACGCAAAGAAATTGAAGGCATTGCGGGCGTTCTTAGGGCTCCTCTCCTATTATAGAAGGTTCATCGATGGGTTTGCAATGATGGCAAAGCCGTTGCACGATCTAGTTGGGAAAAAGGGACCATTCATCTGGACAGAGGAGGCGGAGAAGAGCTTCAATACACTACAAGAAGCGTTGGTAAAGGTTACCAGGTTAGCCTACCCGGAAGTGGAGCGGCCCTTCGAGATCCACCCAGATGCGTGCGACTACGGGATTGGGGCAGCTCTGGTCCAGAGGGATGAAACAGGGGAGAGACCTATCGCATTCGCCAGTCGTCTGCTAACGAAGGCGGAACGGAATTATTCGATAACAGAAAAGGAGTGTCTGGCTTTGGTATGGGCCGTGAAGAAATTCCACAGCTATATCTGGGGAGCGGAGGTGAAGGTAGTGACCGATCATCACGCCTTATGCTGGTTGACAACGAAAAAAGACCTAGCGGGACGGCTTGCGCGATGGGCCCTATCTGTACAAACTTATCAGCCCGTAATAATCTACAAGAGTGGTAGACTTCACGAAGACGCAGACGCCCTGTCCCGATATCCGATAGCAGAGAAAGGAACAGACGATGAAGAGGATGAACTATTACCGGTCTTTACGGCGGCTTGGGAAACGGAAAAGAAGAGAATAAGGGAGGGCCAGGAGGCTATACCGTCATGGAAGAAAGCATTTCTGCACCTGGGGAGGAAAGCAAACCAGCACAAACGAGGAGAAATAAGCTACAAGAACTTCGTCGTAATAAACGGACTGCTACACCGACGGACGCTGGGGGTACAAGGGATGTGCCTGCGGCTGTGTGTTCCGCCAGAACAGAGACAAGAAATATTGGAGGGGTATCACGGAGACAAGTGGGCTGCACACCTGGGAATGACACGAACGATAAGTCGCATCAAGGGACGGTACTACTGGCCACGGATGGCCCAGCACATAGTACGCTACGTACAGGAGTGTGTGCCATGTCAAACAAGGAAAAGTCCACCCAAGGAACCACAGGGATTGATGGAGGTCATCCACGTAGAGCGACCGTTCGAGAAGGTGGGCATCGATGTTTTGGGACCATTTCCCGCGACGACAGGGGGTAACGTCAACGTAATCGTCGCTGTCGACTATCTCACTAAGTGGGCAGAGACAAAAGCCCTGCACTCAGCAACGGCGCGGGACGCGGCCGAGTTTTTTGTCGAGGATATTGTGTTGCGTCACGGAGCTCCGGAGAGTGTCATAACTGACTGCGGGAAGTGTTTCGTCGCGGAATTTACGAAGGAGGTCATGCGTTTGATGGAAGTCGACCACAGAACGACCACACCGTACCACCCACAAGCCAATGGTCTTGTTGAAAGGCTAAACCACACATTAGCAGACATGCTGTCAATGTATGTGAATTCCAAACACACCAACTGGGACGAGATCCTGCCGTATATAACTTTTGCCTACAACACCAGCAGGCAGGAGTCGACAGGAAAAACCCCGTTTTACTTGGTATATGGGCGAGAAGCGCGGTTACCGATGGATATAACAATGGGGGTGAGCGCCTCGGGTGATTGCACTGGACCCGGGGCGTGGGCGCAGAACCTGGAGGTCGCAAGAGCGGAAGTCGGCAAAAGGCTGAGAGAGGTCCAGGAACGGCAGAAACAACGCTACGACGTGAGTCGCAGACCAGCGGAGGAATTCCAGCCGGGAGAAGAGGTACTAGTGTATAAACCATTCAGGAAAGTGGGTCGAGCGGAGAAATTGCTGCATAGATGGCTTGGGCCGTACTCGGTGGTTCGGCGCACGTCATCTCTAAATTACGAGGTGAAGCGACCGAGAAGTAAACAAACGGAGTCGGTGCATGTGGTCAAAATGAAACGTTTCATACGTAAGGACGAACAAGCAATGGCGGACGCAGGGAAGAAGACGAACGCAATGGAGGATGTGCCGACGGATACCCGCCAGGAAAAGCCACCAAAGGTATCAGCCAAGGAAGGAGAGGAAACGACGGCGCCGGAGGAGACGAGACGGCGTTCGGAACGGGTGCGTAGACCGCCAGTGAGGTACAACGCAGCAGAGGCGGCGATCGGAGCCGTTTTTCTCCTGATGGGCCTGCTAGCTCCCCTTCTCGGTGTGGGGACGGCAGAAGGACGACACTTCGAATCTTTCAACCGGGACGGGGTTATTTTTAAGTATCAGGAGGATATCTTCTTCAGCGACTCGGAGTGGGTGGTCGTTACAGACGTGTCCTTCACCCCGGTCGAGACTGCGCTGGCAGCGGTGCGCCAGTGGTACTTGGGGCAAATGAGGGACGATCCGAGAAGAGCTGAAGCGAAAGAAGGCGAGCGTCTTCGAACCCAGTTACGTGATCGGGCCCGTGAGGGGCTGGACTGCTTGGAGGTGATCGAGGGCCGCTACCAAGTATTGAGGGGGGCTCTGATTGGAACGACGGACCGAAGAAAGAGGGGCCTGGTCGACGCGGGTGGAACGACGTTGCAATGACTGTTTGGCGTGGCGACGGAGCGGGACTTGGAGGGCGTGAACGACCACTTGCAGGCCCTCAGTAAAGAAACGACAGCAATTGTTCATGCCGTTTCTCATCAGGCTTCGATGGTGAACGACACCTGGCGAGAACTAGGTGAGCACGCGCTCATCATGCAGCAACTCGACAAGGCACACCGGGCGTTGGAAAAGGAAGTCAACAGGTGGAGGGTCAACATGCTCGAGACCATGAACTCATTGGAATGGCAATTCGTCATGGCTTCAAGAATCGACGATGCCTTTCGATCAGCGCAACGGACGTTGGATTGGGTCAGAATGACGTTGGAGGATTTTGGTGTGGGGCTGGCAATGCTGGCTGTCGGGAAACTACCGCCTGAACTTTTTCCACCTAGCCGGCTGCGTAAGGTGCTTAAAGAAATTCGGCCACGTTTGAATGCTGGATGGGACCTCACGCCTGCGTTACAAGCAGGCAATTTATGGAAAGCCTATCAGGAAGCGCAGGTTGTCTCGGCAGCAACCACTCACGGCCTGCGTCTGTTTATTCATTTACCAGTTATTGAAGTGACACGAAATTTTGAATTATATGAAACCTTCGTCTTGCCGGTGTTTGGTGCGACTGGAGATTTTGGGCTACAATATGCCAACATTCCTGCATTCTTGGCAGTGGATATGGATCGGCAGACGTTTATTGAGTTATCGGAAGCGGACGTACGCTCTTGCCAAGGCCGGGCGGGTGCGGTCTGTCCGCCACGTGGAGCCATCTACCGGAAAAATTTTCGAAAGACTTGCGCGATGGCGCTCTTTCTGCAGGACCCTGAGAGAACAAAGGGCGGACTGTGACAAAGTAGTGGTTGAATGGAGAGGCCCGGAGGCCAAATACTTGGGACACCGGCAGTGGGCGGTGTCGATGAAAATTCCTCGATCACTGGTGATGGCCTGCCCGTTGGTGACTGGAGCTCGTGATTTTCCCAAAGCTGAATTGCCATCGGTGGGCATCGTCGAGATTCCACGAGGGTGCTCCGTGCAGACGGACGAATGGATATTACAAGCCAGCCACCAATATTCGATGACGTCAACAAAGTCGGGGAGCGACTTTACTCCACGCCTGAGAGGAGTACACTGGCCCGTAGCAACCGACTGGAGTGAGAAAAGGGGTGGAGCCAGCGAGCAGCCAGTGACTTTATTCCCCCACATATCTTTGGCAGCGTCCTTGGAACGTATAGCCAGCGGCAAGGCAACCGCTGACAACTTTGGAAAAACGGTACGGGCGATTGAGGAGGGGGATAAGGAAAGGAGGGAAGGCGCACTACGCCCGCGGGCATATCCTTATGAGCTGTGGGGTGGGTTGCTGGCAGCAACCTTGCTTTGTAGTGGGGCGTTTGTGTGCTGGGTGCGCAGAGGGGGAGGGAGGGGGAGAGAGGTGGCTGAGCTGTACGAACGCGTCGGAATACTGGAAGGTACCCTGCGAGGCGAGATGGAGGAGCGTCGCAGCCGTCGATGGGCAACGACTGATTGCCTCACGCAATTAGATGGACGGCTGAAGGCGCATGAACGGACCTGCATGGCGGCACTGACTGAGCTGGAGGAGGCCGCTCGGGCCTGAGAGAGAGCCGGCCAACTTACCCTTCGTTTTTCTTATCATTTTCATATTTCTCTCCTTTTTTTTTTTGGCGTATGGTGTGCGTGTGCCATGTTTATTTTGTTTTCTTCTCTCTCTTCTTTGTTTTTTTTTGTCTTCTAGTTTAGTGCGTGTGACTTTTGTTCCTGCAGTACGTTTTCTTGCATTGTTGTAGCGTATTGATGCATTATTGTGTCTCTGTAGTGTAGTATGTTGTTTCGTCGTTTTTGTTCTAGGTGTTTTGTTGTTTTTTTGGGGGGCGGGGCTTTATAGTGTAGTGTGGTTTTCTTTTCGCCTTTGGACTGTTTCGGTCCCTTTGAAGCTTTGTAGTGTTCCTGATATTCCAATGGTAGTGGCTGTACGTCGGGAGTCGGCGCATTCGGGACGAATGCGACTGGGGGGGGGGATGTCGCGTGGTCAATGACCACGCTACACGATCCGGCTGGTATTCAGGCCAACCGGTAGTGCATCCGCCACCGCCACCCGACCCTCGCTAGCGCTCGCTAGTATATAAGCGTGTAGTGCCTCTTGTCGGGGCTGTTCCCTTGTAGCTCTGAGACCGTGAATACACGCCA